>JAKSZU010000003.1:0-533088 GCA_026018925.1 Tupaia tana | reverse complement strand
GGCTGGACCACTGGGCAGGGTGCGGAGATGGGAGCAGAAGTAACCCTCCTGGGCAGCAGTCAGTCTGGGAAAAACGTAAGAAGCGTGCTGGAGGCCGAGGAACCTGCTCTGACGCCGGCCGAGGCCCAGGGGAAGCTCCCTGACTGTCGCGGTGCTGCCAGGACTGGGGTGGCCTCCTCCAGCATGTCCCCACCCTGCCTGCCGTACACCTGTGAAGGCTCTCCTGCAGGGCCCGCCCGGTCTTCCCGTGAGTCACAGCTCAGCTCTCCATTCCCTCCATGGGTTCCAACCCCAGGAGCACCCTGGCCCACACTGCAGGACGCCCTCCATCTCAGCGGCCCGTGCAGACGCCAGCCTGCACCCCGGTCTCGGCGTCTCAGAGCAGCCTGTGCAGACGCTGGCCTGCGCCCCAGTCTCGGCATCTCAGAGCGGCCCATGCAGACCCGGCCTGCGCCCAGGGCTCAGCGTCTCAGAGCGGCCCATGCAGACACCGGCCTGCGCCCAGGGCTCGGCGTCTCAGAGCAGCCCGTGCAGACGTGTGCCTGCGCCCCGGGCTCGGCGTCTCAGAGCGGCCCGTGCAGACGTGTGCCTGCGCCCCGGGCTCGGCGTCTCAGAGCGGCCCGTGCAGACGTGTGCCTGCGCCCCGGGCTCGGCGTCTCAGAGCGGCCCGTGCAGACGTGTGCCTGCGCCCCGGGCTCGGCGTCTCAGAGCGGCCCGTGCAGACGTGTGCCTGCGCCCTGGGCTTGGCAGTTGGAGAGGATGTCCAGCTGTCCTGGGCAAACCGCACACAGGGCGAGCTGCAAGAGGGTCCCTCAGAGGAGGGGGATCAGGGGCAGAGGGGAGGCGGAGGGAGATGGATGAGGAAGAGAAAGAGGAGGCCGAGGGTCTCCAAGTGGACACCCAGAGAACCAGGAAGTGACGGGCCGCGTGACACTGGCCCAGGCTCAGAAGTCTCATGGTGTGTTGGGGACAAGGAGGGAGCAGAGGCAGCACATGCAGGTGGCCATGTGACTTCACGTGCAGCCCAGGCCTCCATGAGTTAAAGGTGTTCTTGACAACACCACGGTGGGCGGGGGTGGGGGTGGGGAGTGGGGTGGAGCGCAGCGCCCCATGAGGCTGGCGGTGGGAGGGGAGGTGTGTGGCAGGGGCCGCCCTGGTGTGCCAGGCACAGGACAATCCAGGGTCAGCTGGAGCTAGGGGTCGTGGCACCAGGACCTGCTGGGGTGCTGTCTCTACTCTCGCTCTCGGGAGAGACAGAGAGGTGTAGTTAAAAATCATAGCAGAGCTCTTTCCAGCCGAGGCCGGGCGACAGCTACCTCTTGGGACAACGGCACAAGCGCCGCAAGACGGGGCAAGGAAAGCCCTACCACAAGAAGCGGAGTGTGCTGGGACGCCCCTGCCAACACTCAGATCGCCCCGCCACACGCAGTCTGTGAGGGAGGTAACGAAATGCCGCGCCCTGAGGCTGGACGTGGGGAACTTTTCTCGGGGTTCAGTCTGTACACGTAAAACAAGGATCACCGATGTGGTCTACAAGGCATCCGGTAACGGGCTAGTGCGCACCCAGACCCTGGTAAGAACTGTGTCGCGCTCATCGGCAGCACACCGCACCGACAATGGTGTCGCACGGCTCCTGGGCCACAAGAAGGAGCCAAGCTGACTCCTGAGGAGGAGAGATTTTCGATAAAAGGCGATCACAGAAAATTCAGAAGTACGATGAAAGGAAGTAGAATGCAAAGTCCGCAGTCTCCTGGAGCAGTCCCAGCAGGGCGAGCTGCTTGCCTGCACTGCATCCAGACCAGGCCAGGCTGAGGGCTACGTGCTGGAGGGCAAGGAGCTGGAGCTCTACCTGAGGGAAATCGAAGCCAGGAAAGGCAAGTACGCCTTCCCATCTTTGCTCTGTAATAAAGGTGTTTATTGTTCACGTCAAAAGAACCCACAAAAATCATAGCAGAGCAAAAAGCACAGCCCAAATGGGCAGTCACCCAGCAGACGGGCACGGCTCTCAGGAAGCTCTGGAGCAGGAGGGGAAGACGGGAGGGCCAGCGTCCAGGTAGGGCCGGGAAGCCTGCCCGTCTGCAGGGAGATGGAAATGTCTCATGACCGAGCAGGACGGTGCTGCTAAGGGGAGGTGTGACTGGCCGCCAGCTGGCGTGGTGCAGGCGCTGGGTCCCACCTGGCTACGTGTGTGGCTCCCACCCCAGACCAGGCAGCTCGAGAAGTATGCTGGGTCCTAAGTGCATGCCCAGAAGGGACTAGCTGGCCATGCCCCTGGAGGTGCTTCCTCACTTCCCTTCTTTCTGTCTTCCTCCAGCAAGTACACACACCCTACAGCAAAACTGAAAAGGGAAACTGAGAAGTACATTTTCAGAAATACGTAGATAAACGGAGTGGACGGGCAGGATCCCAGGGGCAGGCACGGAGGCACCGTCCTCCCTCACAGAGCACGGTGTGAGGGTGCCCAGCTCTGTGTTCACGGCCAGGCCCTCAGTGGAGGTGGGCTCGAGAGTCTGCACTGACCCCGGCCGAGGCCCTCGGTGCTCCCGACCCCGCCCAACAGCAGCTGTGCCCATTGCCAGGAAGCCATCTCCTCCGCTCACCGCCACCCTCACCCAGCCCGAGGCTGAACCAGACCCCACCCCATGCCCGCTGTCTAAGAGCCCCACGCAGCCGCCTGGGGCCCAGGACTGCCCCGCTCGGGCTGCTGAGGAACCGACCTGTGAGCTACTTTGGCTGGTGCCGGCGAGCGGGGGCTATCCGGGAGTCACTCGAGGCCCGCCCAGGACTGGAGGCTGAGGGCTGGCCAAGTGGCTGACCGCGCCGTGTCACAGACCCAGCTGCTCAAACCCAAGGTGAGAATGGAGACGGGATTCTGGCGTGGCCAGCTCCCTGGGGGGGTGCCCTCTGGCGGTCTGTCTCCAGAGAGCACACGCACCTTAAGGCGAAGTTCAGAAGATAAAGAGGCGACTCACTGGAGTGAGCCCAAACCTGCTCTGTCCGAGGTCCTAGCACGAGGCCTTCAGAGCAGGCCCTGTGAGGATTCGCGAGTCTGTGTCCTCTGTGCAGAGGCAGAGGCCCCCGGAAGTGGGAGGGCTGCCCTCTCCGTGATGGCTAGGGTGGAGATTGGTGGACAGTGGCTGGGCCAGGGAACTGGCCTCTGTGGTCACAGGACCCTGGGCAACACACACACCAAACGGCCCACAGTCTGCTTTATGTTGCTCGTTCTCGTCCGCTACACACTGTTCTGGACCGGAGGGCGTGCCTCCCCGCCTCCGAGACACCGCACGAGACAACGCGGGACAGATCCCAGTGCTAGATGACGCCACAAGTACACTAAAACGAGCGTGACCTCCAGTAGTCACGCTCTTACAGGAAACACTGCGTTTTTTAAAAAACAAAAAACAAAAAACAAAAAAAAAAACTACTTTGGGGCCAGCTCCAGCTGCACTGATTAAATGCTAGACATGGGGCACTGAATCCCATGTGGCCAGCCTGTTCAAGTCCCAGCCCTAGCAAGTTGAAAAACACCTGGACACATGGGCACGCCCCAAATCCCAACAGGACGGAGAAATGGAGAAGAAATTGTGTCATGACCGTACTCCCCCGTGGGGGTTCCGTGTGTGTGCACGAGACGTGCAAACACACGTGTCATCTGGCAATCAAATAAACCTTACTGTGGGTGTCCAACACGCATGTCAACAGTGCCACCCCTACAGAGGAGGCCTGTCTCCTCCTCCTCCACGCACCCCCGGCCACTCACCGAGGAGCACCACCCACAGGCGTGGAGTGCTCACCTTAAAGACGGAGCAGCGCACATCAGCTGAGCTGGCGTCCCAGGCCAGCTCCCCGGTCACTTTCTTCAGGAGGTCAACGAGGATGGCCGGAGGCATCACATCCCAGTAGCGGGAAGCTATCTTACAAACCCCGAGGACCCCCGTGGAGCGGACCGCTGGGCAAGGGTCTTCTAGAAGGCTCTGTACATGGAGGAGAGAAGGTGTGAAGACCTCAGAGACCGACATCTGCTTTACACTGTGGCCCTTTGGGGCTCGTTCCAACAAAGGACATTCCGAGTTACCGACACACGGTCAGCATGAGTGCTTAGAAAAAACAGTTCCCAAACAGGAGGGGCCTCAATGCAGAACCTCCATTCTGAGGTGTGCAGCCCCGGCCGACCACAGCAGGTGTCATGTCGGACATGGTCTGTGGACACCGCCCTGGTACACAGTGCCCAGGTCAAGATCACCCTGCATAATGAACGCCCAGGCCACCGTGACCAGCACTTGCTGGAATCCAGCAAGAGGAGACGCCTTGTACCCCAGTCAACGTCCGTGGCATCACGTGGACAGTCTCACTCAGCAGGCAAGCCCCAGGAAAGATGGGTCCGAGGCCTCTGCACTAAACTCACAGGAAGCACACAAAGCCAGGACACGTGTGGCACCACGGACGGGCTGTCAGACACGTGCGGCACCACGGGACAGGCTGTCAGACCCACGTGGTAGGAAACGTAGTAGAATAACCCAAATAACAAAAATACAAGTTAAAAAAAAAATCAGCAAGAGAGATTGCTGAAGAAGGACCCCATCCAGGAGACTGAGGACCCACGTCAAGTCAGACGTGATGACACGCAGGCCTCCGTTAAATACAGATGCAGACAGAAACAAGGAGACGGGACCCGAGGGTTGATGACGTTAGGAATCCCTTCACTCCACTGCTGTTCTGGTGATGGTGTGAGCATTTCTAAAAACCAGAGCCCCAGGGCCAGCAGGTGGAGAGTGGTTAAGGAGCTGGACTCCCACGTGGTCAGCCACAGTTCAGGTCCCAGACTCACATTGGGTGCATGCGTGTGCGTGCCCAAAATCCCAAGAGACTGAAGAAGGGACTGTGGCGTGGCCATCGCCCCTGGGGGGTGACTCCCTGCTTTTTGTCGGTCTGTCTCCAGCAAACACACCCTATAGCAAAAATCTCTCAAAAAAGAAAGAAAACAGAAAAGAACTCCAGGAATCTGTAAACCTGTCCTTGGAATTCGCAAGTGTTTATAGATTTTTGTTTTCTGTGAATTACTTCCAACAAGATTCCCTGGGGACAGCTTTCGCGTGGCCTGGGGCGCCAGAGCACAAGGCTTCCCGGTCTCCCTGTGAGCCAGGCCGCAGCCGTCGGGCTGCTGGAGTCCAGGCGGGCAGCTGGTGGGCCAGTGCTGTGGAGGGGTGGGCGTCCCTCCCGAGCAGAACCACGTGCTGGACTACGAAGGGGTCTTACAGCCACCCAGCCCACACGTGTCGTATCTGGAAGGCTGAGGACCGCAGTCCCCCGAACTCTCAGAGACCCTAGAGGCACCGAGTGGCCAAGCAGGTGCCTGCCAAGGCTCTCCATGGAAGCGCCTTCTGGTCTCTTCTAGTAAAGAGGGGGCTGTGTCTGTGGTCGGGGCTGACTCGACCTCCTCCAGTGACCAAGCCCCTGGTCTGAGAGTGATGGCCACAGCTGCCTGACCAGAAAGGCAACATCCAGTCCAAAGTGTGGCCGTGTCTACGAGCTCCTGCCCTCCTCACCGCAGACTCCGTCTCCTAGGCACAGGGCCCGGGCGGCCTGGGCTGTCCGGTGCTAGCGCTCAGCACAGGGCGCAAACGCCACACTCACGGCTGTGGAGACCACGGGGAGCCTCTGCCTGCTGGTCACCACCCTGAGCAGAGGGACTGCACCTGGAGTGTGGCCTGGGCCCCTGGAGGACGTGCGGGTGTGGACGGGGATGGTAACTAAAGGGTCTCTTCATGAGTGACTATTAACATAACTCAAAAATGCAGTTAGCGATAGCAAACCCCGTCATGCGACGCTGTCTGCGCCGATGATTCTTTTTTTTTTTGGAGAGGTTTTTGCTATAGGGCGCGTGCGCTCGCCAGACAGACAGAGAGAGACAGGGAGACAGAAAGCAGGAAATCACCCCCCAGGGGGGATGGCCACGCCGCAATCCCTTCTCCTCCATTCTCCTCTCGGGATCCTGGGCACACACGCACACGCGCCCGGCGTGAGTTTAAGCCACCGGGTCCGGGACTCGAACCGCGGTCGACTACGTGGGAGTCCAGCGACATAGCCATTACGCTAACTGCTGGTCCCTGCGCCGATGATTCTTAACCTGCTGCCATCCGCCTGGCAGGCATTACACGTGTCTGACGATACCACGAAGAACGTGGAGGAAGCGGTGTCCTCTGAACACGACAGAAACATGGCCTGGACACTCGCCTGCCCAGTTCAGTGTCCACAGGGGCTAGGGTCCACTGTCAGCAGCCATCATGCAAGGCAGCAGGGCCCAGCCTGGCTCGTGAATGGGAGAGCTGGGCCCCACGTGGCCAAACGTAGGTTTGAGTCTCAGGCGCCGTGGCTTAAGACCACACCGGCTCATGTGCAAACAGGCCCCAAGTCCAAGAAGGAGGGAGAAGCAGCGTGCCAGGCGCGTGTGCAAGAGAGTAGAGGAGGGACTGGGGAGTGGCCACCCCGGGTGGTTTCTCTTTCCCACTCTGTTGCTCTCTGGAGGACACACATGCCCTATGGGAAAAAAACTTAAAAAAAAGTAAGTGGGAGCAGCAGGTGGCGAGATGGCTGTGTCACTTGCAAAGTGTGTGGGGACAGTGGTATGTGCACACCTGTTACCCAGCAGGTCACAGGGAGCGGTGCCACCACCCACCTGCGGTGACCGCCTGAGGGCTCTGACATGGTCGGGTCGGAAAGGTGAGACTGCCCAGGCCGACCCCGAGCAGGGTGTGCACCAGCTCCACGTGGAGAGGAGGCACACGTGAAGACCAGCTGTGGTCAGATGGCCCTGAGCACGGCAGTGCAGGCTGCGGGGGCGCTGGACTGAACGGGCAGTGGCCCTCGGAAACAGGCACTGCCCTGGGGGAGCTGGCGACCTACGAGCTCAGCAACACGCAAACACACCATTATGACACGGACGATGACACACAAAGCAGCACGGAATACCACGCATGACACAACACACAGCTCGACAGACGGCACATACGTAGAGTTCCTCGAACTGCTTCTGGATCTCGCTGTCCATCTCGCTGGCATGGAAGCTGGGGTCCCTGATGGGAAAAGCATCCACGAACAGCAGGGCAGCGTTCGCCCGCACCTCGGAGCTCCTGGCCTGCGACAGAGAAGAGCGTCTCGGAACCCCAGAGGGCGTGCAGAGGCCAAGGCCGACGCCCCCCTAATCAGCACCTCAACGGCTCAGCGCAGCCCTCACGCGAGCTCGACGAGGGGACATGTAACCCGACAGGCTCTGTGAGGCCTTCCTCAAGCTGAGCTGGCCGAGACCAAGAGCCTTGCTCCCTCACCGGACGCCTGCCTCGGGCAGGGGAAGGTCATAGGAACGGCCTTGCCAAGGACCGTGAGCTGGACGGGGCGCCGCCTGCCCATGCCCGGGCACCAGCGCGAGCCCACCTGGCCAGGATGCTGACGGTGTGGACTGCTCCATCGATACACCCAGTGCCCCACGGCGTGACAGCTGTAGGACGTGGCCAACATGGACTGACTCGGTCCCCGGGCGAATGCACCCAGGAAACGCTTGTGATAGAGCGCTGGTCCCAGAACCCCACGAAGCAGCGCCTGGTCCTGCCATCCCCACCTCACACTGCCGGCCCAAGCCCAGGACACCCGGGGAGGAGGGAGCCCGCAGGCATGGGCGAGCCACGCACCTTCAGTCCTCGCCACAGGAGGGGCCTGTACAGCCGGTACAGCATCTCGTCCACGCCCTGCCGCACCTTCTTCTGGTGGTGCAAGTAGCTCAGCATCTGCGGCCAGACAGGCAGGGAGCGCATGGCTGTGGGAGGCGTGTACAAGACCAACGCCCGAGGGGCCACCTCGAGGGACACAGCAGTGCGAGCCGCCACTGGAGGGAGCCCGCAGCCGGTCCGGGCCAGAGCCCACTGTCCACGCACAGGCCACAGGCGGGAAAGCCCTTGAGACCTCTGCCCTCTGGGGAAAGTGGGAAAGGGCCGGTCCCTTCGGGCCATCTGCTCGGAAAGCCCCGACTCCTGACGGTCTTCAGACTGCAGTGAGAGGCCTCCAGGCAGCGACCTTCCACAGGACAGCTGAAGCCACACTCCCCGTGTGGGATCGCCACTGTCACGCTCCCAGCCCGCCCTCTCTCCACTCCTTTCCAGCAGAATCACCGGCAAGTCTGTGGCCGCCCATGCTCCACAAAACCAGCTGCACTGCGCCTCCTCACTCAGTCCGTTCACACGGAGAGTGAGAAAACTGCACAGGCTACACAACAACGCCTGTGTGCTGAGTGCGCACTCGTCAGTCCCCACCAGACCTCGGGGCAGTGCTGGTTAATCCTTCTACGTTTACTTCTTCCATGACAGCAAGAGCGAGGGACACCTCACGCCGTGAGCCGCCCAGCGTCACACACGAGTGAGCCCAGCTGCTCTGGGCGGTCCTGGGACACAAACCCAGGACACCCTTGAGCAGTCAGGCCTGGCACAGCCACTGCACGGCCACACCACCATCTGGTCCGGGTCGTGGACGTTTTAGGGGTTGTATTCATGCCACAAGTGACCTTAGTCTGCAATTCGCTTTTTGGGTACAATATTACCAAACTTTGGTATGAATGGCTTACTCACAGCACAAAAAAGCTTTCATTTATTTACTTTGTGAGGTTTTTGCCATAGGGCACATGTGCTGACCAGAGAGACACAGAGACAGAGAGAGGGAAAGGGAGAAATCGTCCCCTGGGGAGACGGCCACACCAGTCCCGTCTCCTCCATTCTCCTCCTGGGATTGTGGGCACACATGGAAACACAAATGCCTGGTGTGATTTCCAAGCCGCCAGGTTCTGGACTTGAACTACAGTCTGCCAGGTGGGAATCCAGCGCCTTAACCACCATGCCCCCTGCTGCCCCATCACCTGTTCTTCCTTTTTTAGAATTATTTTATTTAACTTTATTTATTTATTTTAATTTGACCAGAGAGGGACAGAGTACAAAAGAGAGAAAGAGAGAGAGAGGGAAAGTGAGAAAGCAAGTCACCATGTCCAGGACTCAACCCCTCGGCCACATGGGAGTCCAGCGCCCTTCACCGCGCCACCTGCCAGCCCCCATCACTTTTTAAAGGGCACCGCTCCCCGGTCTGCAGTGCACGCACAAAGCCGCACAGCGGTACTGCTAACTCGCACACAGCCCAGCAGCCTGGGGCTCACTCTCCGATGAGGTCCGAAGCACTTCCTGAAACTCCTTCCAGTGCATCAGTAGAACAATGTACGAGATCAACTGGACACTAACTGAGGCAGCTTGAGGAGGAAGCTGGGATGTGCTCTAGGCAGACAAGAACCATCACGGAGCCCTGTAGCACATCTCGCTGCTCAACGACATGGGCTGGTCTCCCCGCTCAGCGCTGAGCGAGGCCAGCTCCCACACGGCCCACCGTGGTTCAAACCCAGCCCTGGAGGCTCAAGAAACATGGGCTGCACCTGCACACACGCTCGACATCCCAACAGGAAGAACGGAGAGGGACTGCTCTACCACAGCCCCCGGAAGCTGCTTTCTCTCCTGTCTCTCAGGCCACCGCACACGCCCGCTGGGAATTTCACATGCGCACGTGCACCTCTGGCAGTTAAACACACGCACATATACATATATTTGGCAATTCCACGTACATGCAGGTGTGTGAGCACACACACACCGTTCTTCTAACTCAAGGGCAGCATTCTTCCCGAGTCCTTTGCATGTGCTCTCCCATCGGCCAGCGGGTCACGGCACCTACACACAGCACCTGCCTTTCTGAGATGAGACCCAGCCTCCCCTCACCACCGAGGGCGAGCGGGCTCCCCAGCAGCTCTCTCGAGCACCCGTGCCACCGGCCAGGTCCTGCTCAAACCTGCTCGGCTGAGCTAGACAGGTACCCTCCACGAGCCGTCGGCCGCCCTGTCAGTGCATAGAGGACCCCGCTGCTCCCGGAGGAACTAAGAGGCCGTCCCTGAACAGACTCTCCGAGCCATCGGCCCGAGAAGAGACCATGCTAGCGCAGGCCAGCCAGTGGCATGGTGGTTAAGGTGGCTGGGTCCTGACCAGCCACCTGTGCAATTTCAGTCCTGGACCCGGCAGCTTGGGAAACACGTTGTGTGTGTGTGTGCCCAAAGGAAAGAGGGAGAAGAAATTACAGCGCGGCCTTCTCCCTGGGAAGTGCTTCTCACTTTTCCTCCTGACCCCTTGCCACCCCCCAAGTCTCTCCAGCAATTCTGCATGCGTTACGGCTAACTTAAATATAAAGGGGCGGCAGGTGGCATGGAGGTTAAGTTGGTGGGTCCCACTTGTCTACACAGATTGAGACCCAGACCCAGCAGCTTGAAAATCACGCCAGGTGTGTGCGTGCCCCAAATCCAGAGGAGACTGGAGAAAGGACTAGAGTGGGCATCCCCTCCGGGGTGACTCTTACTCTCCCGCCCCCTGGCAAGTGCACACCCCCTATGCAAAACTTAAACAAAAAAAAAGAAAGAAAAAGAAACCATGCTAGCTCTTTGTACCTAAAACTTTAAAAACTGTTTAAAAAGGAAGAGAAACTGTCATCTGGCACCAAGCAGTAACACGTCATACTGTCTGTAGTCCCACTGGGTGCCACTGCCAGAGAGACAGAGAAGAGGGAGACAAGGGGCACGCCTGGGCCGTGACCACACTGCAGTCCTTGCTCCATCCCCTCATGCTGTCAGGACGTGGGACATGCTCGTGAGACCAGCCTGCTTTTCCAGAAGCCAGGGCCAGGACCCGAACTGCCGTCAGCCCTGTGGGACCTAGGTCCCTGACGCACAGGGTAGGCCCTGAAAACCCTCCTGAAAACCCAGAGGTCTAGAGAATCCCTCGGCTCTTTGTCCTTGCCTAGCTTAAACTAAACTATCAGTGATGTAAGGGGGCAGCGCAGCAGGCTGTGTGGTTAAAGCACTGGATCCCACTTGGACAACCACGTAGTTCAAGTCCCAGACCCGGCAGCATGAAAACCTCCAGGTACGTGTACGCTGTGAGCAGGGTGGAGGAGGACGCAGTGCAGCCATTCTCCCGGGGCGGTTTCTCACTCTCCCCCCCTCACCCCAGTGAGCACATGTGCCTATGATGAAACTTTAAAAGCAGAGCTGCACCGAGGGCCTGCTCTGTAGTGTGCAATGTGCTGCTTGAGGCAGGCTGGGTCCCACATGGTGACCACAGCCTGGCTGGCCAGCCTGGACACACTGGGCGTCTCGGTGAGTGCCAGGGTCCACAGGGCGGTGGGGGGATGTGGCGCAGCGACCACCCCAAGGTGCTCTTCTCTCCAGCATGAGTACTCGCAAGCACTATTAGGGTTAGAAATAACAAAAGGAGGTGAAGTAGGCCAGCTGGGGGACCAGCAGTTAGCGTAATGGCCATGTTGCTGGACTCCCACATAGTCGACCACGGTTCGAGTCCTGGACCCAGTGGCTTAAACTCATGCCGGGCGTGTCTGCATGTGTGTCCAAGATCCTGAGAGGAGAATGGAGAAGGGCTTGCGGCGTGGCCATCCCCCCTGGGGAGTGATTTCTCGCTTTCTGTCTCTCTGTCTCTATCTGTCTGGTGAGCGCATGCACCCTATAGCAAAAACCTCTCAAAAAAAAAGTAGGTCAGCTGGTGGCGTGGACAGATCCACGTGGCCGATGGCACAGCTGAGACCTGAGACCAGTGGCCTGAGAAACACGTAGGGCACGTGTGCTGCCTGCCCAAACCCGGGAGAGTGGAGAGAGGAGGCTGCAGCGTGGCCAGCTGGGGCTTCTTTCCCTCCGCATGCCTTTCTGGCTAGTGCCCATGCCCTAGAGCTAATCAGAAAGAAAACGCTGCCTATCCGTTCACAAGGTGCACTCAGCAAACTCGCACTCTACAAGCGACACGAAGGCCAGAAGAGGGAGCGTGCTGACCCGGCTTGAGACGCAGGGGCCGATGGGCAGATGCTGGGCGTCCCGGGTCGCGGGTCTGAACCCCAACAACGGCGTGGCCTGCTCAGGCAGGGCAGGCCGGATTCCTTCTCAGGGACTCGGACACCCACACGAGAGCCTTCTTCCCACAGCCAGAGCACAGGTGACGTCGGGCGAGAGCTCTCTCTCCGTCCTGAGAGCCTTTCAGAAGCAGGTCACCTCAGGAGCCATCCAGACGTGTTTCATCTGGACCGCAGGACAGTGGGCACGTAAGGCAGAGAGTAAAACCATCCCAAATTCCTCTAAGGTCTTTTAAAAAGTGGCCGTGGGGTTAGAAATGGCGACTCCGGAAGGTGGATGTCGAAGCCGTGGAGGCCGCGGGGCGAAGGCCCCTGGGGGCAGGGATCTGTGCTCCCCCACCTCGGGGCAGGGAGACCCACCAGAACGAGCGAGCGAGGCCGAGCACCCTCGCCGACACCTGTGTGAGCATGGCTTCACCTGGACTCGTGACCTGACCAGACACCATCTGGGAGCGCATGGCCTGGGGCTCACCTCGCGCACTCTGGGGTGCACCGGGGACGTCCTGGGGAGGTGGAGCCCATGGAACATGAGGTCCTGGATGCAGTCGTTCTCGATGGTCTGAAAGAGAGACGCAGTGGGTGTGCGGCCTGCACGGGGCGCCCGCCTCAGGTCTCGCCCCTCGAGACGAGATGCCGACTCTGCACCGCCTGAGGCTGGACCAGGCGCGCAGCAGGCCGGGACCCACATTGCCCTAGCCCCGAGGTGTTCACAGCACACTGGAGACCAGGACCCCATGCTGACTGCGATGCGGTCTCACCGGGCTGCCCCCACAGGCCCCAGTAAGCTGGGACCACTGCCACAGAGGAGCAGCTGGGGGGGGCCACGCCAAGGGCAGCCACAGCCCCGGGTGTCTGTGGCCGGAGAGGAGCACAGGAGGCCTTGCCGTCAGACAGACAACCTCCTCTAACTGCCTCCCCCGCCCCTCAGCAGCAGACGGGCAGGGGAGAGTGTGGGACTAGGGGAGTCTGCCCAGATCTCGGGCTGGACCCACAGAGCTCACGACCAGAGCGATGTCCCACAGGACAACGGACCCATTTCTTTATATGTCAAAGGCGGAA
Source organism: Tupaia tana (assembly GCA_026018925.1). NCBI lineage: Eukaryota > Metazoa > Chordata > Mammalia > Scandentia > Tupaiidae > Tupaia > Tupaia tana. The sequence goes on along the minus strand of JAKSZU010000003.1, from coordinate 520,047 downwards.
GTTTAAAAAGAAAGGACAGAAAAGGCGGGAGAGAGGATAGGTCTGGAAGACGTAATCGAATGACTCAACTAGAAAATGCCATGTGGCATGGTGGTTAAGGCGCTGGACTCCCACAGGGCTGACTGTGGTTTGAGTCCCAGGGCCGGCAGCTTGCTTTCTTACTTCCCCTCTCTATCTCTCTCAGGTCAAATTAAAAAGTGATGATAATAAATAAAAATTAATAATTCTAAAAGAAAAAAAAAATCCAACTTGCTGGACCCTGACTGGAAAACAAAGTGCGGGAAGACATGCAGAGACAGCAGGGACCGTCAGATGCAGTCCCCGTCAAACTGTGCTGGTCGAGCACCGTGCAGGTGCGCCCTTGGAACTGCATGCTCAGCCATGCGACAGGACGTGTCCACAGACGTGGGTAACCCTTGAAGGGAGGAGGGCAGGGAAGGGAGTTGGGACTGGAAGCACAGGCTCGCCCCCAGTCCCCACGACAGCTCACCCCGTGACAACCTCGCTCAGGGGCCAGGACAGCAGGGGGCAGCGCCGAGCCCCACTTCCCTAAAACCACAACTGCGGAAAGGGGAGAGAGCACGCACTCCTTCCCAAGGACAAGTTTCACACGGCGATAAAGCACAACTTAAACGATGAACAAGAAGCACACGACAACGTCCTCCCCTGAATTACACCTCGAGAAGCCACGTGACAAGCTGTCCGCACAGGAGTGCAACGTCACTTCCTGCCTCCTGGAAGCAGAAGCCAAAGGACTCTGGCAGTGCTGGCCTGGCTGAGCGTGGGCAGAGAGCAGAGGGTGCAGGGCGAGCCCCACACGTCGGGGACCCGCTGCCCTGCACCCAGAGGCCAGGGCTCTTTCCAGACAGGAAGTCAGGGTGGAAGCAGGACAGCAGGACCCTCTGACTCAGAGCACCTGTTACGCTCAAAGGAAAGAAAACGCATTTGCAAACCTAAAAGGAGAAAAACTAAGGGGTGACACACACTTCGAATTTGTCTGAGAGGCTTTTTTTTTTTAAATTATCAGATGCCACATGCAAGTGAGAGAGAGAACACCCCGCGGGATGTGGCCACCCTGCAATCCTCCTCCTCGTCTCTCCACCCATCGGGACCTGGGGCGAGCACACACACACCCACATTATTTCTCAAGCCCGCCAGGCCAGGATTCCACCTGTGGTCAGGTGAGACCTGGCTCCCAACGCACAGGGCGTGACCACTGCGCTACTCGGCAGCCCCCAAGAGGGTCTGCGACTGCCATGTTTCCCGAACACACAGCGCGTGGCCATCGGAAGAGAGCCACGTTCAAGGTGAACGTCACCAAAGCGAGGGGCGATGCAGAGCCGGACAGCACTGCTCAGAGACAGGGCCACGGCGCCTGGGGAGGCCTGGCCGCGGGGCGCCGGGCAGGGGCTCCCGACACGGGGTGCACTCTGCCTCCCACTTGGCCCACACTCAGCTCGGCTGGCACTGCCAGGTTCTATCACTCACTCTGCTTCCAGACAGCAGACCCCTGCTACACACCCTCACAGAAAAACTTCAGAATAATTTTACCAGGTGTAAGTTTCTGGCAAGAAAATAAAACCAAGACATTGTTAAGCATTTCAGGTTTTTTCCCTGCATTGTCTCAATAATGCATAACACTTGTTCAAGTGCAGTTTACAATGTCGCACTGATAACAGCCACATTACAAAGACGGTATCGCTCCGACACCAAGCCACGGTCACCTCAGCGTGCACTCAGTGTTCTAAAAGCACCAGGGACACTCGGCACCCCCCTCAGTGGGCACTACGTCTTTGCGACCCGGGGGCGTGTTGCAGCTGCTGCAGACCTCGGTCCACACCGGCCACACCCCCAGAGCCCGGTTACCCGTGGCTGGACAGTTGTGTCAGCACCGAGGACGAGGCGCGAACTGCCCCGCTCTGCGAGGCGGGCCGAGGCCACGCTGCCGGTGACGTGCTCCCTCACGTGGCTCGAGCCTGACGGGCCACGTGAGCCCAGGCCTCGGCACCTCTTCCCTCACTGCGAGCTAGCAAGCAAAACACAGAAGTGTTGATATTTCAAAAAGTAACAATACCTCCAATATCTTCCCCGAAGCCTTTTTCCAAGCTCTGAAGTAAACCTCTGCAATGTGCACCATCAGAGACCTATTGAGAAAGTGAGAACAATGCAAGTGTGAAGACGACGCTGCCCACGCGCATCACCTCGGTGACCCTCCTACCCTCGGGAAGGACTGCATCTGCCTAGTGCATTACACACTATCTCAAGAGCGGTGTCTCCTCCCTGGAACAGAAAGCAAAAGGGATAGTTCTGAGAAGGGAACTGCAATAACAAACTACTTCCTCCCTCTTAGCCAAGGCATCCCGGAACTTCACTGTGGTCTATGGGGCTGTGAGACCCCAAGTCCAAACCCTAAAGTCAGAAGGTTTGAAGTACGTAACGTTGTGACTTGGAGTCATTTTCGACTGTGCAGGCTTCTAATCCTCTGGGTACAGAAAGCCCTAAAACAGCAGTTAACTTTTAATCTTAATAGTTTAGAAATCTTGTAACTTGGGACCCGCAGTTGGTGTAATGACTATGTCCTTGGACTCCCATGTAGTTGACCGCAGTTCAAGTCCCGGACCCGGTGGCTTAAACTCACACCAGGTGCGTGTGCACCCAAGATCCTGAGAGGAGAATGGAGGAGAAGGGATTGTGGCGTGGCCATCCCCCCCTGGGGGCTGACTTCTCACCTTCTGTCTCTCTGTCCTTCTAGTGAGCACACACGCCCTATAGCAAAAACCTCTCCAAAAAAATAAAAATCTTGTAATTCAACTCAAATACCTGCAAATAAAGACACGTGAGAAACTGCTGCAGATACCGTGGGTTCTGTGACCAAGACCCCACCCGAGAGCATGCCGTGTGTGGCAGGGGCTCTGCCACGGTGCAGGACTGAGTCCCCACTCAGCGCCGACACGGCACCTGACACACGGAAGTCAGGACCTGGGCTGAGCTCAGAGACTTCCGGAGCTCAAACTGTGACGCAGGGTCGGTGCCCAGCACCAGGCAGGGCAAGCCCTTGGCCGCGCCCGGCAACTCAACCCATGATGCAGACGCAGACACCCACCTGCGCCCAGGGCTTTACGCCGCAGGGACCTCTCCACACCATCCGTGAGGCCCCTGTCCCCTGCAGAGGGTACGTGACACTCAGAATGGCACGAGGAGGGGGGCGTCACTGTGCGTGAGCTTACAGAACTATCACAGGTCCCATCTTACACCCACCTGTCACTACTGAACAGTGACTTCCTACAAGAGGAAACACTCCAGTGGAACAATGGAGTAATAATTAACGGTAAGACATAACTTTAAGTGCTTCCAAACACTGACAGAACTACTTCCTTTTAGCTTTTGCTACAGGGAGCAATGTGTTTGCCAAAAGAGACAGAGAGGGGACGAGTGAGAAATCACCCCCAGGGAATGGCCCCACAATCCCTCTTCCACCCTCCTCTCAGGACTGTGAGCGCACACACACGCACCTAGAGCGACTTTCAGACCACTGGGGTTCAGGACCCTAACCACATAATCGCCCATGCAGGATCGAGCTGCCTGAACCTCTACACCACCTGCTGGCCCATGTTAACAGAACTTTTAAATCAGGTTAAATGAAATCTTATTTTTTTTTAAGAATTATTTATTTATTATTATTCTTTTAATTTGACCAGAGAGAAAGGGAATGTGAGAAGGCAAGTTGCCAGTCCAGGGCCTGAGCCGGTCAGCCACATGGAAGTCTAGCACTTTTAACCGCATCACCTGCGGCCCCAAATGAAGTCTTTCAAAGCCAGATCGAGACGGCATAAAACGTGATCACAGACACTCCTCGCTTAACAGCCGAGACATGTCCTGCAGCACTGGGCTGGTGTGCACAGTGGCAGCAAGCGAGGAGCCTGACGGCGACCCGTGCTGTGTCCTGGTACCACAGCACGTGGTTCAGTGGGCGTCGCGTGACACCACACTAGGAAGGCATCATTCTGCCACCCAGAAAGCACATGGGGACCAGCAGATAGTGTAATGGTTACGTCGCTGGATTCCCATGGAGCTGTAACTATGGTTTGAGTCTCGGACCCGGTGGCTTTAAACTCACACCAGGCACACGTGCGCGTGAGCCCCAAGTCCCGAGAGGACACTGGAGAAGGGATGCAGCATGGCCATCCTCCCTGGGGGTGATTTCTCCCTTTCTGTCTCTGTGTCTCTGTCTCTGTGGTGAGCGCACACGCCCTGTCACAAAGCAAGCATGCGTGAGGTGAGTGTGAAAGGCACTTGGGGACGAACCAGCATGACCGTCCCGTCTGCTCTGGGTGCAGCTGTGGGTGTGCGATGAGGCAGAAACTGAGAGACAAGACAGAGGCCCACAGGACGGCAGGCACATCCTGCAGTGGACACTGCCCTGCCCGACCGTAGGACGGAGACAGGGGCCCTGCGCCGGAGAAGTCGAGCAGCTGTGACAAGGTCGGTAACGGGGAGCGACTGCACCTTTCATACTTACTTTGGCAAGCCCTGTAACTGGTTTTTAACGGTCCCATGGATCATTTTAATAAAGTTTACATTCCAATTGAAGAGAGAACTAAGAAATCTTCTTCCCTGTAAAAAAAAAAACAAACAAACAAACAAAAAACGACGTTAAAATTACAACCCACAAAAAGTTCCCGACGACACCCACGGTCTCTGGATGTGCGACATGTCAGAGCACTCTACTGCTGCAACATGACGATCTGAGCCCACAGGCGGCAGGCCCGCTGCTGAAGGGCACTGCCTCGATGCTGAGGCTGCCGCTGCCCAGCACAGTGCTGGCCCACGTTGGGGGGTGCAGCAGTTTCTTAAAATGAGATGAGAAATCTGCAGCACCGACAGACTTTCCGTTCCACGAGGGACGCTGGGCAGCCTTGGACGCTGTCTGAGAGCTACACCTACAGCGGGACTTCCTGCAGAGCCAGCCGCCCTCTCCAACTGCCGCTGTCATGGCGACACGCTGATACTCATGCAGCGGGGCTCACAGACGCCATCTTGAGAAGTCACTTTCTGGACCACCAGTGGCATAGTGGTTAAGGCAGCTGGATCCCACGTGACCAATGGAATGGTTCGAGTCCTGGACCCAGTGGCTTAAAAATACACTGGGCATGTGCGCACACGTGCCCAGAATCCTGAACGGAGAACAGAGAAGGGGCTGCAGCACTGCCATTGCCCCCACTTGCTTTCTCACTACCTCTCTCTCTTACAAGCGCACATACTCTATGACAAATTTTAAAAATAATGGCTTTGTTCATCTATAAAAAACAACCCTCCCCCATCAAGTATGACTATGGGGTCATGGCAAGTCAGTGGCGTCTTTGGCTTCTCTTGCCGTGTCTACCACGTCTACAACACTTCTTCCACCGAAGTCTTGAACCCTCAACCTCATTAGGAGGTCCGAACCAGCTTCTTCCAAGCTGCTCGTGTGGTATTCTGACATCCTCGCAAGAATCACAGATGTTCTTAGCAGCATGTCGAGCGACGAATCTTTTCCGAAAGCTCTCGGTTTACTCTGTCCGGTCCATCGGAGGGGTCACTATCCGCAGTGCATACACCCTGACAAATGTCTTTCTGAAATAAGGCTTGAAAGTCAACTCGCTCCTGCCCACGGCTGCACAGTGGGTGTTGTGGTCAGGCGTGAAACAGCGAGCATCTCCTGGACCTCTCCGAGCTCGTGGTGGACCAAGAGCGCTGCAGAGCCGCACGTAATGACCTGGAGGAGTCCACCCGAGAAGCAGGCCTCAGTGCTCGGCCGCCGCGCTCAGCAGGCCATGCTCCACCAGCTCTGCTGCTGCGTCGCAGAGTGGCCCGGGAGGCTGCCGTGGGGAGCGGGCACCGGCTCCCTTGTGCACCAGCTGCGGCAGCCTCGATGGGCGTTTGGTTCTGTGAAGACAGGCACTTCCTTCTCTGCAGGCTCTGGCAGGTCTGCACCAAAAACCTGTGGTTCAGACAGCCACCCCCATTGACGGCTTCAGCGGCGTCTCTCAGACGACCCAGGCAGCCTCCCCGTCAGCACGTGCTGCCCGTCCTGCCCGCCCCTCTGCCTGTGTTCTGCAGCTTCTGATCTACTGGGCCTCCCGAGAAATGAAGAGTTAGACCTTTCTCCAGATTAGGCTTGGACCCGAGGGGATGCTGTGGCTGGCCTGTCATTCGGCCCACTCCAACACCCTCCACACCGGTGGGGCAGTGTTCTCCCTCACCACGGCTCAGAGAAGCACCGCTCGCCTCCCTCGAGGACTTCTCCTCGGCACTCACAACGTGGCGACTGCTCGAGCCTGGCTCCACCACGCGGTCTTCTCCAAGTTTAACCACTGCTGGCTTCTGGTTTAAGGAAGAGGCCTGTGACTCTCTCACTTGGTCACTGCAAGCCACTGCAGGGTTAGTAATTGGCCTAAGTTTAATACGGTCGTGTCTCAGGCACAGGGAGGCCTGCAGAGGGAGGCGGAGAAAGGCTGTGTGGTGGAGTGGGCAGAGCACACACATTCACTGACTGGACCTGCTGCCTCGCATGGGCACAGTCTGTGACGCCCCAAGGCAGCCCCAGAAAGTCTCAGAGGCCACCCCGACAGATGGGGTGGGAAAGCCCGAACTTCCGTGAGAACCGAGGTACGACAGGGACGTGACGTGGCACCCACTGCAGGGTGATGATGCCGAGAGGCCCACCTGGCACAAGACTCCTCCAGACCCGTCTGTAAGAGACGTGTCACCTGCAAGGTGCAATCACGCCAAACGTGACGCGAGGTGTGCCCGTCGTTTTAACGAAGGTCTGGGGGAAGGTGCTTCACTCAGATGCCAGCTCCATCTGCAGACGCTGCCCAGCTCCAGACAGGGCCGCCTCCCCACCAGGTCCGGCCCCAGAGGCACCGAGCCTCTGTCCTCACAGATCACAGGCTTCCGGGGCAGGCCGTACGCTGACTGCGTTATGTGACGTCGCATCCTTGCTTGCTCACGGCTGCGCACTCTAACAGCAGAGAGCACTTGGCACCCAATGTGTGGGTGCGGGGACGCGACTGCCAGGTCGCATCACCGTTCACGCGTGAGAAAGCGGAGGGCGCAGTGGGCTAGGAGTCTTCGGAGTTACGACCTCCAAGTAGCCCGCGCTGTGACGACAGCTCCGGGGCCGGCGCTGTGATGACAGCTCTGGTAGGCACGGGGCTCTCCAGAGGGCACATCTCTGTGCAGCTGCCAGGAGCCTTTTCAGTGAGGAGCAGGGCCCCCACCGCTCGGCAGCACACCAGCACAGCCTTGGAAATCCTACAGAAACACGACGCACTTGGGTTCATGCACATGTAAGCACGCATGCAGCAGGCAGGTAAAACAGCAGCATTTGTGGGGAGGAGTGAGCCAGCCCCACAGATACTGTTGTTCACCTGCCTGTTGCACGCGTGTTCACATCTGCGTGAACCCACAAACAGCCACGTGGGACCTGGTCCCCAGCATGCAGTGCTCAACAATAGCACCACGGGGCCAGCCCGGTAAAAACTGTTCAAAGATACAAGCTTTGTATATGTACTAGGAGGGAGGGAGGGAGGACACGCGTGACAGCGGACCGCAGCACACGCCAGCTGAGACGGAGCAGGGCAGAGGGCCAGACCTCTCTCACAGGAAGAGCTGCCCAAGCCGCTCCCGACCCGACTGGGCCGAATGGACACGGCTTTACGTCCCCAGGACGCGGGCAGCCCCAGTCCCGACCCCAACCGACACAGAACCGAGCGAGGGCCCGGACAACAGCCCCTCCAGCACGGCCACGGGGTACAGGACACCTGGCAGACACAGCCAGCCGGGCAGAACGGGGCATGTGCGCAGCGGCTCGCAGGCCAGACACGGCCCTCACCTCCTCCTTGCGCAGGCAGGCCACACTGACGAAGCACTCCAGCAGCAGGTCCCTCATCTCCCTGCTCTCCTCCAGGTCGTAGTCGAAGCAGTACAGCGCCTGGTGCATACGCCAGAGCCGACAGATGTCTGCACCCTGGAACAACACCGGAAAAATGCTGCATTTGGACCTTCCACGAGCAGAGAGAGCACGAATTAAGGCGTTTTATTTCATAAATAACAATCCTACATGGTTTATCAAAGAGCAGAAAACAGTGACGAGTAACAACATCTTAAGGTTTGCAAATGCAGGACAAGCAGACGGCCTAACGGTTACACTACCAGACTACCACGCAGTTGATGGCAGCTTGAGTCCAGACCTGGCAGCTTAAAACTCATGCTGGGCACATGTATACGTGCCCAAATCCCAAGAGAATGAAGAAGGTACCTCAGTGTGGCCACCCCCTTGGGGAGGTGATTTCTCACTTCCTGCCTGTCTCTCTGGCGTGCGCACATACCCTATAATGAAAATCTCTCTACAAACAAAAGAATATATTTGCTAATGCCAGGCCAGCCGGTGGCATAGCGGTTAAGGTGTTGGACTCCCACACGGCCGACCATGGTTTAAATCCCAGACCTAGCTGCTTAAAAATCACTCCAGGCACATGTAAGAGTGTGCCAAAAACCCCAAGAGAATGGAGGAAAAGGGACTGTGGCATGGCCATCCCCCCAGGGGTGACTTCTGACTTTCTCTGTCTCTCTCTGGCAAACACCCATACCCTATGGTAAAAACCTACAAAATGTGCAAATGCTGGGGCAGCCAGGTAGCACAGTGGTTAATGTGGCTTGATCCCACACGGCCACCTGTGCAGTCCTGGACCCAGCAGCCTGAAAAACCCACAGGTGTGTAAGGTGGGGAGATGGACAGGAGTGCAGTGTGAGCACGCCCTGCCCGGTGGCGCCTGCCCTCCACCCGTCAAGTTCCTCACCGCCGAACACACTCACCCTGACGGTTAAAGGAGGAGGAAACGTGAGCAATGTCTGTTGACGGCTTCACATCCACACCCACTGGCCCACTATGAGCCAGCCCTGAGAACTAAAGCTACGGGGGTGGAGGCGGAAGAAACACGAAACACCTTCACGATTTTCCAAGGAACATGCCCTGCTCAAGGACAGACAGGGACTGATTTCGATTTTCACTGCCTAATTTTCTAAGAGAAATGTACGTACCTGCTGAGGTCTCGATCAGAAGGAAAGTACTGCTCTTTTTCTCTATTTCTAAACCTTGTACCGAAGATCAAAATAAGAAAAACAGCCCAAATTACATCCAACCTACAAATATGTCCTTCCGTGGCCTGGCCCAACTTCAGCTGGAGAGACACGCCCAGGCCGGTCCGAGGGCACAGAGGCTCAGTGCTGTGCAGGGGGGCATGCCCCAGACAGCCGGCCCGGGTCCAAGTCCTGCCCCAGCGTAACCAGGCCCAGGGGGAGGGGCACTCCTCTCCCGCCCACGTGCACGTGCGCAGTCTAGCACAGAAAACTAGTGACAGCTCCGACAGCGACCCTGCAGCACATCCGCACGCGGTCCTGGTCCCTGCCAGCTGCAGCCTATCTAACTGCGGCAGGGGGCAGGACAGGCTGCCCCACCTGGGATTTCACCCTGCACCCCTAGAGTGACCCCACAGCCCTACACAAACCCCCTCCCAGCAGAGAGGTCGCTGTGGACACGAGCGGTGTGTGAGAGAAGATCTGGCCCCTGCTCCTTGCTTCCTCCTTCCCAGAGCCCACAGAGCAGGAGACGGAGCAGACACTGTGGCCATAGAGTGCCAAGAAAGGACAGAGTCCACCCAGGGAGGAAGAGGTGGCACTGCTGCGCCAGGCTGACCTCCCAGCAAGGCAGGAACCCCCACTGCAGAAACTGAAGTTGGGCCCTCACAGGCGCCTGAGACCAGGGTGGATGAAGAAAGTAAGCATACCGTCCGTGTCTGGAGACTCCGCCGCAGCAACAGGACGAACGCCGTCTTGCCCATGTCCTCCCTGGCAGGCAGGCCCTTCTCCCACCACGTGACACACAGGTCCTGGATGGCACTCCGCAGCTTGTGCTCAGACTCGGGTAAGGCGTACAGCACACCTAACACAAGGCAGGAGTCCCGGTGGGTAAGCATGTCCTCGCCGTCTAGGACCAACAGCTCAGAGCACTGCGGCCGTGCCTTAGCTCTGTAAGGCGCTGAGGCCGGCTCGCGTGAACTGGCCAAGGTCTGCACGTGCTGTCTGGTGGTTTTTTTTTTTTTTTTTTTTGGAGAGGTTTTTGCTATAGGGCACGTGCGCTCGCCAGACAGACAGAGAGAGACATAGAGACAGAAGGCGAGAAATCACCCCCCGGGGGGATGGTCACGCCGCAATCCCTTCTCCTCCATTCTCCTCTCGGGATCTTGGGCACGCACACACACGCGCCTGGCGTGAGTTTTAAGCCACTGGGTCCGGGACGCGAACCGCGGTCGACTACGTGGGAGTCCAGCGACATAGCCATTACGCTAACAGCTGGTTCCCAACGTGCTGTCTGTGAAACACTAACAAAACTTTAAAAATTATCGCATGGGACTAGCAGATGGCATAGCAGTTACATGGCTGCACTCCCACAGTCAACTGCGGTTCAAGTCCCAGGTCCAGTGGCTTCAAAATCACACAGGGCACATGTGCGTGCGGGCCCAAGATGCCAGGAAGAAAATGAAGAATGAGTTGAGGCGTGGCCATTAACCCTGGGAAGTGATTTCCCGTTTTCCCAGTCTCAGTCTCACTCGCACTCTCTCTCAGGCAAGCGCACACACCCTAAGACAAAACCCCTCCAGAAAAAGAACTATACACCATTGTAAAACAGACCCACATAACAATTTTAGAAGTAGAAGCCTCAGAGAGCACGCTACCAAAACCCCTAACTCCACAGCAGCCATTCAGGCTCAATGAACCCAAGTGTGGAAATGCCACAAAGGCCAGTCAGCACCAGGCCAGGGGGCCCGGGGCCTGCAAAGGGTCCCCCGCATCAGCCACCAAGGACAATGAAAGGAGCACCAGAGGCCAGCAGCTAGCGTGACGGTCAAGGCGCCGGGCTCCCACAGGCTGGCTGTACTGTGTCTCAGACCCAGCAGCTAGCGTGACCACGGTCAAGGCGCCGGGCTCCCACAGGCTGGCTGTACTGTGTCTCAGACCCAGCGGCTAGCGTGACCACGGTCAAGGCGCCAGGTTCCCACAGGCTGGCTGTAGTGTGTCTCAGACCCAGCGGCTAGCGTGACCACGGTCAAGGCGCCGGGCTCCCACAGGCTGGCTGTACTGGGTCTCAGACCCAGCGGCTAGCGTGACCACGGTCAAGGCGCCGGGCTCCCACAGGCCGGCTGTAGTGTGTCTCAGACCCAGCGGCTAGCGTGACCACGGTCAAGGCGCCGGGCTCCCACAGGCCGGCTGTAGTGTGTCTCAGACCCAGCGGCTAGCGTGACCACGGTCAAGGCGCCGGGCTCCCACAGGCTGGCTGTACTGTGTCTCAGACCCAGCGGCTAGCGTGACCACGGTCAAGGCACCGGGCTCCCACAGGCTGGCTGTACTGTGTCTCAGACCCAGCGGCTAGCGTGACCACGGTCAAGGCGCCGGGCTCCCACAGGCCGGCTGTAGTGCCTCAGACCCAGCGGCTAGCGTGACCACGGTCAAGGTGCCAGGTTCCCACAGGCTGGCTGTAGTGTGCCTCAGACCCAGCAGCTAGCGTGACCACGGTCAAGGCGCCGGGCTCCCACAGGCCGGCTGTAGTGCCTCAGACCCAGCGGCTAGCGTGACCACGGTCAAGGCGCCGGGCTCCCACAGGCTGGCTGTACTGGGTCTCAGACCCAGCGGCTAGCGTGACCACGGTCAAGGCGCCGGGCTCCCACAGGCTGGCTGTAGTGTGCCTCAGACCCAGCGGCTAGCGTGACCACGGTCAAGGCGCCGGGCTCCCACAGGCTGGCTGTACTGGGTCTCAGACCCAGCGGCTAGCGTGACCACGGTCAAGGCGCCGGGCTCCCACAGGCTGGCTGTAGTGTGCCTCAGACCCAGCGGCTAGCGTGACCACGGTCAAGGCGCCGGGCTCCCACAGGCTGGCTGTACTGTGTCTCAGACCCAGCGGCTAGCGTGACCACGGTCAAGGCGCCAGGTTCCCACAGGCCGGCTGTAGTGCCTCAGACCCAGCAGCTAGCGTGACCACGGTCAAGGCGCCAGGTTCCCACAGGCCGGCTGTAGTGTGTCTCAGACCCAGCGGCTAGCGTGACCACGGTCAAGGCGCCGGGCTCCCACAGGCCGGCTGTAGTGTGTCTCAGACCCAGCGGCTAGCGTGACCACGGTCAAGGCGCCGGGCTCCCACAGGCTGGCTGTAGTGTCTCAGACCCAGCGGCTAGCGTGACCACGGTCAAGGCGCCGGGCTCCCACAGGCCGGCTGCAGTGCCTCAGACCCAGCGGCTTGAAACATACCAGATGTGTGAGCATGCCCAGAACCCCGGAAAGAGAAGGGACTGCCGCACGGCCACACACCCGGGTGATTTCGCACTGTCTCTCATCTGTCTGTCTCTCAGGCGAGCACACATGCTCTATAGAAAAAATAACTCCCTTAAAAAAAAAAAATCAACAATTTTGAATACTGACAATACACTAATTCTGGTCTGGCCTCCTGTTGTCAAACACGCAAATCCCTGAGCTAGCCGGCAGGCTGGAGCCGCGACTCAGCACCAGACACCACGCCAAACAGCGATCTGAAACGCAGAAAACGCACAAAACGTTTGGGAGCTATTTCTATACTGACTAGGAGAGAATTTTTAATAAGACACTGTATTTCAATTTAAGAATCCAGAATTAATATGGCCCCAAACACATGAATCCAAGGCCCAAGGACCAAGTGACAGGGACGGGGACAGGGACCTACCACACACACCCTGGGCACTTGGGGACTATTCTGAAGACAGTCACTTAAAACTGTGTTTGCATCTTTCAGATCATCAAAATAACCTTATGTAAATATTTTGCAACCAGAGGTCACTGTTCTAGACTAGTACCCCCAAATTTCTAAGTAGGGTTTTCAGTTTAGTTAGAACCCACAGACCATCAGGATTTAAACTTCAGGACAGTAAAAACCCCCCAGAGGAACCAAGTCCTCAGACCGTGCCTGTCACGTGTCTAAAGAAACGGCAGCGTCACAGGCTCCAGATTAAAGCAGCACTACCTGGCGGTCACAGTGAGCTGAGGACCTGCAGCCTGATCCTTCCCCTTCGACCCCAGTTCTCAGTCAAACCAGAGCAGCCCGGAAAACACGCCAGCAGGGCTGAGGTGGCTCATGGGAACACCGGCAGGCAGGTGGACCAGTGGAGACACAGGGTGGCCCCAGGCTGGACCACAGAGCCGCGCCTCGTCCCACCCTGGCCACGCCGCCGCCCCGGGAATGAGCAGAATGAGCACCCCTGTGCTGCGTCTCCCACGGCACTCAGGCCGGAGCAGCGTACCGTTCACGATGACGGCACAGTCCAGCAGGGCCTCGTAGTCCTCGCTGTCGTTGATCACAGACACAGAAGCAAGGAGGACAGATGTAACTGCTTGAATGATGTCCAAGTTCTTTCTCTAGAAAGGAAAAGGAAAGCCAAGGCATGGAGGAGTTAAAATCATCAACCTAAAATTGGACTTTAAGTTCATTACTTTCCCTTCCTTGAAGCAGAGAGACAAAGAGAAAAAGATAGGCTCTGCCAACAAGGTCTCGACGCCAGTTTACCCACCACCTTAGCCACCCCAAGCAAGGGCACGTGTGCCGCACTCAGGGAGGCCTGGGGCCAGCACCTGCCAGCCCATGAACTCGGGGTGCACCTCAAATGCCAGAGGGCAATAAGCGCTGAGGGCGAGCGGGCGGTGAGCACCAAAAGCACCCCACACGGGCCGGTCACGCCATCGGGATCCCAGGCACGTGCACTCATGCCAGGAGTTTTCAAGCCACTGGGATGAGACTGGAACCCTGGTCACCCACATAGGCTTCGACTCCTGCCATGGACACTCAACTGGTGCCTTGCGGAGCCAAACCCACACATGCTTCCCCTGCTTCCTTATTCATGATCCGGAACCCACATATAAGCTGTGCGGGGAGGGACGGGGAAGAGAGGGGAGGGGAGGGGAGGGGAGGGGAGGGGAGGGGAGGGGAGGAAGGGCAGTCTCCACAGGGTCTGGTCACACAGTGATTGCCTTCCTCCACTCCTCCAGAATTTGGGCATGTGTGTGTGTGCTCAGTGTGCCAGGACTCCAGTTTTGAAAACTTTCATAAGTTGGACCAGCAGACGATGGAGTAGTTATGTCACTGGACTCTCACATGGCTGACCCGGTGGCCTGAAACTGGGCACGTGGGTGTGTGTGCAGGTCACAGGACATCGGAGGAGGGGCTGCAGCATGGCCGTCCCCCAGGGGAGACCTCTCACTGTCTGTCACCCCAGTCCCTACCGCTGAGTGCATGCACTCTAAGGCAAAAACCTCTAAGAAAGATGTTCCAAGTTACTTCTAAAAACAAACAAACAAATCGAGCCATGCTTTGAGCTTGTTCTGAAAAGTGAATTGAAGCCGAACACAACTGTCCTGAAAACAGCAACCCAGGTGAGGGTCAGTGAGCACAGGCTGAGGTGAGCACGGCAAAGCTCCAAGCCCGAGACGTTTAACGTAAACCCAACCTACAGGGTGCGCGCACTCGCCGGGAGAGACAGAGGAAAAGAGGACTCACACCCCGGGGGTGGCCACACTATGATCCCTCTCCCTCCATTCTCCTCCTGGGATTTCGGCACGCACACACGTGTGCCTGGTGTGTTTCAAGCTGCTGGGTCCAAGACTCAGGCGGCACACTCAGCCGTGTGGGACCCAGAGCTGTAACCACCACCCCCAGCTGGCCCCCAGATAATCACTGTCTAACAAAGGATGGGGGCTTCGACCGGGAGAACGAGCGCTACCATCTTGGAGCCAGGCGCCGTGTCTATGGCCTCGCCCGTCGCCTGCCACGCCTCCACGGGGCTCTCCAGCAGCACGTCCATGAGCAAGGCCTTCAGCCTCTGCCATAACTCCTCCTTCTGTCTCCGCGATAACTCCTCTAGTAACTCGCTGAGGCTGAAGGGGTCAGAGGCATCTCTCTGTGAAATAAACAGCAAATAATGTATTTCAAACACAAAAAAACAAGGGTTTTATCCTTTTCATAATGACACAAACAGGAAAGCTACAGTGCTAGCCTTGTCACAAGTTCAAGCGTTTGGTGGGTTTTCAAACCCGCCCCTAGAGGAGAGCAGGTGTGGGTTACCAGAAACGGAGTGGCGAGGCCTGCCCTACTCTGCTTTAGCCTCCGCACCCTGGAGGTAAGAACCTCATCACCCCCAGCCCACCCTGGGCTCTGTGCTTAACGACAGGGACATAGTGATGACCACGGCAATGCAGACCGACCCACCCTTTGTGGCTCCAGATGCTGGAGCCAAGGGACCCTCCATGCCACCCTCCACTCAGCCCAGACGCCCTCCTCTCCTGCCAGCCAATGACAAAACACGACATTCCGAGTGGCCTACACCTCCTCTCTGAGCAGACAGCCCCACGAACTGACGGAGCAAGCGGAGGCCAGGACCCGAAAGGCCCAGGTCCAGGCTAGGGTCTCCCATCGCCAAACCTGGGGCCGACGGTGAGTGTGCGCAGCGGCCCCGTGCACGGCACGCAGTGTGCCACTGCCTGCTCGTGGGCAGGGGGCCCGACTGTGCTGCCGCCCAACGACAGGCCCCGCAGGGGCCACCACGGACCTGGACTCATGGGTGGCAGTTTGATGAACAGCTACTTCCCTCGCAGGAAACAACAGGTGAGTGCAGAGGACTGGGTGGGGCCAGCTGGCACGCCCCGCAGACACGGCCACATCGGGCATCTGGGCACGCCCTGCGCCGTGGCTGGCCATGACCCCAGCGCTCCTGGTCCGCTCGGCCTCCTTTGCCCCACTCTCCTCTGCTCTCTCCTTCTCTTCTCGCACCCAGGCTGGGTAGGTGTGCCGTGGGCACCAGGCACTCTCCCTCCCACAGACATGGAGGCTTTCAGAGCAGTGTCACCCTGGCTGCACCGTGACCTGCCGTGCTTCCACCTCCCTTACTAGCTTGGTTTAAAGCTTTCGTTACAGGGCCATGCAATCGCACGGGGGTGAGAAAGCACCCCCGGGGGGCAGTGGCCGCAGCGCAGTCCCTTCTCCGTTCTCCTCTTGGGACCTTGTGTGCACACACATGCGCCCGCATGTTTTTTAAGCCACCATGTCGGAAACTTAAGCAATGTGGTTAGTCACGTGGGATCCAGTGCCTTAACCACCAAGTCGACTGCTGGCCCCGGCACTGCCTTCTGTAACGTGTCACTGGCAAAACTGCTGGGTGACGCCTCCAGTCCTATTTCTATCAAACGCACTCGGGCGTCACCGCCAGGCAGTCGTCACGGTGCCTATGTGGGTGGGACACGGCTGTTATCGGGAGAGACTGCTGATAGGCCCCAGCCGGCCCCACATCTCCGCAGCTCTCGTCTGGCTGCACTTGGTCAGGCTGCCCTGGCTGCACGGAACAGTGCTCGATGGGAACCACGAACGCACAGCCCTGCACACTCCCACGTGTAACTAGGGGCCCCGCGGTGACAGGCCTGAGCCTGTCAGCACCGCTCACAGGCTGGCACCGACCAGCCAGCACTGATGCCTCAGCAGGCGAGCGCTGACTCGGGCTCTCAGAGGCTGTGGCCCCAAGCAGCACCACACCAGGCGAGGGGACACCCATCCTGGGGCTGCCAGCCTGACCCCACGTGGTTCCTGCTGCCTCGGGACGTAGACTAACAGGAGCCAGCCTCACCACCAGTTAGTGCACCGTGGTTTGTCCACACGGGGTACGGCTCACACGAAGTCTTCTAGACATTAAATACGCACGCATTGGGGCTAGCCCCTGAGCCTCGGGGCCCCCGCAGGGCTCACTACGGTTCAAATCCCAGGCCCAAGGGCTGGAGAATCAGGCCAGGCCCACGTGCCCACGTGCCCACCTCAGCAGGACGAAGGTGTGCGTGGCAAAGAGGTCACAGTGCAGCCGTACCTTTCACGGGCGCTCAACTTCCTGTCTCACCGGCAACGGAGTGTGCGTGTAGGCACGGACGTGTGCATGAGTTACACATGCATACATTCATATGTACGTGTGAACGTGTCGTACTTCCACCACCACCCGCGTACACTCCTACTCCTGAAGCAGACACCCACGTGTCTAGGAGAACGATTTGTGCTCGCACACCCTCCTGGGGAGGCGCTGCCTGTGAGTCCGCAGGGGCTTTCCTTATTTACTAGAGAGCAGGTGTGCCTGCCAGACAGAGCGAGAGCGAGCGAGGGAGAGAGCACCCCCAGGGGTGTCCAGGCTGCAATCCCTTCCCCATCCTCTCAGGACTCGGGGCATGCACTCACGTGCGTTTGGCATGTTATTCAAGCCCCTGGGTCCAGAACTCAAATTACAGTCGGCCATGTGGGACCCAGCCACAGCAACCATCGTGGCTGGCCAGCCTGTAACGGTTACTTACGGGTCATGAGATGCCGTTTCTTAACGTGGGGTTGTTACAGACTCACTTCTCTTACGGGAAGTACGACTTCACAGTGTCGCTGACAATGTCGGGCTCCTCTCCGACTCTGTCACGGTTCACGAGAACAAGCAGGGAGGAGGGCCCCATTCTAGAGCAGCACCCCTGCACCGGGTGCCCGAGCTGCCCACGCCCGTCTCGTCCCTCCACTGCACAGTGACCACGTGCCCCAGCACCGGGTGCCCGAGCTGCCCACGCTCTTTCCGTCCCTCCACTGCACAGTGACCATGTGCCCCAGCACCGGGTGCCCGAGCTGCCCACGCCCGTCTCGTCCCTCCACTGCACAGTGACCACGCGGCCCATGACACTGGCTTCCACCTGAAGCTGGCAGCCCCCCAGACCCCTTCCCTAGCCTTCACACACAACTGCCCACCTGCCCACTGGCCACTCCTTGGGTAGGTCCCACTGCAGCCACCCAGCCCACACAAAGCTGTCGCCTTCTCGCCGTGCGCTCCGTTTGTTCATGACTCACTAAGGTCACGCAGCATCAGAACCGGCCTCCCAAATACCCTCAACCGCCGGGCAGCACTCCCAGACCCAGCGACCACGGCGCAGCTCAGCCCACTCACTCCCTGTGCTGGTCCCTTCAGCCCGAGGATGGCCAGAGACAGTCCCCACACTCTGCCTCCACCCGGTCCTCTCTCGCCTGTCCTCCTCCCATCACAGAGGTCACTCTTGCATAACGTCCCTGCTCTCGGGACCAGGTGCGCTCCACGTGCAGCCAAGCAGCCTTCACCAGCCCAGGACAAGGCCTCATCCCGGCGCAGTGACGCCTGGTTAGATGCCCCCACCGTCAGTGGGGGCCTGCTCCTGCCGTGGAGCCCAGCCCATCGGCAGGTGTATCTGCACAGAGGCCTTTTACAGACGCATCGGTTCCTAAAGAATCACTGAAACGACTGCATTTCACTTGGGTATAAAATGATTTTAGAACATTATTTTCTACTAACAGTCAAAATCACAATAAATCCAAAACGTAAAACTTACATCAAGTTGAACAAATCTCAGAAACTCTCCAACCAGCTCCTTCGACACCGCTTGGACAAACGTCTCCCGTTTTTCCATGACAGATGAAACTGGTCCACAGGCATTTAGTGTGTGCCCCTAGTAGGGAACAAATCATACCGGAGCTCACATTTGCAAGTAAGCCTCTTCCTACAAGACGTAACTTGGATTTAACACCCAGGAGCCACAGAGAATTCTTGGACCACTGCAGACACTTCCTTACAAACCTTAACCCAGAACGCTCCGACGTGTAAGAAGCAATGCACTGGTTCCCGCTCTGACAGCACCGGCGCTGACCCGTGGTCCGCGTGATGCACTGGTTCCCGCTCTGACAGCACCGGCGCTGACCCGTGGTCCGCGTGATGCACTGGTTCCCGCTCTGACAGCGACGGCGCTGACCCGTGGTCCGCGTTGCCAGAGAAGCTGTCGAGCAAGGAGACGGCCCGGCTCCAGGCTCCCCGTCCCTGTCAGCTCAGCACAGCAGAGGCCGGCAAGCTTGGGAGGGAAGGCTGCTCCACCCGAGGACCCCTCCTTCAGCAACAGTCCCACGGCGTCGTCATTCACGACGAGCCGAGGCAGCAGCCTGGTCACCGGGGAGCTTGTTAAGACCGGTCTCAGGCTGCGCTGGTGAGCTACCCCAGCACACCCCTCCCCACGCTGCGGGTAACGAGAGCCCAGGGAACGGTAAGTCCCACCTCACACCCGCGCCACCTGCTGCCAGCGGGCCCCACTCAAACACACTGGCCCCAAGGCGACCTCACAGCAAGTGAGACAGATCCCTTTTCTCTCTTTTTACAATTTGCTACAGGAGGTGTGTGTTCACCAGAGAGACGTGAACAGAGAAAGCAACCCTGGGGGATGGCCACACTGCACTTCCTCCTCCTCCATCCCCTCCTGGGTTTGGGGTGTGCACGTACATGTGCCTGGCGTGTTCTCCAAGCTGCTGGGTCGGGGGACTCGAACCACGCAGCCAGCCGTGTGGGATCCAGCCATCTGAGGCACCACACCACCAGCTGGCCTGACCCGCGCTCTCCCAGATAAACAAAAGCCCCTGTCATATTACAGATGGAGCCACGCGCACAAGTACTGATGCCGACGGCAACCACAGGCACCTTGGACAAACCACCCCCCACCTTCCTCTCCAAATCGGACAAAACTGATCTCAGTTTAATGGCTCCCCAGGAAGTAACACTGAGGGGTGGCTATCTCTCCTTGGCCTGCGAGGTGCAGACGTGGATCTCGCATGGGAGTGGCCGCGATTTGGAAAGGACAGACAGCCAAACAAGTAGTGTAAAGGGGGGACAGGGCAGAGCGGACGTCTTGGGGAGAGATGGCTGTGGCACTGAGCCATTCCCAGGTCTAGGTTAGGAGCGACGGGCGGGGGCAGGAGAGGGGAAGGAAGGCCAGGTCTGAAGTCTCCCCGGCCTTCTTGGCTGACACAGCTCCTTTTAACTCCCTCTGCCCTGCAGTGCAACAGTAGGTACACCCTCGTCAGCGCTCTCACTTGCCCTGCAGTGTCGGCTCAAAGACCACGTCTACTTTAAAGGTCGCTAGTGCTGTGCCCAGCCCTGGCCACTCCCTACGCCAAGCCTCTTCTCAGCTCAAAGGGCCCAGCGAGGAGCTGTACTTTACTAAGAACGGGAGGGCAGGCAGGGCAGCTGGAGCGGGGGACGCCAGCAGCGACCAGTGCTGACAAGGTCAGAGAAGCAGTCGCACCCAGCCAGGCCCCCACAACACTCACTCTCCTGCCCACTCCAGCTCCGAGTGGCCACCTGCCGACGCCGGTCCAACCAGCAGCCCACACCCAGACCCACGCTTGCCCCACGTTCCTCATCCTCATGCAACGACAGGTCACTTAATGTGGGTGTCCCTGGGTAACTTCCTGGCGGTGTGGCCCTCGCACTAAGGGCAGCACCGAGCACTCCCAGGCTACGGTCTCGGGCAGTGACTAGCTGTGGGCCCTGCAGGGCTGCCACTAGCAAGACAGCGTTGGACGTGCAGGACCGGGCGGCATTTAGTGGTTAACCCCCACTTACACTGGGTCTCCCTCTTGCCGCGACACTCCGGCTTCTCAGACTATTGGTGCTCAAGATCTCGTCCCCCGGCCGGAGGGCGGCTTTCCAGGTCAGGGGTCATCTCGCCATCCAGCCACCGTCCCCACAGCAGGGCACTCTTCTGCAGTTGGGCTATAAATTAAGAGGAGCCTGGTAAGGGAGCCATCCCTGTGGCTGAGTTCCCACCAGGTAAAAGCTGAGGCGCCAAAGCAGACTGTGGGTGCGGGAGCTAAGTTCTCTGATGTCAGTGGGGCAGGCCTCAGGGCAGGGTCCGGCAGGGCGGGGCCCCCCAGCTCAGCGCTGGGCAGGGCAGGTCCACGGGGGAGCTCAGCGCTGGGCAGGGCAGGTCCACGGGGGAGCTCAGCGCTGGGCAGGACAGGTCCACGGGGGAGCTCAGCGCTGGGCAGGACAGGTCCACCGGGGAGCTCAGCGCTGGGCAGGACAGGTCCACGGGGGAGCTCAGCGCTGGGCAGGGCAGGTCCACCGGGGAGCTCAGCGCTGGGCAGGGTGGGTACCCCAAGGAGGTCAGCTCTGGGCAGGGTCCCCTCAAAGATCAGCGCTGGGCACGGCAGGGGCGACGCTCCGCGCGGGAGCGGGCCGGAAGCTCAGACGCAGCGGCCAGCCCGGAAGGCCCCGTCCCGCCTGGGGCCTGGCGAGCGCCCCCTGCTCGCTCCCACCCTGCCCCGCGCCCCATTCGACCACGCACCGCGGCGGTCACTCTTCTCGGGCTCCTTCCGTTTCCCGCGCTCCGACCGGATTCAAACACACCCGCCAGCTCCCGCGACGCGCCGGCCCCCTGCGCGTCATCGGCGCCGCTCTCGCGAGAACTGTGGCGGCCGGCCGGCCACGCCCACGCTGAGCAGCGCCGCTCGGGCCGCAGCCTCCTGACGCGAGGCCACCGCTCCCGGGCTCCCGCCTGGCCATGCCCGCCTCCTCGGTGCCCCCCGTCGGGGCGTGGCCTCGAGCGGTTTCCCGGCGCCCTGACGCGCACGCAAGGGCGCGCTCCCGAGGCGCCTGCCGCTCCGTGCGCATGCGTCGACTGCCTGCTCGCCGCTTCGCGCGTCTTCGGCGCTGCGGACGGGCGTGGCCTCACGGCTGGTGGGCGGGGACTGACCCGTGGCGTGGCCTGTTCGGAGGAGGGCCGGGGCGTGGCCTCGAGAGGGTTACCGGCGCAGTGACGCGCACGCAAGGACGCGCGCACGCAAGAATGAGCTCCGGCGGCGTCCGCCGCTCCGTGCGCATGCGCCGACTGCATGCTGGCAGCCCCGCGCGGCCTCGGCACCGCCTAAGGGGCGTGGCCTCACGGTCGGTGGGCGCGGGGCAGGTCCTGGGGAGGAGCTGGCACTCCTGTCGCCCGCGCTGCTGGGCCCGGTGCCCGCCCGCCGGTCCGAGTCTGTACAGGCCGGGTTTGGCCGAGGCGACCGCACAAGGCTGACCTCCATCCCTGCGGCTGCCCGCTGGGCGGTGGCGTCACTGCCACCCTCCGAGGAGCGCTGGGCCAGGCGCAGACACGTGCTCTGGCCTGGGATTAATCACTCCCGCACGGCCGCGTTACCGGGCACCCGTGCCCCCACATACTGTTTATTTTTTTATAGTTATTTATTGGGACCAGCAGATGTGTAGCGGTTATGTCGCTTGACTCCCACTAGCCAAACGCAGCTCGATTTAAACAGGTGGTTTCAAAATCACGACAGGCCCTGAGCGCAGGTGCCCAAGACCCAGGGCGAATGCAGGATTGTGGCCTGGTCGTGCCCCTGGGGGTGACTTCCCACTTTGTCTCTCCCCAGGAGTATGCGTGCCCTATAGCAAAAGCCCCTCAGTAAAGAAAAAGGTTATTTAACTTTGTTTTGATTTTCTTAATTTGACCAGAGAGGGATAGAAAGCAGGCTGCCAGGTCCAGGACTTGAACAGTGGGCAACCATTTGGGAGTCCAGCGCCTTAAGGCCCCCTGCCGGCCGTTTAGTACATTACTGTAGTATGGGCGTGGCCCCCGGGAGGGCAGTGTCAGCACAGGCCCCTGGAGGGGGCACAGCCCGCTCAGGGAGGGGCGCAGCAGGCCCCTGGGATGCAGCGGCCTGCACCACCGCACCTGCACCACCGCACCTGCACCACCGCACCGCCTGCGGGCCCTATGACGCTTCCTGAGGGGGCCTGGCCAAGCAGTGGGTGCCAGCAGGCCTGCATACCCGGGGCTCTGCTCCAGGCCTTGCCAATGGAACCCTCCAGCCTGAGCCAAGTGAGCCACGTGACCCGGAGGTCTCCTGTGACTGGGTGTTGCAGCGGCTGTGCCTGCTCTGCACTGGGAGAGCCCTGTGGAGCTACACAGGGAAGCAGGAAATGGGCAGGTGTGATTACCGACAATGCCTTTTACTTAACCAGTACATGGACGGTATCATTTCCAACTGCCTTTGTGACCTGGTGGTTAGGAAGCTGGATCCCACACTGCTGACCTCACAGCTGGGAGTCAGGAACACTCCAGGCACGTGTGTGTGCCCAGAATCCCACAGGGAGGGAGAGACTGTGACGGGGGTGTGACTAAACCCTTCGGTGCTTTCTCTGCTCCCTGTCTCTGGTGAGCACAGGCACTTTCAACCATAAGAAAAGCATTTTATAAAGCATTTCCTCTGAAGCGTTTCATATAGAGAGAAGTGCTAGTGACAGGCTGGGGTGCCCGTCTGTAGAGTCCATAGCAGAGGCCAGCTGCAGAGGGGCCGGGCCGAGTCAGAGCACTGGGAGCTCGGGACCCGAGCATGGCAGATGCCCGTCACTGTCCCGGGGCACACAGCGCAGGCCAGTCTCCCCGAGCCCTCCTTCCCTGCAGCTCTGGGCATCACGCGCCCAGCCTGAGCCACACGTCTTCTCAGTCAGCTCTGCGGCAGTGATTTCCTCACACCCACGGTGGAGACTGCCCCTCCACACCAGTGACTTGCACACCCAGACTATGTGCCCTATAGCAAAATAAGGTATAATAGTAAATAAAATCTTCAAAACTATTGTTTCTATGATGTGTCTGTGTGTAGTACGTGGGGGGTGGGGTGGGGACTGTTTTTAAAACTTTCATTTATTTCATTGCCAAAGGGCATGTGTGCTTGCCAGAGAGAATGCACCCCAAGCAGGGTGGGCTGTGGTCACCCAATCTCACCCACCTTGTCCACCCTGGGATCTGGGGCACACACACAGCATGTTTTTCAAGCCACTGGGGAATAAGAACCATGACTGGCCACGTGGGACCACAGTGCCACGGGCCGGCTGGAACAGGTCCTGCCTCAGCCTTCACAGCAGCCAGGAGGCTAAAGCCAGCCCCAGGCAGCCTCAGCCTGCCCTGCAGCAGCGCCCCCCCCCCCCCCCCCCCCGCGTGACCGTAGGCTGGCCCCACTCTTACCCTTGAGCCCCCGATTGCTATTACTGTCATTTTTCTTTATTTCAATTCTGTAATCGGGTGAGGCATTCTTCTCATATTTTTAATTCTTTAGACAGAGTGGTCTCTATTTCTTTGAATATACTATAGCAGCTGGTAAGTGTGTTTTCTTTTAAGTGTGCTCTTTAAAACTATTTATTTATTTGTTTATTTATTTAAATTTGACCAGAGAGAGAGAGACAAAGGGAGAAAGCAAGCAACCAGGTCCGAAACTCGAACGGCAGTCAGCCATGTGGGAGTCCAGCGCCCTTAACCACCATGCCACCTGCTGGTCCGCGTTTTTTGTTTGTTTCCTATAGGGTGCATGCACTTGCCGGGGGTAAGGGAGAAGAGGGTGAGAGAGAAAAAGAGAAATCACCTCCAAGGGATGGCTATGCTGCAGTCCCTTCTCCTCCATTCTCCTCTCAGGTTTTGGGCACACACACAGACACACCCAGCATGTTTTTCAAGCTACCAGGTCCAGGACTGACTTTTGGGTCATTGGCAAAGTCGTGATTCATTTTTGCGCAGAAGACTATGCCATGACCTTTTTACAACCTAGTAGCTGACCACCTGGGATCCAGCCATCCAGCCACCTTATCCACCATGACACCAGCTGGCCAGTCAGAGATGGTCTGACACATGACCGAAGACCTCTTGTATTCCCCCAATGTATTCCGATGCTCAGCCTCAACAGCATCCGTTTCATGACTTTGTGATACTCAGGTTATAACGTATATTTCAGGGGTCAGCTTGTGACCTGGTGGTGAAGGCAGCTGGATAGAACATGGCAGACTGCATGGTTCAAACCTCAGGCCTGGCATCTAAAAAAATACGACGCGGGGACCAGCGGATGACTTCATGGTTACACTGCCAGACTCCCACTAGTTAACTGCAGGCCAAGTAGCAGACCCGGCGGCTTAAAATTCACACCGGGTACGTGTGTGCATGTCCAAAATTCCAAGAGGAGAATAGAGAAGGGATTGTGGCATGGCCATCCCCCCCGGGAGGTGATTTCTCGCTTTCTGTCTCTCTGTCTCTGTTTCTGGCGAGCACACGTGCCCTATGGCAAAAATCTCTCAAAAAAAAAACAAAAATGATGGGTGCATGTTCATATGTGCCCAAAACCCCCAGAGGATGGCGGGACGGAGAGGGGATTGTGGCGGTGTGACCAAACTCCATAGGGGACGTCGGTCTCTCCAGCAAGCACAGGCACCTGCTGGCAAGTTAGAAACAGAATTTCAGGGCCAGCAGGTGCCACAGAGGTTAAGTTGTTGGATTCCCACGTAGCTAGGGGCAGTCAATGTCCTGGAACCGGTGGCTTGAAAATCAGACTGAGCACGTGTGTGTGCATGCCTAAACTCCTGAAAGAGAATGGGGGAGGAGGGCCTGCAGTGTGCTCATCCACGCTAGGGGTGACCTCTCACTTTCCCTCTGTCTCCCTGACGAGCACAGGTGCTCAATGGCAAAAGCCCAAACAAAATCAAGTTCAAGTCTTTCCTAAGGACGTGATTGGGCCCCCCGGGGGAAGAGTACGTTCGTTCTCTCTCTTTCCGACCCCGTGTACACATGCATGACCCTCTGGTATAAGAACAGGGTAAACAATAACAAGGCCTACTCTTCCTGTCATGCTTACCGTTCAGAAGAGCTCTTTTCAAAACTCATTCTAACCAGTAGGCGGGGCAGTCAGGTAAGGAGGGAACAAGTGGGTAACACCGTGATCTGATGTTGCTCTGAAACACAGTAACTCTCAAATACCAGATACGAACAGCACACTCCACCTGCGCTTGAACTACGTGGTCCCACACTAAAAGCGTAATTCTAAAATGCAAAGAAAAAACACATCATAAGTGAGCTAAGAAAGGTTTTATTGAATAAATACATGCACTGTCATGTAAAACTAGTTGAGCAAAAAGGACATTCTGTGACTTCAGAACCCCCCACCCCGTCCTGCAGTGCATGGGGGCCGGCTAGGCCTGGGAAGCAGCACCCCAAAACAGATGCACGGCTTCTCACGCTGGCTGGCGCTCGGCCTCGGTTCTGGAAAGGAAGCGCTGCTCACTTGATAGAAAGCATCTGTAAACAGCTCTCGTGGGACAGAATGCAGGCTGGGAGCTACGGCCAGAGGCAGCTCCTGCCGACTCCCTCACACGGTAAGGCACCGGGGTGCACGGCCCGCACACACCAGCAGGCCGCTTCAGACGCACCTGCGTTCACGTCTCCTCCTTTGGTTTGGCTTGAAGTAAAAAAAGTTGAGGTTCCCTTTTCCGAGATCAGTCAAAACCATGAATGCACATTTGGGAACGACTCTGTCTTCCTTCTGGGGTTCTGGAGTGCTCAGTGTGGCCTCGACGGTAACGCTAGCCCTGCCCATGGGATGTGTACAGAGCCACACCTGCAGAGGCTGCAGTGCCCGGAACCAACCCCTCCTTCTTCCCTTCCACAGCGTACAGAGGCGGCTGCGAGTGATCTCAGAGGTCCTCGTCACCAAGCCCCTGGGGACAGTTCTCCTCTCCTGAAGTCACAGCAGAGGGCGCGGCACTGCGGGCTCAGCTGGCTTCCTCTGCGCGCTGACCCTGAACACCGTCTACTCTGCTCAGAGGCCTGGAGAAGCAGCACACCCAGTCAGGCCAGACCCGGGCTCAGTGACGAGCAGAGCGTCCGCGTGCGGGCCCAGCGCCTGGCCGAGGTGCCGTGAGTCAGTGCTGCTTCTCTCAGGCGACAGAGAAGCCTTCCCCGCCCAGGCCTGTCAGCAACGGTCAAAGTCACCTGGTGCACAGGCTGGTGACGGTGCAACACCGCAGCTCACTCTGTGCCCGCATACCCACGTGTGTCAACGCAGGCACATGCTCCCTCCCAGAGCAACCGACTGTGCATGGCAACTCTGGACACGGTCGACAAAGGCCGGTGGGGTGAAGAGAGACGCAGGTGCCCTGGTCGACATGGCTACACGAATGCATGGAGGCCAGGCACCCCAGACTAACGTGCCACGGCTCCGAGTGTCAGGTGTCAATTAGGACAGGATGGGACCTGCAGGGGAAGGGTGGTGGAGAGGCACCAGCACCTGCCACAGGCACTTTAGTCTTGCTGGTCACGGAAGTTGTCACGAGCTGCCTGGTGCCAGAACAGGTGGGAGCTCCCCTCGGCCACGCGGCTGCATGTCCCCCAGTTTCCAAATGTCCTCGGGGCTATGGAGCCCTTTCCCCACACAGCTCATAGCACACACTTAGAATCTCTGCACACGCACATCCCGTGTCAGAGACACGCAGCCCACAGCACCCTCAACAAGCCTCGCCACGAGAAGTTTGGGGGACTCTCAGATATGAAAGACATGCTTGTAATAAGCCAATGAAAAGGTTCCAGAAGGGGAACTATTTACAGCATCCCAGTGCTACGGTCACGGCAGGAAGTCAAGGCGCCCAGGGCAGCTGTGAGGGCTGCTCTGGGTCTGGGGGTCTGGGGTGTCCGGAGGGCCACATCGAGTTCCTGCTCCCCGACGCCACGTCAGCGTGGGACACGCCACAGGCTCTCCTCACTAGCAGGAAAGCCACAAGCTTTCGGCTTCACCGCAGCCTCCTACTGCCCCTTGCTGGGCCATCTCCCAACGTGGAAGACGGCACATGGCTCGCAGACAGGGGAGGGCCGGGACCCCACGGAACTCACCCGCCCTGTGGGCGCAGCGGCCTCCATGGAAGGCCCATTGCTACGCTCTCTGTCTTACAGACGGAGCAGGGTGTGCGTCTGAGCACCGCCTCACGAAGGGCTACAACAGGCAGTTAAACATAAACTGAAGATGTTTCATTTTTATATCAGAAATTTCAGATTAGTACACTATGACTTACGAACAATAATAATTCTCTTAATATTTTATATTACTCAGTTATAAAATATTTTTCTTATAAATCCTTCAACTGACTTATCAATAATCTATCTTTTAAAAAATGCTAATAATTTTGAGTACTTTCTTTTAGCATCCATAATGGGCAGAAATATATTTAATAATCTTTTGTTTTCTTTTTTAAAGGAAATATCACAAAATAGGTCACTAACACTGTTTGCTGCAAAAATGAAAATGATTACTTGTCCCAAGAATTTAATAAGTTTTGAAAGAAAAAATATATTTTCCTTGATCCATTTTCTTCTGAATTCAAACCAGCAGGTCGAGATTATAAAAATAGAGTCTATTTACATGGCCTAGTGCACCTCAGGGGTAGGCAAGCAAGGCAATGACAGAGCATGTGCACACGCCCGCTTGCAGGAGCAGGACGGCAGAGCCACGGAACACGGTGACGAGCTGCCACCCACTGCGCTCCAACCACCGGGAAAGCCGGGAGGAGACTCAACACACAGAACTGAAAGGTAATATTGGCCAAACAGGCCCCAGATGCCAAAGGCTATATAAACCCTACGAAGATACATACAACTGAGTACATAAAACTAAAACAACATTGGTGTGTGTAGCGGTGTGTTCCAAGCTGAGGCGAGGAGGGGCCCCGAGGCGGCCTCAGGTCCCTCGTGTCCAGCGCGGCTATGTCCCCACCTGTGGCCTCGTCCCGTCCTCTGTGAGGTCATACCTGGGGAAGCATAGGAAGGTGTGGGAAAGTGTCGTCAGGTGCACGTCAGGGGTGTCTGCTGTGGGGACACTCACCACTGGGTCCAGCCTTTGGTGAGCTCCTCAGATGTCAGAGCAACCAGTACCTGTGGGTTAAGAAGAACGTGATGTGTGGGACCTGCAGGTGGCATGAGGGGGAGGCACCGGACTGCCACATGGCCGACTGCGGTTCAAGTCCTGGACCCGGAGGCTTGCTTTCTCACTGTCCATCTCTCTGTCTGTCTCTGGAGAGCGCATGTGCCTTATAGCAAATTAAAAAACAAGAAAGAAAGAAGGAAAACAAACAAGTTTGCCAAAGCAGGTTGAAGTAATTCCTCTTAGATCTCTGACCACGGCTTCCCATCTCCCTGTCCTCCTCCTGTCTAAGTCCAATGATGGACACTTGGTTTTTCTGCCTGTGGGTGCGTAAGGTCACCAGAGAGGCGAGAAAAAGCCTCCTTAATGGGGTAGGGACGTGCCACAATCCCTGTGGGGTGGCCTTCGGCACACAGCGGGAACCGCGGTGCCGGGGGCCGAGCCTGCCCTCCCTCCGAGTGCTCATCGCCCCAGTCTTTCTGACGCCCATGAGCCCCAAGCTGGACGGTGGGACCCAGGAGGCCCTCCTCCCGGTGGCAGCAGCCTTGCACGTGCCATAGAATGAAGACCTCAGGTGTGAGCGTAGGACCATGGCTGGCAGGCGCGAACCAGTGGCTCATGGAGACTAATGACTTATTAGAGAAAGAACAGTGAGACCAGTCCAGCAAGTGCAATTTTTTTAGAGGTTTTTTGCCTTAGGGGCACTTGCCTGAGAGAGGAAAAGACAGAGACAGTGAGAGGGGAAGTGAGAACTCACCCCCAGGGGCATGGCCACGTCGCAACCCTTCTCTGTTCTCCTCCTGGGACCTTGGGCAAACACGCACACACACCTGGTGTGATTTTCAAGCCACCAGGTCCAGGACTTGAACCATGGTCAGCCATGTGGGAGTCCAGCAATGTAACCACTACACCATCTGATGGCCCCAACAATCGTTAAGACAGTATTTTCCTTTAGTGTGAGACCTGAACAAAAATGTTGAAACATAAAAAAATCAACCTCAGGGCCAGCAGGTGGCATAGTGGTTAAGATGCTGGACTCCCACATGGCCCACCATGGTTCACACTCAGACCCAGCGGCTTGAAACTCACGCCAAGCACGTATGTATGCTGAGAGAAGACGGAGGAGTAGGGACTGCAGTGTGGCTGTCCTCCTTTAGGGGTGATTTCTTGCTTTCCCTCTCTCTTTCTCCAGCAAGTACATATGCCCTATAGCAAAAACCTTAAAAACAAACAAAACAACCCCAAAAAATTTTGATTAGAAGTTCACAGTATTGCTGTGATGAACAAACCAGTAAGATGAACACGTCAACAAAATGAAAATAACTGAGAAGACCTGCTGAACGCATGCATGTCACGGCCGACTGTCTACACCGCGAGCTCACGGCCGCCACTCATCTGCAGGGAGCCCCCGCCCCCCAGTCAGTGCTAAAAATGGCACGGGACGTGGGCGTTACCTTGGGGGACACATGAACCAATGAGGGTGTGAACTCACTTTGCCGAGAAGCCCTTTGTCTTTGGATAGGAAGCCACCACTATTCTTCACGGCCACATCCAGCGTCCTTCTCTGTACTTCTGGCAGTGAGACGCTGAAGTCAAAGCTGAAAGGGAAGACAGGGCCTCCTTAGCCGTCCCCATAGCTCTGCTGGGTGTCCTGCACAGCGGGCACCCCTGCCTACGAGGCTACCCCAAGCGCCGTATCTGTCCCCTGTGAAAAACCGGGTTCTTCTGTCAGATGCTTCGCATGGCCTCGTGTGGAGGCTGGGAAACAGGCTCATTTCCCGAATGTAAGAGGAGCCCTGGCACCGCAACGTGCTGAGTCCCACGGTCCGTGGCGTGCTCCCACGTGGGTGAGCAGTGTCCTTCAAACACGCACGTCTGCCCCTTCCCAGGAGTGGAGACCCGGGGCAGCCCACACCAGCTGAGCGCCTCCGCCACCGCAGGACGGCTCCCCCGCGCCAGGGAGAAGCTGCCAGGTGGGTGCTCTCCTTGTGAGGAGAAGGCCCAAAGCACAAGTAATGGTTGAGTCCTGGCCCGGCGTGGGGCCAGGTCCACTCTGACTGGCCACGGCTGCTGTACCTGCAGTGCCCTGCAGAGTCTGTTTCCAGACGCTGGGCGGAGTAGGGACGTCTGTCTGTAGACACACCTGCTCGGGAGCTGGCCCACAGGCCAGGTCAGACCTCGGAGGTGAACGCACTATGGGCCTGGTGTGGGCGCACAGGGCAGTAGTGCTGACCCAGAACTGGAAGTGCAGGCTGGGCTTTGGTTAGGAGTCCCGCTGACCCAAACGTGCGGGGCCTGGGGCCCGAGCCCCTGACCAGCGGGAGGCTGTGGAAGGCCACCACAGCAGGGACGACCCTGTCAGGGGTGCCCACTTGTCTGTCTCTTGTGCAAGACATGAAATGAGTCCATTTAAAAGAAATAATGAAAAAATAAAGCAACAGAAAACCGATAAAGTGTGGTGAATGTAACGAGGGATCTGCACCTCAGAGCAGTGCTCGGGACTGCCCAGTGCTAATCAGAGTGGATACAGAACGAACAGGACAGGCGCCGGGACTGAGATAAACAAAATTCCCGGCAGAGAGACGCAGTACATGAGTAGTCTTTTTAAAGATGAATTATAAACAGGATGACTAGATACTGGTACCACTCCGACTTCGCTGTTTTTCCCAAATACTGGTGCTTTTAAGCCCCCACAGGACTGTAATGTCAGACACCAATTTGTGGAGCCGGCAGCTCCTGAAGCGGGCTGGACCTCTGGGGGTCCCTGAGGCCCTCTCAGGAGACTGACCAGGACCCTCTACTTGGCCAGACTGCCCAGGGATTTGTAGGAAATGAGGGTCAGGCCCCATCACCCCCGTCACACAGCAGGCCTCGCCAGCCAAGCAAGGCTTGAAGCCCGTGTAGCTGGGCAGGGACACACAAGCCAGGACTCTGATGGGACGGACAGCGTGAGAAAAGAACACGGCATGGGACCAGCAGGTGGCACAGTGGTTAAGGAGCTGGACTGCCACAACGCCCACCACAGTTCAAGTCTCGGATGTGGCAGCTTGCTTTCTCACTCTCTCTCTCTCCAGTACCCTGGAGCAAATTTTTAAAAAAATAATAATACATACAATTAAATGATTCTTTAAAAAAAGGAATGTGGCTGGGACCAGCAGTTGGCGTAATGGCTATGTCACTGGACTCCCATGTAGTTGACCACGGTTCAAGTCCTGGATCTGGCAGCTTAAACTCATGCCGGCCACGTGTGTGTGTGTGCCTAAGATCTCAAGAGGAGAATGGGGAGAAGGGATTGCAGGGTGGTCATCCCCCCTGGGGGGGGTGAATTCTCGCTTTCTGTCTCTCTGTCTCTCTCTGTCTTTCTGGCGAGCGCACACGCCCTATAGCAAAAACCTCTCCAAAAAAAAATAAAGAACTGTGCATGACTGGGCCCCTGAGGGGTCTTTCTCACTCTCTTTCAATCTGTCTCTCTGTCCCCTCTCGACCTATTTCTGTCTCTCTACATCTCTCTCTTTCTCTGTCGTGTACGTGCATCTGCCCTCTGGCATAAAAGGAAAAAAACACGTGAGCTAAAAATATTATTTTCACTTTTTTTTGTGAATAGTTTTTTTTTTATGAAAACGTATTATATTTTAAGACGTTATGAGCTTATTATTGTTATTTTAAAATTCGTTTATCTTTTTTTTTTTTTGGACAGGTTTTTGCTATAGGGGCGCATGCGCTCGCCAGACAGACAGAGAGAGACATAGAGACAGAAAGTGAGAAATCACCCCCCAGGGGGGATGGTCACGCCGCAATCCCTTCTCCTCCATTCTCCTCTCGGGATCTTGGGCACGCACGCACATGCGCCCGGCGTGAGTTTTAAGCCACCGGGTCCGGGACGTGAACCACAGTCGACTATGTGGGAGTCCAGCGACATAGCCATTACGCCAACTGCTGGTCCCAAAATTTGTTTATCTTTAATTCTCAGCTGTAACTTACAACACAGTAAATACCAGAAGAACCAAGGCTCTCTAAGGAGGTCCGAAGTACGCCCTGGTGCCGTCCTAGTCCCCACCCACAGGTGGACGACGCCGACTCACTGCTGCATTTCTACGGGAACCACGTGCATGTGTGTGCAGCCTTGGGGGCTCTGTCCGACACACGTGTGGCCACGCTCAGGTCCTCCTCGGCTCACCGCCTCCACCAGGCAGGAAACACCTACCTTTGATCGAACACCGGGTTTAAGGTTTTCTTGGACACGTGGGTCTTCCTCCTTCCCGACCTCCTCTTGTCTGGTAACAAGTACATGCGGACGTACGGTCAGAGCCATCTTCGGAGAAGGCGATGAGGTTCCTTGTGACATGACCAGGGAGGACCGGACGTCAGCACCCAGGAACACGAGAATCGGAACCACACCCGGCTGCCAGGCTTTGATGTGAGGCGGAGACGACGAGCCAGGACAGGAGGTCCAGGGCAAGCCCACCCGGCACCTGCCCTCGTGCTGGTGCCCTCCCGGGCCCGCCGCTCTAGGGCCGGCCCTGCCAGAGGGACCTAGACTCCAGGAGCTGGGGGCAAACGCCTCAGATCGGCCGAGGACGCCCCAGGCTCTCCCTTTGCGTCTGTGGAAGCCACTGCTTTTTCCTTCCAGCGCCCTCCTGCTGTTTCCAACCACTAAGGGAACAGGACTTCGCCTTAAGGCCGAGCAGCCCAGGGGCTCCCGTGAGGCGGCCCTGGCAGCCCGAGTCCTGGGCGGCCGCAGGAGCTCCCTTTACGGCTCTTTGCAGGCCACCTTCTCCCATCTCAGCCACCCAGCCCACGGGCACAGTCCGGGTCCTTCAGGAAGGCCGCACCGTTCCTCCGCACAGACACAGTGAGCGCTACCTTCCGTCACTCCCCACGGGACCCCTAACCCAGCACAGGGCCGGGTGGTGGCACAGTGGGGGTGCAGTGGGCCCACGTGGGGGGTCCTGGGTCTGCGAGCAGGAGGGTTTTCCTGACCATGCATGCACACGTATGTGACCCAGGAGGGCCCTCCCTGACCACGCATCATGTATATGCGACCCAGGAGGGCCCTCCCTGACCACGCATCACGTATATGCGACCCAGGAGGGCCCTCCCTGACCACGCATCACGTATATGCGACCCAGGAGGGCCCTCCCTGACCACGCATCACGTATATGCGACCCAGGAGGGCCCTCCCTGACCACGCATCACGTATATGCGACCCAGGGGAGCCCTCCCTGACCACGCACACACGTATATGTGACCCAGGGGAGCCCTCCCTGACCACGCACACACGTATATGCACGGGCCCTCCCTGACCATGCACGCACGCACGCATATGCGACCCCGGTGGGCCCTCCCTGACTGCGCACGCACCCTCATGCACACGAGCTGGTCTGGCTGAGTCAGGGTGGGTGCAGTGCTGGGATACCTGCTGGAGGTGCCTGCCGCTCTGTCTCTCATAGAAGAAATACAGGATTTTTTTTTTTTTTTTTAAATCTAGCTGAGGGAGCCGGCAGGTGGCATGGTGGTTAAGGTGCTGGATTCCACATAGTTGGTCACAGTTTGAGTCCTGGACCCGGCAGCTTGAAAATCATGCCAGGCATATGCGCATACATGCCCAAAATCCTGAGGAGAATGGAGGAGAGGGGATTGCGGCACAGCCATCTCCCCTGGGAGTGATTTCCCTTTTCCCTCTCTCTATATCCCCCTGCCTGTGTCTGGTGGGCATATGTACCATATGACAAAAACTTAAAAAAACAATACGATCTAGTTAAGGTGCTGTCCTGCAGCGCCCGCCTTCCCTCCCTCTCCGACACGATGCGCCCTAGCAGCGAGCGCACACAGGACTCAGACCGCTCCCGCCTGGACTCCGCACTGACGCGGCCTCACCCCAAGTGCTGCTTCCTTCCCTGCTCCCAAGGCTTCTTAGTGTAGTCAGAGGACGTGCTCTCACTGGCCAGAGAGGTGAAGTGTGAAATCACCCCACGAGGATGGCCACGCCGCAGCCCCTCTCCTCCATTCTCCTTTCGGGATTCTGAGCACGCAGGTACAGGCACCGGGTCTGGGACTCAAACCACGTGTGTGGGCCCAGACACCATAAGCCTTCACCTCCTTGCCACCTGCTGGCCCAACAGGTACTTTCCTTTTCTCAGAGTGGCCCTGGGTGCCGCTGCATTCCGCTCCTTTCCAGTCACCCGAACAATTCAACCTCGGTGTGTGCACGTGCCCGTCAGACATGCGCACTTGTCCCTCGGGATCCTGGCAAACCTTTTCTTTACTTTTCCAATGTCTTGGAGCATTTTTTTTTTTTTTGACAAGTTTTTGTTATAGGGCCCATGCGCTCACAAGAAAGACAAAGAGACAGCGAGAAATCACCCCCCGGGGGGATGGCCACGCCACAGTCCCTTCTCCTCCATTCTCCTCTCAGGATCTTGGGCACGCACGCACACACGCCCAGCGTGAGTTTAAGCCACCGGCTCCGGGACTTGAACCGCGGTCAACCACACAGGAGTTCAGCGACATAGCCATTACGCTAACTGCGGGTCCCTGCCTTGGAGCATTTTAAATATACATTAGTGTACATTCAAATAGCTGCACATTTTAACAGACGCAAAACTGAGGACAACAGATGGTGTGAAGGCTAAGGTCGACTATGCAGTTCGACTCCTGGACCCAGCAGCTTAAGAATCACACCAGGCACACGTGTGTGTGTGTACGCCCAACTCCTGAGAGAAGAGACCGCAGCCGTTCCCTGTAGGGAGTGACTTCTCACTTTCCTTCTCTCTCTTTCTTATTGGCAGTGCATGGCCAATAGAAAACTAAAACAATTAAGGTAAAACAGGGGCTAACAGGTGGCATGGTGGTTAAGGGCACTGGACTCCCATATAGTAGACTGCGGTTTGAGTCTGGGACCTGGCACTCTTATCAAAAAAAAATAGGTAAAACAAAATAAAAGAAAAATTGACCTTCAGTCTGCTTATCTTTCTTTTTAAAAAAAATAAATATTTTATTTAACTTTATTTATTATTTTAATTTTCTAGTTTGATCAGTCAGAGAGAATGAGAGAGAGAAAGAGTGAGAAAGCAAGCCACCAGGTCTGGGACTTGAACCGTGGTCAGCCATGTGGGAGTATCCAGCGCCCTAATCACCCCGCCACCTGCTGGTCCCTTACCTTTTTTATTTTCAGAGAGATTTTTGCTATAGGGCGTAAGCTCACCAGAGAGACAGAGATACAGAAAGCGAGAAATCACCCCTGGAGGGATAGCCAAGCCTCAATCCCTTCTCATCCATTCTCCTCTCTGGATTCTGGGCACCCATACACATGCGCCCAGTTTGAGTTTCAAGATGCTGGGTCTAAGACTCGAACCATGGCCATCCGTGTGGGAGTCCAGCAATGTAACCACTCCGCCATCTGCTGGTCCCTGCTTACCTTTCTTCTGAGGGAAAGGATCCATAAACTCTCAGCCCTCTACCCAACAAGCTGCCGCAGGACAGTCCTAACTTCCTGATACAAAAGCAATGATGCTCCCACACAAGACTCAGTGACTCCCTCCCTCGGGCAGACACTAGTCGGGGAGAAGGTGCACTCCTGTCCGCCAGAACTGAAGATCAAGGTGGCAGAGCTGCCCCACCGCCCTCCGGAGCCCCCCGCCCTGCCAGGCAGCAGCCGCTGGAGGCCAAGCAGTGACCACGCTCACCTGCAGGCGTGCACCACCACGACGAGCTTGTTTCTCTGCGAGCTGTGCCGGATGGTCAGCTGGATCTGCCCCAGAGGGGACTGCCCCAGGGTCGTCCCGCTGCAAGAAACAGCAGTTACCAGCCCTCACCAGGCCCTGCATTTCCGCAGGAAAGACCCGATGAGCCAAGAACTGAGACATAGCTAGGGGCTTCCAGACATAGCTAGATCCGTGTTCACCCAGGGTTCAGATGTCGGCCAGCAGGCCTGTGTTCACCCAGGGTTCAGGAGAACTGAGTTATTCAAAGCAGACTTCTAACCCTGAGACACAGAGGCCTACCTTACCGCAAGCGTCAGCTGTGTGGTCGCTGAACTATGCCAGCCTGACTGCCCCGGGCAACGTGCCCTCCCTCTGCCCCGCGTGTAGGCCACCTGCTGTCCCTCACGTCCCACTAGTGCTCGCTCTCCCAGCCCACCCCAGACACTCCCCAGCTCAGCTCAGGACAGACCATCTCTGGTTTAACACCCTCTCTCTGGGACCAGCAGTTAGCGTAATGGCTATGTCGCTGGACTCCCACGTAGTCGACCGCGGTTCGAGTCCCGGACCCGGCGGCTTAAACTCACGCCGGGCGCGTGTGCGTGCGTGCCCAAGATCCCGAGAGGAGAATGGAGGAGAAGGGATTGCGGCGTGGCCATCCCCCCTGGGGGGTGATTTCCTGCTTTCTATCTCTCTGTCTCTCTCTGTCTGTCTGGCGAGCGCACGCGCCCTATAGCAAAAACCTCTCCAAAAAAAGAAAAAAACAACACCCTCTCTCCTGCAGCAGAGACAGGAACCGCCTCTCTTCTTCAGTGTATGGACAAAAGAAAGAAGACAGGCGCGGAGTGGGTGCGACGGGGCCTGACCTGAGGCAGGCAAGCCCTGCCATGCCTACACACTCCCGACTTCTGGGCAGCCAGCGTGCAGGCCTCAGCCCCACCACTTCACCACCCTCTGACGGCCGACACACACCCTGTGACGCAAACAGGAGGAGCAGCCGCTGCCCCCACCCAGAGAGAAGGGCTAACATCTCAGCCTTGTGAGAACTGCAGGCTCTTTTTCCGCCTTATCCAAAAACATGAACGCATCTATCAGTCATGAAACTTGGAAAAAGACAACGGAAATCAAAGACAGACAGGAAGGCCCAGGCTGCTGTGAGGGGTGTTGCCCGAGCATCAGAGAACAGGGCCATCCCAGTAGTGTCTGCACCACCACGGCGAGGCGGGGGAGCGCAGCGAGGGGAGGGGCGCACAGTGACTCACAGCATGGCGCCCCAGCACCCCCTGGGTGACACCTACGACTGCATCGACTGCGTCGTTTCCAGCTTTGAAAGATCAGGCCTGAGGAAACGCTAGGTTTTACTCAGAGTGGGAAATCCAACACAACTCAACGTCATAGCTAATTTGAAATTATGTCTCCCGGGGCCAGCAGGTGGCACAGAGGTTAAGGCACTGCATTCTGCATGGCTCATTGTGCGGTTCAAATCCTGGACCCGGCGGCTTGAAAATCACGCATGAATGTGTGTGCATGTGCCCAAAATCCTAAAGAGACTAGAAAAGAAAGGATTGCGGTGTGGCCATTCCCCGAGGGAATCATTTCTTACTTTCACTCTCTCTCTGGTGAGCACACATGCCCTATGGTTTAAAAAATAAAAAGGAACGAATTTAAGATTACGTCTTCCTCCCCACCGTGTGAGAGAGGCTGACTCTGTGCTATACTGTGTATCTGGCGTGGGAAACGTCTCCTCGCAATGCGTCAGAGGTGCGCTCACACTGTGCGAGACCCTCTCTATGGAGTGTTCCTGGGGACTCGGTCCGTGTCACACAGACAGTGGCATTTGGTTACTTTTCTAGCTGTCGCAGCCTCTGCCGCAGCTCCTGGGTGGCGATGGGCAGCGAGATGTCCGAGGCTATGCTAGGCGTGGGCTCCTTGACTGAGGCGTGGCTTGGGGAGGCCAGGAGGCTGGACGAACTTCTGCCCAGGTCATGCAGCCCCAGGGGGCTGGGCTCCGGGGCTGGGGCTCTCTCCCCTGCACCATCTTGACCACCGCCCCCAAGGACGGGTGTGGGGGGCGCCGTGCTGCCACCAGTGCCTGGAGACGCAGGCTCGACCGGAGACTTGACAGGCACCCTCCTCCCTCCCTTGGAGACAGAGGGCCGCTTTACTCGGGCTGAGTGCTGGTGGTCTGGAGGCCGCTCCTGCTTGTCCAGATGCAGCACCTGGAGGAGGGGACAGACAGGAGGTTACAGTCAGGGACCCCAGACACATCTCGATTGTAAACAGCTC
This sequence comes from Tupaia tana, assembly GCA_026018925.1. NCBI lineage: Eukaryota > Metazoa > Chordata > Mammalia > Scandentia > Tupaiidae > Tupaia > Tupaia tana. The sequence continues at coordinate 481,428 of JAKSZU010000003.1, read as the reverse complement.
TAGCTGGACTCATTTGCAAACCTTTCTTGAAAACATGGCTAAAAATATTTTTTGAATCTGTTCAACTATTCAATTATGAAAGCACATATTATACTCAGCTCAGAAAAAAGGTGAAGCAGCCACACAGCACGTCTCGGTACAGACACTGTGTGGACTCACTGGCCGCTGCTGTCCACACGCTTCTGCACAGCCACGGGCAACGCTCTGAACTGAGTGCCCACAGAGCCAGCGATCCTGCCGGGAGACAAAACTCCCCACTCCACACACGTGGTTTTGACCAGGAGCACCAGAGAAGGGAGAAAAGCCCCAGGCGCACACCAACCAGCAGCATGGGGGGGTGGTTACATGGCTCAGGGCCTCCGGCCTCCAGGCCAGCTTTAGTCTTGTAATACTCCGAAGAGGAGAGGCTCATCTCAGCAAAACCCTCACGGTGAGGTGACTGAGGGCCTGAGGTTTCTTTCTGCTTCTCTGAGACAAAGCTGCAGTGAATAGCTTTACATTCATAGCTTCCCACAGTCTGTAGTACCAAAATTCAGACTTCTGGAAAAGGGGCCCTCGCTGTTATAGACTGGGGACACCAGGATCTCTTCTGTGAACAAGGAAACCCCTTCCACCATACCCTACAGACTAAGTCTGTGTTGATGTTTATTTATTTATTTATTTATTTATTTTGGAGAGGTTTTTGCTATAGGGCGCATGCGCTTGTCAGACAAGAGAGAGAGAGAGAGACAGAGAGACAGAAAGCAAGAAATCACCCCCCAGGAGGGATGGCCACGCCGCAATCCCTTCTCCTCCATTCTCCTCTCGGGATCTTGGGTGGGCACGCACATGCGCCCAGTGTGAGTTTAAACCTCTGGGTCTCGGACTCGAACTGCAGTCACTACATGGGAGTCCAGTGACAGCCATTATGGCAACTGCTGGTCCCATGTGTTGATGTTTTTGTAAGATTTGGCCCTGGGTTGATGTCGCGTTTTTGATTTGTGAGTGCTCTACATTCCCCGTGTTCTCAGCGCATTTGGACAGCTCAGGTGTTTACAAACGAATCTTGGTCTGTTTGGACACAGAAGGTTTTCCTTTGTAAGTTCTACCCTCCTGCAGTCACACTAAGATCACTCTCCTGGATAACCTTTGAAAATTCAGCCATAGGAGAAAACTTTGCTGATACAGCTAGCAATCCTTTGGGCCAAAGGATTAGAAAATCGGGCTGGACCACGTGAGAACAGAAGTCAGGAACCTGCTCGAGCCACTGGCAATGACGACCCCGTTCCATGTCTGCGTCTCACAGCCTCCCGGGTCTCTCCTGGGCTCTGGGACAAAGCACGTGCTTTGCCCTGGCCAGGGCCACGTGTCCCCAGTCCAGGCACCCATGAGTTCTGCTGCCAGCAGCCCCCGCTCCCAGCTCCCAGCTCCCCGCTGCGCTCGCGCAGAGACGGCACACTACCCGGAGGGCGATCTTCATTTTTATGGTGCTGTTTGGGCCTGAATCGCAGAGCTGGAACCGCTGGTTCATGGCCATGTCATCGCTGGCAAGCAGCTGGCTGAGGGGGACCTTCAGGCTTCCCAGAGAACACCGATGCTGCTCATCTCGGACCTGCAAACAGCACAGAAAACCTGCCTAGCGCCAGAGGCCCAGGTGGGAGCGACCACGGAAATGCACAAAGCTTCAAAAAGTCAAGTCTTTAAAGGCACATGGAAGTTTCTCTTAAATGTGTTTTCTTTAAAAAAAAAAAAAAAAAAAAAACTTAAGTGGATTAGAAATTGCTTTTCTTAAATAATTGTTTATTTTTATTTATTCATTCATTTATTTTAATTTGACCAGAGAGAGACACAGAGAGAGAAAGAGAATGTGAGAAAGCAAGCCACCAGGTCTAGGATTCGAACCATGGTCAGCCATGTGGGAGTGTCCAGCATCTTAACCACACCACCTGCTGGTCCCCAAACGTTTTGTCTTTCTAACAGAAACCAAACAGGTCAGCTACAGTGCAGTGGTTGAGGTGGCTAGACCCACATGGCCAATAGGACGGTTCAACTCCCAGAGCCAGTGGCTTGAAAGACACAACAGGTGTACGTGCATGTGTGCCCAAAACCCTGACAGAGGATGGAGGAGGAGGGGCAGTGGCAGCGTAGCCACCCTGGAGGTGACTGCTCCCTCTCCCTCTCACTGTCTGCCTGTCTCCAGTGAGTACAAGCACTCTATGGTAAACTCAACTATGTTCTTTCAAGTAATGTTTCCGTTAAGTTATTAACATGGCATGAAACTTCCTTGAAAAGACACATCATAACAAGCAAAATACCTGTCTTATGTAGCTTTTTCTTTCTTTTTTCCTTTTTAATGCCAGAGGGTGCCTGGATGCATCAAAAAGAGTAAGGGCTCCCCATGGAGGGGCCTAGTCCCGCTGCAGCCCCCTCTCCTCCATTCCTCCCCATCAGGGTCCTGGGCACACACACACACACACACACACACACACACCCCTGTGTGTTTTTCAAGCATCCAGGGCTAGGACTCAAACCGTGGTTGGCCATGCGGGACCCCACTCCCGCCACAGTGCTGACCCACCGCCTGCAGGGCCGACCAGCCTTGTGCGTCTTGCATGTCCTCACTGCGGAGCCGGGATGAGCGCAGCACAGGACGGCACTCGGGGACTGTCACCAGAACCTGTGCACCGCCTCGGGGGCTGGGGAGTGGCCGCCGCGGCACTCTCTATGGGAAAACACTCCCAAGCATCTTCTAAGCCTGCCTTTTCCAACTTACCAGGGTTTTGAGAATTTATAATATCTTCGTTACTGCACAATAATGGCCCTCTTCTGATTGACAACCTTCAGCATTACCTATGGGAATCGTTCCCTTTAGGCTATAATAATAAACTATTTTAATCAAGTAGAGAGAGTACTCCAGAGTGTTTGCAGTATCAGAAAATGGTCAGAGAAGTTAACATATACACAAAAGTTAGAAGGCCATTAGCTTACTTCTTTTTAAACTATAGTCACATATGCATTTTAAAATGAAATAACTATGACAATGCTTATGAACCCTGAAAAGTTATTTTTGTAAACCCAAGATCCAGTTAAGTATAGATTATTTTAAGAATAGTACAATGTTTGAAGGAAAAATGAGCTATACAAAATACCAATTATTGTATGTACACCAGTAGGTAAAAATATAAAACTGTAACAGAGAACAGGGACGCAGGACTGGGCACGCGTGGCGGGGCGTGCCGAATCGAGCTCTGCGATCCTAGCTGGGCACGGGTCTGTTCGTAGAGGTTCCGCATGTCTGAGTGGAACACAGGCCAGGAGAGGGAGGCTAAACTCAGAGCCCGAGACGGAAACTCCGTGGTCTCCGGATGTGCCCGACGCACTGAGCACAGGGAAGCCCACAGGCACAGAGCCCTGAGGCCTGCCCACGGACACTGCCATCCCCAGGAATGCCCTGCTCAGGCGCACGGAGGCCACAGCCGGCAGCGCTCCACGCCTCAGAGCCCTTCGCAAAGGCCACATAAACGTGTGCTCCAACCACTGCGGGATGAAGTCAGAGTCAGTAACAAAGTGTTTTACAAAGCCCAAACGAGGAAAGTAAACACTAGACCTTTAAATAAGTAACCTAGGAGAGGACCAGTAATGGTGTAGTGGTGATATTGCTGGACTCCCATGTGGGCGACTGCGGTTAGAATCCCGGACCCAGGGGCTTGAAACTCATGGCTGGGCACGTGTGCGTGCATGTCCAAAATACCGAGAGGAGAATGGAGGACAAGGGATTGCGGCACTGCCGTCGCCCCTAGGAGGGATTTCTCACTCTGTTTCTCTCTCTCTGTATCTCTAGCATGTGCACATGCCCTATAGCAAAATCTCTCTAAAAAACCCTTCTGGGCTGGGAGGTGGCGTGGTGGTTAAGGGCTCTTGACTCCGACATGGCCGACCAGAGTTTGAGTCCTGGACCTGGTGGCTAGCTTTCTCTCTCTCTCTCTCTCACTCTGTCCCTCTCCAAATTAAAATAAATAAATAAAGTTAAATAAAATAATTACTAGAAATAAATAAATAAATAATCCAAGAGTCAAAAAAAATAAATCAGGGACAAGCAGGTAGTGTGGTGGTTAAGGCATTGGACTCCCACACGGTTGGCCATGGTTCGAGTCCTAGACAGGCATCTTGAAACGCACGCTGGGCGTGTGAGGGAGAGTGGAGGCGAGGGGACTGCAGCATGGCCACACCATGGGTGACTGCTCACTTCCCCTCTCACTGTCTCTCTGGGGAGCACACACATCCTATGGCAAAAACCTTTTAAAAAGAAAAAGAAAAAAAGAAATCAAAAGGGAAATTATTTTCTTTAAAAATCTTTAATGTCTGAGGGCATGTGTACTTACCAGAAAGAGACAGACAGACAGCGTAAGGCGCCCGGCGGGGCACGGTCACGCTGCAGCCCCTTCCCTCCAGCTCTCTCCACCCTTCGGTCTGAAGCTGCCAGCACCAGAATGGAGCCATGCGGATCCAGCCCTAACCACCAGGCCACAGGGCCAGCCCCCGAGGAGGATTATCAAAGAAATGCTATCAGAAGAGAACTCGTCCAAGGGTTTATTAAACAATAAACCCTGCGTGGCGAGTCAGAACTGCAAGTGGAAGCCCAAGTGGCACTGGAAGGGAGCCGGTCTAGCTGAGTGTCCGCAGGAGGAGAGACCGGCGTCCATCAGCCTCTACTTTAACACCAGGGCGAGAGGCGTGGACGAGAGCCAGAGAGTGAGCCGGTGACCCCACAGCAGCCGGACCCGGAGAGGGCACTCGCCAGGGAGAGAGAGAACACGACCACCAGCCCGGGAACCCAGGAGGTCCTGGCCAGCGGGGCAGAGAGGGCGTAAGGGCACGAGGAGTGGCCTGCGGCCCACCAGCGTCGACGGTCAGACCGAGCACAGGGACCCCTCGAAAGCTGTGACGCAAGACGCAGGGACAGACGACGTGCACAGAGGCGTGTTTCTCAAACACCGGCTCACAGAGAGCTGCCAGCCCAGCGCTGTCGCTGACGGACCCTACCAACTGCGTAAGAAAAGCACGCCAATCCCCAGAGAACCTCCCAGAAAATGGATGAGGACAGAAACACCCCACAACTCATGCCTGAGGTCACGTCACCCTGCTGTCAGAAATTAGGGAAAGACGGTGTAAGAAGACACGGCGACAGACCAGAGCACTTCCTGACAGACACGCAGACTCTAGTGAACTTGTAAGGCAGGTCTGCATCAGGCGCACCCCAGGGGCTTACGCCAAACAAAGGCTTTCACGTGGAAAATGAGCAAAGGTTCATAAGGGTTAATGCTTGAAAAATCAACAGCGCACTTCACCAGATTTACAGACTTAAAAAGAAAAACCACGAGATCGTTTTGGAAGACATGGAAATGGAAAGTCTCGACAGAGACCGATGTCCTTTCAGGATGCAGACACTCTGGCGACAGGCGGGACAGGAGGAAGGGTGCTGGCCCCACTCAGCTGCAGCATGGATTTGAGGCAGGCCCAATTTATCACACTCCACTCTGGGCCTGCTCACACCCAGGCAAGTCAGGTCCTCCGTGGGCAGGGAAGCCAGAGACGGAGGTGGGACTGTCATTGTCAGGTGTCGGCGTGGTCTGTGTATAAAAGCCCATGGGGACTACAAACTGCACTTAGAACAGATGAGCAGGCTGTGCATAATATCAATATACAGAGATCGACTGCATTTTCATACACTAGTTATTAAAAATCAAAAAACAAAAACATTTACAGTACCATTAAAAAGTATGAAACTCTTGGGGGTACGAGTGGCAAAGACCTGCACTGGACATTAAAAACTACAGCACACAGGCCAGCAGGTGCCGTGGAGGTTACGACAGCTTGGTCCCCCGAGGCCGACTGTGTGGTTCGAGTACCAGACCCAGTGGCTTGAAAATTAGGCCAGGTGCATGTGTCGAGGAGCTTGAAATCCCAAGAGGAGAAGAGACTGTGGCACGGCCACCGATGTGGCAGGGGTGACTTCTCTCCCTCGTCCTCTCCCTTGTCCAGCAAGCGCACACACCTGATAGCAAAAATAAACCAAACAAAAAACTAAAACGACAAGTACAGAACGCTGCTAAGAGACTTTCAAGAAGGCCTGAGTGAACGGAAGGCACAGCGCCCCCAGGAACTGGGGTTCAGTCCTGCTGTCAAGTCTTCCTATCTGGGAACCAGCAGTTAGCGTAATGGCTATGTCGCTGGACTCCCACGTAGTCGACCGCAGTTCGCGTCCCGGACCCAGTGGCTTAAAACTCACACTGGGCGCGTGTGCGTGCGTGCCCAAGATCCCGAGAGGAGAATGGAGAAGGGATTGCAGCATGACCATCCCCCCTGGGGGGTGATTTCTCGCTTTCTGTCTCTCTGTCTCTGTCTGGCGAGTGCATGCGCCTTACAGCAAAAACCTCTCCAAAAAAAAAAAAAGAAAAAAAAAAGTCTACCTATCTGATCTATGGTTGCATGTCATTCTTACCTACATTCTCATGGTTTTCTGCAGAAACTAGCAAACTGATCATTCATATGGAACTGCATGCTTGGAAAACCCAAGACAATGTTTTTTAAACAACCAAGTTTGAGGGATAGCATTATTTGATTCTAAGATTTATTTACAAAGCCCCAGTAATAAAGACCATGTGGTACTGGCAGGCAGACGTGTGGAATGGGACAGAGGAATTCCAGAAATAGGGTCACGTATAGCCAATGAATTTCCAGAGTTGCCAAGCCGCTCACGTAGGGCAAACTATGACCTCTCACAAAGTCGCTGAACAGTGTGCAGCAGGAACACACAGGTGTCTGAGAGCCACCTGACCCACACCTCCTGTCATAATGGAGGTTAACACGTTTGTGTCTGTGAGTCACAGACTTTTATAAAAGTAAGCTTACAAGACGTTAGAAGACAGCAGAGGAGAACATCTGAGAACCTCAGAGCACACAGACATTCCTTATGCAGGACACAGAGGCCGTAAACCAAGGCAGCAGAGGGACTCCAGAGCATCTGCTCTTGGAAAGACGGTCACACAGATGCAGAATGAAGTCAGACTGTGAGAAGACACTGTGGGCATGAACCCCCGGGAGCCTGCTTCCAGAATACATTACAGCTTTTTACGACGGGGTATTAAGACAGATGACTGGTGCCAGTCCGAGACCTAGAGGTCAAAGTGACTGGAGCCCCCGTGGCCGACTAAGCAGTTCGAGTCCTGGCCCTGGAGCTTGAGAAGCATACCAGGCATGTGTGTGTACACGCCCAACATCCCAAAAGCAGGGAGAGACGAAGAAGGGTTATAGCATGGCCGCTCTCCTACTCCTCCAACCTGCCCTGCCTCTGTCTCTCTCTGGCAGGTGTACAGGCCCTCTGGCAAAATTTTTAAAAAAACAACAAATAACCTAGTTGATCGACATTCATCACAAAGGACACCAGATGGCAAGCACAAAAAGATGCTTCACATGGTTAGTAATCACACAGAAGCCTTCCACGAGACACGCCGCCCACCCAGCCCACGCAGTACAGGCGGGGTATGGGGAGGGCGCGACACACACAGCTGGGGTGTAAGTGCCGTGACTGCTGTGGGAACACCACAGCGGACTAGAAGTCAGGCCCGGCGGCAGGGTGTAGGCGGCAGGCACTGCCGTGTCCCAGTGGGAAGGCTCCAGGCTTGTTCCTGGGTGCACCCATAAGCCAGTATGACCCGGCTGGAAAGACGGGGCTGCAGAGAGGCAGACCCGGCAGGAGTCCTTGTCGCTCGCTCTTTCTCTCTCAACGAACAAACTTAAAAAAAGAGGCTGGCCGTGCCCCTGCTGCCCTGTCTCCACTACAAATAAAGTGTGTCGTGCGAAGACCTGATGTCTGAGTACTCACAGAGGGTCATTTGTCTGTCACGAGACTGGGCTGGAAAGAATCCAATTCTTTTTAATAGAGAGGTTCCTTTTCTCTCTTTAGTTGTTATTATTATTACTTTTAAATCTGCTCTAGGGCCCATGCATTCACTAGACAGAGGCAGAGAGAGAGGAAGTGAAAAAGCAAGCTGCCAGGTCCGAGACTTGAACTGTCATCTATCATGTGGGAGTCCAGCACCTTAACCACTGTGCAACCTGCTGGGCCAAGAATCCAAGCTTTTATCAGCAAGTGAATGGAAAGCGTGCTGTGCTGTGTCCACACCACACGACGCTGCTCCACAGTGAGAGCCGACACACGGTAAATCCTCGCGGCAAAAGTGAGCCCAGATAGTCACAGCAGGAACGCAGCCATGCGGTTCCACATCTGTGACACTCTAGAAAGTGTGACAGCAATCCACGGGACAGAAGGCAGGCCTGTGTGTGCTGGGGAGCAGGTGTGGGGGCCATGAATCACAGCACGCATGGGACTAACTCCCTGGGAGGAGGGTATGTGACCTTGATGGTGTCGACGGGTCACCACTGCACACTTTACGCATGCAGTTTACTGTATGTCAATCACAGTTCAACACATCCATTTAAAAATGCAAATAAAATACCTCAACTTCAAGGTCCTGGCGCCTGGGATTGTGAACAAAGAAAGTGAAGTTTTCCTCCCACACAGGCTCATTGGTTTTGTACCGAATCTGGAAGAAACACAGATGCATCAGTTTGACAAAGGGCTACTGGCACCGCTGTGGTCTGGGTGTCCCCCAGCGCACGTGTGGAGAGGCTGGCGGCTGCAGGACTCCCAGAGTGGGCTGGAGTCAGCCACGGCTGAGAGTGGGGCCTCTGGGAGACGGCGGGGGAAGGCCATCAGGCTGGGCCAGGCCGACTCCTGGTGGCCTCATGAGGAGAGGGAAGGACAGGCAGTGAGAACAGACGCTGAACAAATATCTGTTTTTATAAATTACCCAGACGCAGGTATTTTCTGTTATTAGCAAGGGGACAGACTAGAACAAATACTGTGCTTACTCATCTAATGACTTTAATTACATCCCAAGACACAGACGTACTGAAGGGCAGTCACGCAGTAACTATGGGAAGGGTGCCAAGGGGGAGAGAAGGTCGAGGCGTTCAGTGCTAGGATGACGTAACTGCTATAACCCCCAACCTATCTGCCCAACAGTCAGAGCCTGTCTGCACGGCTGGCTGTCAGTGCCCAGGACGGCGTGAACAGGCCTCACTCCGCAGGTGCCAGCAAGTGACAGTGAGCCAGACCCACAGCTTGAGTAATTCCTGAAATGACTTCTCTCGCATCAAGGAAGAACATGGGAGCCAGCAGATGGCACGGTGGTTGAGGAGCTGGACACTCCAAGTCGTGGCCCTAGCAGCTTGCTTCCTCACTTTTCCTCTCTCTCTCTCTCTCTCTGGTGAATTAATAAAAAATGATAAATAGGGGACCAGCAGTTAGCGTAATGGCTTTGTCACTGGACTCCCATGTAGTCGACCACGGTTCGCGTCCCGGACCTGGTGGCTTAAAATTCACGCCGGGCACGTGTGCGTGTGTGCCCAGGATCCCAAGAGGAGAATGGAGGAGAAGGGATTGCAGCGTGGCCATCCCCCTTGGGGGGTGATTTCTCACTTCTGCCTCTCTGTCTGTCTCTGTCTGTCTGGCGAGCGCACATACCCTATAACAAGCACCTCTCCAAAAAAAGAAAGAAAAAAAAAGATAAATAAATTAAATAAATAATTCTTTTAAAAAAGGAGGTGGGGACATGTTATGGCAACAGCAATGCCCTCTCTCTTTCCATTTCTGGGCCTATCTGTACCTGTTGAATGTGAAGCATTGCTGGTTACTTCTCAAACCAAGCATCTGTAGAGTACTCAAAAGAAACTTAGAAATTAACCCTGAGGACTTACCCGTGAGTCAAACAGATGTCACATTCATATTATTTTCAAATGTTTTTGAAAAAATGGACCACATGTTTGATACCAGATTTATTAGCTGGTTATTTATCAAACAACTAACTTAAGGAAAGAGATGGAAAACAGTGGTCTTGATGCCTACAGCGCCACACAGCTCGGACTCCGCCGGCTGCAGCTCCGCGTCCCCCTTCGAGACCCGGTGACCGCCAGGAGGGCAGGGCAGCCCGGCCGCGCACGCCAGCGTCTTACCTTGCTCTCTTGCGCCTTGTGCCCAACCGACATCTGGACGAGGGGGTTTGGGCTGCTGCTTGTTTTCTTCCCGGACTATCCAAAAACAACACAGATGTGATCAGTAAGTAAGCACGCTGTGAGGTGGGCTTATTTAAAAGGAAAGCACTGGCCTGTTCTAACAATCGTCGCTATTTACCACTGACATGTCGAATACAGGGCATCTGGGGACAATTTAACTGGAGAACAACTGCCTAACATTCCCCAGGCTGTAACCGTATCTCCCATAAAAGAAGTTAGAAAACTTACATTTGCACACGGTTTTTAAATGTTAAGTAAGCTACTTTGGGAAAACAGAATCTTCTGAAAATCTTTAATGTTAATTACAGTTCTCAAAACGCATTTTATTTACTACAACAACAAAAGTGCAATGAATAGAAACTGAAAAACATGAGAAGAGACAGATGTAAAGGACCGTGTAATTCAGCATATTTCTCCAGTTGGAATAATAAAAATACTACGAAGTTTTCCGATACGTGGTTTTCCATTTTAAGCTTAGTAGCCTCTGCTTAAACATACAGCCAGGTAACAAATCTTGATTACCAGTTCTAAGTAATTTTGACTGGAAGAATAAACATCATTTCAGAATTGCATTAAATTAAATAGATACCAATAAAATTTTAAAATGAAAATTTAAAAATGGTAAGAAGCACACTTTAGCAGACAGCTGATAGGAGAAAAATTATAAAACACAACGTATATGTGACATGAGGTTTATTTATAACTTAGCCCCACGAGAAGATGCAGTTAAATATGTGTGTTAGTGGAAATTAATTAGAAGGTCACAAAAATGTCTTTAGTTAAATAATTTTAGAGTCAATCCTCAACACTGCAGCAATGATAGAAGTAGGCGTCAAAATCATTAATTAATGAAAAAAATGACTAGCCCAAACCTACTGCGATAATCTATTTTCTTGTTCATCTTTTTGATGTGAATGAACTCTGCAAAATGAAATAGATACTGTTAAGAAAAAAGTCCAATGCCATAGGCTACTGTGGCAGAAAACACGCCCTTCGCCCAAGTCCCCTGTCCTTCCTCCACGCCGAGCCCCGCGCTGTCCATTCGGAGCCTCCACTGCCCGTCCCTGCAGCGAGGCAGCAGGGGACCAAGGGGACAGCACCTGCCCGCACGCCACGGGGGCAAGCACAGGCCGGGTGCTGCTGTGCTGGGGGAGGGAGCTGCCGATCTCCTGAAGCCACTGGCCTGTGACTCTCTGACCCAGAGCCGAGCGGCTTCCCAGCTAACAGGAATGCTTCATCACTGAAAGAGCGGCCGTAACCTCCTAGAGATTTACTGTTAATATTTTAGCTTAAAGACACGCCTTTTTCCCCCACTTTGTAACACCTCTGGAAACAAAACGACCTCCCAAGTGAGGCCATCATAGACCTGCTTTGAGCAGCTCACAGTGGTGGGACAGCTGCTGCCCTAGCCGATTCACTTCACTGACACGTCCTTTCACATACGTCTGTGAGTGACATGGTAGGAACCTACGCTTATCCTAAGTCAGAAAATTCAGTAAGCATAAAATAAATACGATCAAAACTTAACTGGCATTTAAAATCTTTCCTAAGGAAAACATGGTATGGAACATAAAGTAACAGTGCACCCTAAAATGAATGATGTTTAAGATCCTATGAAATGAAGTCTTATCATTGGGACTCCCCAGTGGCCAGCAGAATTCGGGGCGCAAAGTCCGATGGCGAGGTTGCCGTCAGTCAGGCGGCCCGCGTCCATCTCGCTGTCCAGCACTTGATCATCAAGAATGACACAGTCACCTCTCTGACCTCAGTTACCATTTCCAGAGCCTCGGTACCATGGGAATGTCACACGTACATATTGTCATCTTAGCTACGGTGACTGCTACGTATGCAACGTAATTCACTCAGCAATCCAATACAGAAAACACGACTTCCATTCTGTAGGTTACGACACAGAGTGCATGAGACAGCTCACTGGAAGTTACGCTGCTGGCGCGAGCAGGCCTCCGATCGGGAGAGGTTTCAACACTCTTCATTCTTAACCCTGAGCATCTGCAGGTCAGAAACTGTCAGATAGCAGGGAAATGGATGAGGAGTGCGGGGACGGCTCCTCTCAGAGTGCCGGTGGGGAGCTACTTCACCTGCTTAGCTGGCCCTCGCAGGGTAGTCCCCCACTACGCCAGGCTTCTTTCCGCAGCCTGAGGGGCAGGGAGGCCGCAGGCGCTGCGTTAGGGAGCACACCTGGCACATCTCCTTCCCCGTGAGAGCTAACCTGTTTTCCTAGATGGACCTGGGGAAACGCCGTCCCTGTTTCTTCGGGACACAATTTTCTCAAAACAATTACACTGAAAATTCTTCCCCTCCCCCAAATGTTTAAGCTTAAAATGTCCAAAGAGATTATAGAAAAAATAAAGCATTGTAAGTCATAAAAAAACTTGTAACAATTTAGTCAGGGAATACATGTCCATGTCATATTTTAGGGAGTGGAGCTTAGTTCTCAATATACCTCATTTGCCGAAATTTAAAGCTCTTGAAAGATCTGTCACCCACACCAGCACCAGCACCAGCTGAGGTGAGGAGGGCCCTAGCCAACATATTGGAAGAGGTGATGTCTTAGATACATATTTGCAGCTCACAGGGCATTCCTTTAAATTATCGTCTGAAATTTGGCTATTTGAAATAAGATTGTAAACAGAACTTCTTTGTCATTGTTTCCACAAATTTAAATCCAATTGAAGTACAGATGTCAGACTACTTTAGAGAGAGCTGACCAAGGTCAGTGGGGAGGAAATCTACCTCGCCGCATTCGTGCTTTGTGAAACGCATCTTCGGAGCTGACAGTTCTGACGACGAGCTCTTGGGTAACGAGAGGAGCTCTCCTGTGGACGGCTAACCGCTGTTTAGCAGGGACGCCATCACCCAGACACAGGAGCTGACGTGCCATCTCTTTCAATATGTTTCATCAACTTCGCAATCTTAAGGGAGAACTATTGTTTACCTTGAAAGCTTTCTGAACTGCAGCCTTCTTCAAGACATCGGGGTTAAATTCTAATGGGTTACTCTTTCAAGTCAGAAGAAAATGAATATACCAAGGGTTAATAATACATGCAATGAGGAGTTTATGTAGTTAATGACAAGAAAATTTTATGTGAGTGAACAAACCAAAAAAATCCTCAAACACAACCACCACGACCTGCACAGACAGTAAAAGCCATTTGGACAATTCTCCCCCCGAGATGCCAGCTCAGAGCGCGTCTTCAACCTACAGTCGTCAGACACCTTGTCCCCCTCCCCTCACTCCTTGGGATTCAAGGAAGACACGGTGAGACTTTAGGGGAGGGCATCTATTCCCTTTGCCGTAACAAGCCCTAACCCAGCGACCGTGGTATGGACCTACGTGAGGCCCGTCGATGGGCCAGGCCGCCCCGCCCCCAGCCCTGGCTGCAGCGTGCCGCGCCCGCGCCTTCCCAGGTGCAAGTGCAGAGGCTGGCTGCGGCATCTTCCCGGCTCTTCCCGGCTTCAGGTAAAAGTCTACTAATACGGACTGCATGTCCTGTTCTTATCAGCCGTTTCCAATTCACCGTTTCCTCACCTTCCCAGTGACAAGAGGGAGTGGTTTTGCAAGTTCCTCTGAGGACTAACATTTATGATTGACGAGTGTATCGTTTTAGTTGTAACTAACTCCAAAGAACAACTTGAAGTTAATTGTTAACTTTGTTATTAATCAGTAAACTTTACCAGAGAAAGATGGACAACTCGCCTCCCTGTCTTCAGTGCCTGGCAAGCTGGGCCAGGTGCGGAGCTCGAACACCTGGCGAGGCGGGAGCGCCCCCCTGGCACCACGGCCGACCTGGGCACAGCCTGCAGGGCTCTCGCCATCCCTGCACGCCTGCACACCTCCACGTGAAGCCTGGACCAAGGAGCCTTTCCAGTTTCCCGGGCAGGGCTGGGAACCGCCCTCCACAGCACAGGGTGGACACCCCCCCGATGCCGCAGGAGCCCTCCCTGAAGCCCCTCTGAATAGCAGTGTCTGTACCATGCCCACTCATGTCCTAGCACGCAGACAGGGACAAGGACAGGCTGTGCTGTACAGGCAGGCGGCGCAAGAAGAGCTGTGTGACGGCACGGAAAGCTGCGCAGGCCTCGCGGGGAGAGGCCCGGCCATGCAGGAGGCCTCCGGAAGCTGCACACCGCGCCCCTGGGCTTCTCCAATCGATGGGGGTAAAAGCCACTCATGCATCTACTTTTTAAAAAATAAACTTGCCCAAAGCACCCACCACCCAGAAGGCCCCTAGACTGCAGTACTCCAAGCAGGCATCAGTGCAGACAACCCCGTCTCAGACACGCTCCAGACTTGGAACCCTGAGGCAAGAGAGTGGTACAAATTCATGCCACTCAAGGAAGGCGTGGACGGGGTGCGGAGAGGGCCCTGGCTGCATGGCTGAGCTCCAAATGCTCTCCACCAGGCACAGACCGAGCCTCGACCTCCAAGTGTGCGTGTGCACTCTCCCCGGGTGCACAAAGACAGCCTAAGTGAACAGGTGTACGTGGAGGCCTCAGAGCTGTGTGTGCTGTTACTTAGGGCTGGACAGGTGCACGCTGTCCACCTGGGGGACTCCACGGCTGACCGGCCAGAGTGAGAGAAACTGACGTGGAGGGTCTGATCAGAGGGAGTGTAAGGGTCAAAGCATCTGCACAGCAGTCACTCCTGGCACAGGAGAAATGCCGCTGCTGGAGATTACAGGCAGGTCACTGGGTAGTGCACCAGGAAGCAGATCTAATGAAAGCAAAGCCAAAAAGTTACCTTTATCTGCTCCAAGAAATTCTTTTAAGTTCTTTAAGAGAGGCAAATTATAAACCCAGTATAGTTTTCTTTTCCCTTAGGAGTGCTGGTTAAACCATGTGGAAGAAGGTAAATTTTCATTAAAAACGGGTGAACTTTTATCTCCAGGTGACCACTCCTAAGTGACCAAGAGCTGAGAGCACTTTCCCGGGTTCAGGGAAAGCCCTGCGCCCCAAACATCTGTGTTCATTCAAGAGGCAAAAAGAGATGAAGAGAGTCGGTAGACGTTTATGGATAAGGGGGCCGGCAGGTGGCGTGGTGGTTAAGGGCGATGGACTCCCACATGGCCCGACCATGATTTGAGTCTCAGACCTCAAAACCTCTCTCTCCCTCCCTCCTGGTCAAATTAAAATAAATAAAGTTAAATAAAATAATTTGGAAAAAAAGAAGTTTATGGATAAGGATTTGCATCTCACAGAGACGAAAGAAAGCCCGTTTCAGCCCCGACAGCTCCCCTCACCCTCACCATCTGTGCGTTCACCGGTGTTGGGGTGGGGTACGCAGCTCCTCGCGGCTCCCTCCCCGCCAGGCACTCTTCTCGGTGTCTCACACCACGAGCACCAAACACAGTGACAGAAACCATGCGACAGAGCAGCATGCCAGCCACCCCACCCCGGCAGACGGCACTGGAGGCTCAGCCGCGTCCCGGAAGTCACCAGCGCCGGAGGAAGAAACGCCGGAGGACTCACAAGCCGCGCTCTACAGACCGAGGCAGCGTCCTCACGGAACCCCAGTCCCGACGCACGCCTCTCGCTCAAGGAGCCGCACCCAGAGCTTCCCTCGTAGATGCTCTTAGGAAAGTGGAGACGGGGGAAGAGAGAAGGGGCAAGTGGTCACTGTGCGCCCCGGAGCACTAACGACATGGGCCAAGGCAGAACCAGAGTGCCACGGCTGCCGGGCCTTGCAAAGGCTGCAGGAAACGGACACCCACCGGGCGGCGGCGTGCTCACGCACATGGAGTGCGCTTGCAGGAGACCGACACACTCAGCTCCCTTCCTTTCCTTTCTTCTTGCTTACGCAGCATTATTCAAATTTCTATTTAATGTGGCAAAGGACAGAGGCGTAGAGAGAGGCCTAGCCCGTGTCAATTGTGGGGGCTCCTCTACGTCCCAGAACATGCAAGTTCACTCCTGTCAGGCACGAGGAGACACTTGAAACACACATTGAAGTTAAAAGCACAAAGTTGTGCTACGTGAAAAACTGGAGAGAAAAACAGTAATACGGTAACTCTTCCCGAGTGGAAATGGTAACAGACTAGGCAGACTTTAGTGGGAAGACTGGCTAGGAGGCCAAGCACGAGAAACGGAAGGGTCTAAAGGTTAGAGCTCAGGCAAGGAAGCCACTGGCAGGAGGAGCGCCATGGTGCGCGATCACGCTAACGACACATGTGACCACACACCCTCCCGCATGAACACGGGACAGTCACGGTCGAATGGACAGCTCTAAGGTAGCACGCGGGGGCACGGGCGGCACGAGCTGAGGGCGAGACGGGCGGAGGCCGGCTCACACGGGAGGCGTGGACAGAGGGAAGGCATCTGGGGCCACGCTGGGGGGGCTGCACAGCCAAGCCCAGGCTGCGTGTGGAGAGGCCGAGAGAAGTGCCCCTCTCCTTCCTGTCTCCGAGCGACTGAACGGGGCTGGGCACGGGAGGACGGTCACTGAGAAGAGCACTCAGGACGGCCATGGGAGGGTCTGGCGGGGCGACCCTGTGCGGGGCCACCGTCTCTCTTGGTGACACTGGCCCTTGAGCGACGGAGTACGGAACGGCCACCGAGTGAGCGAGCGCGTGGCGCGAGTGCGGGGCAGGCCAGCGCTGTGGGGGAGCGCCCTGTGCCTCCGGGAGCAGACCGTCGGGCGTCTCCGTGGTTCCAGGTGCTCCCTACACACCGAGGTTGCTCCACAGGAGCAAACAGAAGGCTGCACGGCGAGGCCGAGCACGCCCAGAGCCACCGCTTCTGACGCGGCAGCAAAGCTCAGGCCCTGAGGGCCCAGCACGCCGGCCCACAGCGCGGCCTCCACCCTCTGGCGCCTCTGTGTGCCAGGATGCCCTGGGAGTCTGTCGTCAGAGCTGCCTCCTCTGAGCCACTCCAACCCAAGACCTCCATCCTGGAAAATCCCCTACACAAACATCCACGAACACTCGGGGAGCAGGTACCAGCACAGCCCTCCCCCTGCCCCTCACACTGAAAATGAAGTGAAAACAGCTAGACACAAGCAGGTGAGCCCGCGTGCTGACCAGAGCGGTGACCACAACGCGATCTGCAGGAAGCGAGTGCCCACGTGAGCTGCCACCGTGCTACCTACCGGAAGGTTCCTTGCTGAGTCCAGATACAGGATCAGCAATGCAGAAGAAAGACCATCGCTGGCTTGGCCTTTGTCAGCTCTGATGTCGGCCAGCACCTGAGGAGGAGAACGCCTGAGCAGCTGTGCTTCCATGTGGGCGGAGGCCACTCCTACCTGACGACCGTAAGCCATGCCGATCATGCTCAAGGAAATGAGGAGGGCTGGCAGGTGGTGCAGTGGTTAAGGCACTGAACTCCCACATGGTGAACTGTGGTTCGAGTCTCGGACCTGGCGGCTTGAAAAATCATGCTGGGTGCATATGCACGCATGCTCCAAATCCCAAGAAAAGAGTGGAAGACAAGGGATTACGGTGTGGCCAGCCCCCGCCCCCAGAGTGATGTCTCACTTTCCCTCTCATTGTCTCTCTCTGGCAAGTGCACGTGCCCTACAGTAAAAACCTACTTTAAAGGAAAATCCCGTTATTGGGCCAGCCCCTGGCCTGGTACTTTAGGGCGGCTACGTCCCACACGGCTGATCACGCAGTTTGCATGCCAGACCCAGCAGCTTGAGAAACGCACCAGGTACATGTGCATGCAGGCCCAAAATCCTCACAAAAGGAGAAATGGGGAGGGACTGAGGCGTGACCATGCCCGTACGGGTTCTACCTTTCTCTCTCCCTGGTGAGCCCTCTGAGGAAATCTAGTAGTAACAGCTGAAGAGCCTAATCCACGTCCCCGGGCCGGTCCCAGGAGCACACACACACACCTACACACCTGGTCGAGCCTGGCCGCGTCGGGCACCAGCGTGAGCCACTCCAGCTTCAAGTGCAGTTTCCCTCGAGGAGCCTCGTCCAGAGGGAACCACTGCAGAGAGAAGTTTAAGTTCAGAACTTCTCCTGGATCAGAATTCTAGTTACACCAGGGCCAGCAGGTGCCATGGTGGTTAAAGGCGTTGGACTCCCACATGGCTGACTGCAGTTTAAGTCCCAGACCTGGCGGCTTGCTTTCTCAATTTCCCTCTCTCTCTGTCCCTCTCTGGTCAAATTTAAATAAATAAATAAATTTAAATAAAATGATTCTAAAAAAAGAGTTCTAGTTAAGCCCATTTCTACAAATGGCCCACGTCCCAGCAGCTAGGAGCACCCACCTCTCCTCGCCACGGGCACTCCAGGCTCGTACCTCTGCAGCGCCGCCTGCTGGCGGAGCTGGTTCCGGGCTCTTTGCATACGACACGCCCGGTGACCCTGACCAACTCCCTGTGAGTAACTGCTGCTAACCCACTTTACACGTGAGGGCCCAAGTGCTTCCTAGCACTGTCTGGCACCAAGAAACCTCTCCTGTGTTCAGACCTCGACACAATCTATAGGCCAAGACAAAGCGCAGCACTGAGCCCGAAGACTGCACTTCCCTAGCGAGTGGTCAAGTCTGCTTTTACTCAGCACTGTCCACCGAGTAACGAACAGCACACGGCTGACCGCCCAGCACCAACCAGACAGGCCCGTACCCTCGGTGAGAGACTGCCGGCAGGGCGTCTCGCAGGCCACGGCCAAGCCTGACAGGCACTGCCGTGAGGCGCCGGATAGGAAGGAGAGGTGTGCCTCGAGCAGCGGCGTCATGCCGCGCCAGCCACCAGGCCTCACTTCCTGAACGCGGCCACCACGAGCACTCCCCCAGCCCCACGCCGTGTCTGACAGCGCGCCGGCCGGAGCAGCGTCCCCGAGCCCCACTGCGCCTCCACCCTCCTCCACGTGGTGGCCTCCTGCCTGCACTGTCTCTCCAGCTCTCAGGGAAAGCACGGCCCCCCAGTCGGCCCTGACCCTGCCAACACCACGCTGGCCTGCACTGAGGTCAGCACCGTCGTCCCAAAGCCTGGGCGGACGCGCAGGAGCTCTGCGGACGCAGCGCTGGGTTGGCTCCGTTGTCCCAGAAGCCCGGGCGGCCGCCCAGGAGCTCTGCGGACGCAGCGCTGGGTCGGTGCTGACATGTGTCCTGCTCTTGCCGAGTGGCCTGACCTGTCCCTGTGGAGGAGGCGCTGCTCGTCCAGGATTAATAGGAACTCCTGCGCCGCGTGGGGGTGGTGGGGGTCACGACTCCCCTGGCACACGGCAGGCCCGGTCAGTGCTCACCAAACAGCCCGACGCGCCAAGAGCACTCACCTCATCTAAAAGACGCTCCTTTTCTACTTCGGCGAGGTCGATCATGAGGCTGTGGGAGGGACGACACAGGGACTTGAGAACACAGGGACACACTGCTCTGTGTAACTGAGAAGATGAGCGTCCATCTGCGAGAGTGCTCCAGGAACGTCGCAAAACGCTACGACTTATCGAGAAGCAGATTGTTCTGTCAGAGCTTCCTCCAGCTTCTGCCCGAGTGTCAAGAGAGGGAAGGAGAAGAGGGGTGCGCCTCCGTGACGCTGGGGCACCTCAGGAGGCCCCTCGGCTTGGAGCTGGCCAGGCGCACGCACCAGCTACCTGCCGCCCTGCTCACTCTGCGCCCCACGCTGTAGTCAGCAGCCGCGGGGCACCACGGCGCTTTCCTGCAGCCTTCCTTGTCCTGTGCTCCAGGCCCTGCGTGAGGCCCGGAGCTCTGCTCAGCGTGCTGGGAGCCGGCGGGTCCCACGCGGAGAGGTCGCACTCTCAGTTTCCTCTCGGACCCTCTCCCGGCCCCGACCTACAGCGCAGCGCAGACCCAGTCTGATGGTAAGCTCCCCGCGGTCTATCAGCGGCCGACCCGGTCCCCAACAGCCCCGTCGACACGCTGTTCCCACGGACCACACCTGTCATCCAATCACACCAGTCAGTCCTCCGGCTGCTCCAAGGTGTCCAAGACGTCAGGACACAACCCGGGAGGCCGCTCTGGAGAAGCCCAAGCCTCTACAAAGGCATCCGTCTACCCCGACGCCTTTTTTTTTTTGAGAGGTTTTTGCTATAGGGCGCGTGCACTCGCCAGACAGAGACCGAGAGACAGAAAGCAAGAAATCACCCCCCAGGGGGGATGTTCACGCTGCAATCCCTTCTCCTCCATTCCCCTCTTGGGATCTTTGGCACGCTC
This sequence comes from Tupaia tana, assembly GCA_026018925.1. NCBI lineage: Eukaryota > Metazoa > Chordata > Mammalia > Scandentia > Tupaiidae > Tupaia > Tupaia tana. The sequence goes on along the minus strand of JAKSZU010000003.1, from coordinate 461,178 downwards.
GCACACGCACCTGGCGTGAGTTTTAAGCCACTGGGTCTGGGACACGAACCGCAGTCGACTACGTGGGAGTCCAGCGACATAGCCATTACGCTAACTCCTAGTCCCACCAACACCTTTTTTTGCCACAATAAATTTGTTCAAATAATAACTCAATTAGGTTAAATAATAAATATTAGGTAGAAGTCTAATTTTTCTTTTCAAGAGAGATTTTTGCTATAGGGCATGTGTGCTTGCCTTAGAGACAGAAAGAGACAGAAAGCGAGAAATCGCCCCCCCAGGGGGCATGGCCACGCCACAGTCTCTTCTCCATTCTCCCCTCAGGATTTTGGTCATGCACACACACGCACCCGGCCTGAGTTTTAAGCCTCCAGATGCAGGACTGAAACTGCTGTCGGCCACGTGGGACTCCAGCGACGTAGCCATTACGTCATCTGCTGGTGCCAGAAGTCTATTTATTAAAAGCTCATTTCTCGCTACATTGGTTTGTGAACAAATGTGTTTACCCAATGTGTAGGCACGATGTAAATCACCACATGGCAACAAACCCACAACCGAGAAGCTCATTTACTGCCCAGAGCAGTTGCCACTAGGTCTCTGTGCACGGGGCAGGGTCTACGCAGCAGGGGACAAGGCGCAGCTGAGGAGGACAGACTGCCCCCGTCCAACCGACGGACGAGCAGCTGCATGTGCCTGGCAGCTTCTCTACCAGCGCAGACCTACAGGAGCTGCTGCTCGTAAATGCAGAACTTCCGAGGGGTAAAAATGCTTTCAAAAGACTAAGGTAAAACAAATGGTACATCGAAGAACCAGTTTAAAATACACCTAATGGGGCTGGCAGGTGGCGTGGTGGTTACGGCGCTGGGCTCCCACATGGTCGACTGCGGTTGGAGTCCTGGACCTGGGGCCTTGCTGTCTCATTTCCCCCATCTCTCTCTCTCTCTCTGTCCCTTTGACCAAATAAAAAATAAATGAAGTTAAATAAAATAAAATATACCTAACATATGAATACAAACATATTTAGAAACTTACATTACTTTGTAGGAGTTATTATTGGAGAGAGAAGAACGGACTGACCGCACGCCTCCCCGGGCCACGCAGGCCTCGCTCACCTTCCTAAGAAGTCGTCCTTGTCGGGGTCCTCGTCAAAGAGCTCGATCTCCAGCTCCTGTCCCGGGTGCTCGTACACCAAAGCCTACAAATGAACGGACAGCAGTGACCCCGTGGCGCCCCGCAAGGACGGCGAACACTATGGCCTGCAGGTGCCTCTCACAGACGCGTGTCCTGCCAGCCATGCTGCGACTGGGTGACAGCGGACCCTTCTGGCGGCGTGCTCCCAGGGGCACCTACAGTGCGGTTTGCAGTGATCTGGGATTCTGTACCAAGAGGTCAAGGGTAGTCATTCCTGAACAAGGTCACAGGACGTGCCCCGAGGCCGAGCCCAGCACACAGCCAGCGCAGAGACACGGGGTGCATGTGGGGAAAACTGGGCTGTTCACGCCAGACCTCTACAGCACCGTCCGCAAGGGTGGCTGAGGCCCCACACGCCAGGGAGTGAACGGCAGCACCTGTCTGGGGGGACGGGCATTTAAAACCAGGCAGGCCGGGACGGCAGACGGCGTAATGGTTACGTCGCTGGACACCACGGAGCTGACTGGTTCAAGTCCTGGACCTGGAAGCTTAAAACTCACGCTGGGCACACGTGTGCACACCCAAAACCCTGAGAGGAGAAGGGATTGTGCCATGGCCATCCTTCGTGGGGTGGGGGGTAGGGGGTGATTTCTTACTCTCCGTCTCTCCAGCAAACACACGTATGCTACAAGGATCTCTCTCTGAAAATAAAGGAGGAGGAGAAAGCCATGCAGACCTCCATCACTGATCGGCAGACACCCAGGAGCACGACGTGGAAGGTGGCAGACAGCGTGGAGCCTGCCTCTCTGTGCGTGTGCTCCTGCCACACGGACTGTCAGACGGGCCTTCGACCTGTGATGACGGAGGCCTGCCGCCTGCTTCCGGACGCTGCGGTAGCCTGAGGCAGTGAGGTCTAACCGCAGAGCACAAGCCTGCTGTGAAGGAGGGGGTCAGATCCTCTTCAAAGTCACGAAAGGAAAGCAAAGGAGAAGCTGCACGGTGCCTGAGGGCCGGACGGCCACGCGGCAGACTGGCACCCCGGCCCTGGGTATTAGCCCACGCCGAGCGGCACAGGGCCAGGAGGCTCACCTCGTAAACCTCGTTCCACTTGGGGCTCAGGCTCTCTTTGATGACGCTGCTCTGGAAGATCTGGCTGCCAACTCGAATAATCCCATAGGGGTCTGACTTCCCCTTGACAAGTCCTTTAAGGTAAGTGTCTTTCCCCTGAAGATCCTGAGCTTCAATAAAATGTATCCTCAGAACACCCTGAAAAGAACAGACATTTAGACCCTTTGCTGGTTCGCGTAATAAGAAAGGAGGCAGCCTCACGCCTGAGCCTGACCTAGGAGTAGGGGTGCGGAGAGCACAGAGCACAGACCTCTTCCCATGCAGCATCTGCTCCCACAGGGGGAGACGGTGCAAGGGACTGTAACACACGGGCACAGAAAACACAGGCAGGGCACGGCGGCCCGGGCTGTCGGGGGTCAGCTCGGTCAGGGCTGCTGGTGAGCAGACGCCCGAGACACAGATGAGAGTGAGCCCTGCGCCATCTGGACAAGGTGTTCGCAGAGGGGACGCCCCACACAGCGCTCAACGTGCTGCCCCCAGGAGGCCCACAGCCTGGCCTGGCGCTGCAGCGGGCGGGACCCACATGAGGGCGCAGCAGGCGGCACCAGCACGGGGTGACACGCCCACGTGCTGACAAAGCCCAGGGATGCCTGGGCTGACGGGAGTGGAGCTGCGTACCTTCGGGGTAGGGAACCGCAGCTGTGCCATCTGCGCCTCGCTGACCAGAGGGACGGTGACGCGGTTGGGGAGCACCAGGTAGTTGGCTATTATGTCCAGGATGACAGTATCTGACAGGCCACTGTTGGATGGGAGGAAACAGCAGGCGGGTGGTCAGCGCTCGCCGCGGCCCCTAACGAGCAGCTCGCGAGCACGACGCTCCGTTCCCGGGCGAGGACTGCCGCGTGGCTCGGTGCTGACTCGGGGCCCAGCCTTTCGAGACCTCAGCTGTGACGCTGCGTCAGCGACTCCGTGGGGTTTACCCGTCTCCTGGCTGCATGGCGTGTCCTACGTAACTCCACCTACGTTCCACAGAGGGAGCCCTAAACACCCCGGACCATCTTACTGCATTTCTCATTAACGTAAGACAGACACAGACAGAAGTGCAGAAACCAAGGCAGCCTTTGTCTCGCACCCTGCCACAGGCTGCCGGCTGACAGACAGACCCGTCCAAGCTCGCCTGGGCCCGGACACTCCGCCGGCCTGGAGGCCCCTACCCCACCGCACGGCCAACTCGCGGTGGGCACAACCACGCGGGCTAGAGGAAAACGGCACCTGGGACGCGCTTTGGCCTATCGTCAGGGCCGCCGTGGGAACCGGAGTTTGACGGCCCCTTTGAGAGCACACGGGAGCATGCCTCACTGCTACGGAACACCGTCACCTCGTCGGCACGCTTTGAGAGGAAACTTACTCCATAACAGTACCCTTCAAATGTGAAAAGTAATACAAGTGTGTCAACTAATCTCACATGCAGCAGACCCAGAGACAGAGGCAAGCACCACTGCTCGAGCAGCGATGACGTCTCTGCAAAGCTGGCACCGAGTGCCAAGGTGGGACCTCCAGCGTACTATGACGAACATTGAACACTTAGTCCAAACCCCAAAACACTGCACTACGGCTCTACCTACGAGTGACCAGTTACTCAGGCCGTTAAGACTTCCACAGACTAGGACAAGCGGTTGGCGTAAAGGCTATGTCACTGGACTCTCATATAGTCAACGTGGTTCGAGTCCCAGACCCGGTGGCTTAAACTCATGCTGAGCACATGTGCGTGTGTGCCTGAGATCCCAAGAGGAAAATGGAGGAGAAGGGATTGCAACATGGACATCCCCCCTGGGGGGTGATTTCTCGCTTTCTGTCACTCTTTCTGGCGAGCACACATGCCCTATAGCAAAAACCTCTCCAAAACAAACAAACAAAAAAGACTTCCACACACTATAGACACTGCGGAAAGTGAGGGTTTCAATGGCCCCTCAAAGCTTTAACACCAAGCCTGTTCTTACTTTTGGCATTTTATTTATAGAAAGACATGTGGAATGGAAACCCCTCCCTGAGGACTGAGGTGGACTAAAGGCCTCCCCCTGTGCACTGCGACAGGCTCGCTCACCTTCCCCTGCACAGCCTCCTTGTCCGGCCGCCCCGGGCAGTCTCTTGCACTGTGAGTGTGGACACTGCTCCCTGGTCCCCGCTGCAGGTCCCCATGGCAGTACCTCCCAGGGACCCTTCAGACCCCGCCCTCCCCTGCACTCCCGCTCCTGCCGTGACCCTCGCCTTCTCCACTCCGTCTCGAGCTGCTCACTTGCATGGCCAGCCCATGGGACGGCTGTCATCACTCCAGCCATCACTCCTGCTCCAAAGGACCTTGCATCCCTTCTTCTAAATCAATGAACACGGCGTGTGGACGCTCGTCTTACAAAGTAAGTGGCAACACTTCATGACGTTAGGTTCAGAGTACTGGACTTTTCATTTAAAACAAGGATTTCTACAACTACGATTAGATAGAAAGTCTCTGAATGGTCCCAATTTATGAATATTACACTATTACATGAAATAGAAAATGTTATATTATAAAATTTTAATTATAGGGACCTGCAGTTAGCGTAATGGCTATGTCGCTGGACTCCCATGTAGTCGACTGTGGTTCGAGTCCTGGACCCGGTGGCTTAAACTCACGCCGAGCACATGTGCGTGCGTGCCCAAAATCCCGAGGGAGAATGGAGGAGAAGGAATTGCGGCATGGCCATCCCCCCGGGGGGCGATTTCTTGCTTTCTGTCTGTCTCTCTTTCTTTCTGGCAACTGTACACACCCTATAGCAAAAACCTGTCCCCCCCCCAAATTTTTTTAATTATGTATAAATTATATGTAAATATATAACTCTATTGAAGGGGATATTTTATGCCGAGTGTGGTGCCTGTGGGAGGTGGTGAAGGGCTGATGTAGACAGGGCCTCACGATGTTACAGTTCTCCTGCCTCAGCCTTCTGGGTGCACGCCCCCACACAGCTTCTTTTTTTAAAAAAAGGATTATTTTATTTAACTTTATTCATTTATTTACTTAATTTATTTATTTTAATTTGACCAGAGGACAGAGAGAGAGAAAGCAAGCCACCAGGTCCGGGGCTCGAACCGCAGTTGGCCATGTGGGAGTCCAGCGCCTTTAACCACCACGCTACCGCTGGCCCCACCACACAGCTTCTTAGAGTGGGCTGGGAGCTGGTGACTGCGGGAAGAAAGGGAAGGGCCCGCCCTCCAGTCTCCAGGGTGCACGGCCCGCCCCTCTAGTGTCCGTGGGGCACGGCCCACCCCTCCAGTACCCCAGGGGGCAGGCCCACTCCTCCAGTCTCCCTCGGGGAAAGGTCCGCTCCCGCACTGCGTCTGTGACACTGCAGACGTCACAGCGTCCCCAGCACACTGGCTGCCACAGCCCGACTTACTTCAGTCCTGGGACATCCAGCAGGTTGGTCAGGCCTGTCCAGTTAATCTCCAAAAGCTGTGTTAAAGGAAGGACAACAGGGTAAGAATCTGGACCACGTCCAGCTGACACCAGGCTCACAGGTCTGCTTCGTTATAAGCAGAGACGGCCGAAGCCTTCGCACGCTGTGGCGTGTCGGGGGACCTCTTCTTGCTGCCACAGGGAGACCTGCTTCTGCTTTTACCTCCTGAGGAAAGCCACATGTGGCTCACCCACCCACCCTAGACGGCAGTGCCATGTGCCATGTCTCTGCCACCAGATGCCAAGTACGGACTTGGGGCTGTCTGTTACATACACCCGTACACACACGCAGATACGCATCCACAAAGAGCATTTCTGGTCAAAGATTTACGTTCCTTTTTTATTTTATTTATTTATTTTTTAACAGAGGACACACGTGGTCGCCGGAAAGGAAGAAAGTAGGAAGACTCCCCTTGCAGCCCGCCGTGGAGAATGGCCACGCTGCAGCCCCGTCTCCGTCTCTCCGTCCAGCTGGGATTTCTGGCACGCACACACATGCGCCCAGTGTGCTTTTCAAGGCACCAGGTCTGGCCACGGCCCACCCGCCTAGCCACACGCTCCTGGCTGACCTGGTCTGCGTTCCCTTTTCATGAACGTAACTGGACTGCCTTCTGATGGACCATGCCAACTTACATTCCCACCAAAACTGCACGAGAGTGTCCTTTCTCCATACTTTCATCAACGAGCAATTTTAAAAAGTCAGTCCATCTGGGGCCAGCCCGGGGCCTAGTGGTTAAGGCAGCTGGATCCCACGTGGCTGACTCACGGCTCAAATCCTGGACCTGCCAGCTTAAAAAAAACAGGCGCAAGCGTGGCCATGCCCAAAGTCACGAGAGGACAATGGAGAAGGCATTGCAGCGTGGTCACCCCACCCAAGAGGTGCTTTCTCGCTCATTCTCCCCGACCAGCGCAGCAAAAAAGTAAAGCCCAGCATGCCTATCTGCTGAATAGCAAAAAATAATCAATCCATCTGGCAGGTAAAAAAATGGTTCTTTTTTTTTAAATCATTCTTTTTTTAATATATATAATTATTTATTTAATTTTAGTTATTTATTCATTTATTTTAATTTGACCAGAGAGAGAGAAAGAGTTAGAAAGCAAGCCGCCAGGTCCGGGACTCAAACCATGGTCAGCCACATGGGAGTGTCCAGCACCTTAACCACCACACCACCTGCTGGTCTCAAAAATGGTTCTTTATCACTGTTTTAATTTGGATTTTTCTGTTAATTGGGTATGTTCCAATTTTCTATTCCACACTGTATTTATTTATCTTATAATAACTCCCACTGGCCAGCTAGGCTTCCGGTCAGTGGCCGTGGCCCAGTAAAAACGTTGATTGGAAGTACTGCTTCTCCCATCAACATGGATACTGAATTTGATAAAATGAACGGCATTTTAGAATCATAGAACTGCTATATGAAACTGCATGATTTCAACTAACCACGTACTGGGCCATCGAGAAAGTTATAACGCATTTTTGTATAGAAAAGTACGCCATGACTTTCCTGACAACCTAACGGAGTAACGGAACTACTCAGACCCTTTTGGAAGAAAGTGATTACAACAACACACACACTACGAGAGTCAAGAGCTCTTGGGCAGAGAAACGAGATACAGATACACAAATCAAGAAGGGAAGACAAGGTAATTCATCTTAAATTCAGACTGCATATACCAGGAGGAAACCACGCTTTTCTTTCCCTTCCTGAAAAGAAGTGCTTTTTCCAAGGCCCATAGTGAAGGGTCTAGAAGCCTGACATCCCCAGGGACCACCAGCAGAAGTGTGGGCAAGTGTAAGTGTGAGGGGACCAGCAGGTGGTGTGGCGGGCAAGGTGCTGGACTCCCACATGGTCTACCACAGCAGTCCGAGTCCTGGACCCAGCGGCCTGCTTTCTCTCTCTCTCTCTCTTTCTCTCACTCTCACAAGCAGATCTGGTAAATGCATGTTTCCCATAGCAACTTAAAAAAATAGCAACAATGAATAGAGTTAAATAATTAAAAAAAAAAAAAAGAAGAAGAATGTGAGAGTGGGGACAGGCAGGTGATGTGGTGGTTAAGACACCGGACTCCCACATGGCCAACTGCAGTTCAAGTCCCAGACCTGGCATCTTGCTTTCTCACTTTATTTTTCTTTCTCTCTGTCTCTCTCTGGTCAAATTAAAAAGAATAATAACGATAAATAAAATTACATAAATTTTTTTTAAAAAAAGAACACATGTGAGAAAGAACAAGTCTGTGAACAAGAACAGGTGCATGTGCGAGAGAATGTGAGGATGAGTGTGGCCATTAAGAGAGAAACAACGTGAGCTGGAGCAGTGTGTCTGAGAACAAGTGTGAGTGTGAGAGCTACGCTCTAGGCTGTGCTCGAGAAGGCGCCCTGGGAAAGCCTGTTCCTCCCACCCCACAAACAGGTGCCTCCGGACAGCGGGAGCGGCCTGGGCGACCAGGACTAAGCCAGGGACCGAGCTGGCAGTGCTCACTCCAAAGGACGGGAAGCCACCCGCCAGCTGCAGCTCTTCCACGGGAAACGGGACGTGCAGCGTGGGCCCCGGCTGCGGAGGACTCGAGTCCCGGCAGGAGCAGCACAGACAAACCCACATCTCATGGGGCCTGGGAGACGCCTCTCTCCCTCCGCCCGCCCCGGCCCTGGCAGGGCAGGACAGCGCGTACTTACAGAGTGGCTCCTACGCCAGCACTTGCTGTGTGCCCGGCATCCTAGGAGCAGAAGGTCTAAATTCAGAACAAGAGCTGCCTGGGCAGTCTGTTAAAAATACAAACCGATGGGCCAACAGGTGGTGTAGTGGGTAAGGCGCTGGACTCCAACACGGCTGACCCCAGTTCGAGTCTCGCACCTGGCAGCTTGAAGATCGCACCGGGCACACGTGCATGTACGCCCTAAATCCTGAGAGTGGAGAAGGAGCTGCGGCACGGCCATCCCCACGGGGCTGATTTCTCTCTCTCAGGCAAGCACAAGCGCCCTACAGCAAAATCTCCAAACGAGCAGTCAGCTGATGGCCCCACGGTTGTCCAGCTTCTGGTTTGGTAGGTTTGGGCTGGTGGGAAGTCCGAGGACAGTCCCTCCCTCGGGTTTTCCAGTCCGAGAACCTGGGGCACAGAACACTGGGAAGGGCTTCGCCCCCGCCCACACAGGAACGGAGGTCGGGGCCATCGTCTAGCCTGGAGGACGGGGCACTGCAGACACAGGTGCGACAACTCCCCCTGACCCTGAGGAGACGCCCAGGCCCAGGGTGGTGACCAGGACCCACAGACGTGCGTGCACGGCCAGCTGGAGGGCACCCTGCAGGGCCGCACCTGGGCAGGGAGAGAGAGTCTCGCAGGGAGGCACAGGGTAGGCCCCACCCACCTCCCAGTTGAACGACAGAAGCCACGGGTAAGGAAAACAAGGTGTTTGAGACCTCGAGTGGCTGCACTCGGGGCAGAGGGCCCCCAGGACACCCAGGATGTACCAAGACAACAAGAGGGTCCCTGTGCTCCCGTGCTAAGGGGTCCAAGCAGCAAAGGCCGTCAGCACCCCCAGCACAAGGGAGCCGGGTCCCACATGACCGACTGCGGCTCACACCCACTGGCCTGTGTTCGTGCATGCCCCAAATCCAGGCAAGATGGAGAGATGGAGACGGCCAGGTGTGACCGACCTCCACCAGGGCCGCCTCCTCCCTGCCTCTCTTTAGAGACTGCATATGCCCTCCGGCTATTTACAAAAGAGACAGAAGTAAATCCTAGACCTACGAGACTCAGAGAGAACACAGCAGGGCAGAGCAGCTGCACCAGCTATAATGGGCGGCCAGCACTGGCGGCCTGGCCTCCCCCTCCGGGCAACCTCACCTGCCAGGTTCTGGGCATGGGCTGGAAGCCTTCTCAGACACAGACCTGTGGCACCAGGGCTGGCTATCTGACTGGCTGGGATAGTGAAGGGGAAAGGAGGAGGGGGATAGGAAGACTCGCTGCCTTCCCGGGAGCTGTTGGCAGGCACACTTCTGAGACACAGACCGGACGATCAGACGGTGCTAGTCTGAGGCGAGCGCACAGAGCAAGGCCCAGCCACTGGGTGTGGAACCCTGGTCCCACACTGTCCCTGAGACGGCGCCTCAGTTCCCGACACGTCGGACCCCAGTCCCACACCGTCCCTGTGACGCTGCCTCAGTTCCCGACACGTCGGGCCCCAGTCCCACGCCGTCCCTGTGACGCTGCCTCAGTTCCCGACATGCCGGACCCCAGTCCCACGCTCTCTCTGGGACGGCGCCTCAGTTCCCAATCCAGATGCCTCTTGACTACAATGAGGTCACGTCCTGACTGATGCGTCACAGCTGAAATACAGTAAACCAGGAGTGTGTGACCACCTCGCCCACCACGCATGGCCGCAGCCCCTCGTCTTGGCCGGCGGGTGGGCAGGGCTGCTCCCTAACCAGGGGCCCAGCGCTGTGCCACTTCTGAGCGCCATGACAGAGACGCTTAACCCTGTGTGACAGGCACCACCGTCACGGCTGGCTGACGGCTGCTTGGAATGCACTTCCTGCTGAACCTTCCCACGTCACCACAGTACAGTCCAAGTGTGGTCACGGGGACTGTATGTGTGAGCTCCAGGGGACAGGAAGGCACACCCATTTCTAGAGTCCCAGGCTAACAGGACTCAGTTTCTTCTCATCATAGCTCTAAAAGGAAGGTACTGTTTCCACCTCACAGAAGAAGAGATGGAGTCTGAGGTTCAGGAGACACCGGCAGGGAGGCCTCCCCAAGGACAGCACATCGGAGCATGCCAAGAGCCACCTCCAGAGAGGTTCTGAGAGACCTGGACTACTTCGTGTCTAATCTGTACTCCGGAGATAGACCTAAGATAACCTGAGGACTCGGCTGCCCAACACGTGCAGGCCAAGTGGTGCCCTGGCTACAGCCAAAGCCGAGTCCTAGTTCTCACCAGAACACAGTCTCAGTTTTTCTCTCTGCCAACCATCCACCTGCAGAGCTGGATGTCAAACAATGCTGAATCTACACGGAGACAAATATTTCGTTTCTTAAAACCTGAAGACTTACTATAGGGGCCAGCAGGTGGTGTGGTAAAGGCACTGGATTCCAACATGGCCGACCATGGTTCAAGCCCCGGACTTGGCAGCTTGCTTTCTTATTCTCCTTCTCTCGTTCTGTCTGTCTTTGGACAAACTTAAGGAGAATAATAAATAAAATAAATAAATACTTGTTAAAATTTTTAAAAAAAGACTTCCTCTGTGCCAGACACCACACACAATCGCTCTCTGCATTGACGCTGTGGGACAGGCATCAGCATCGCGCCGTTACAGGGGAGCTGGGGTGCAGAGGGGAGAACTCGGGCGCTCACCGCACAGAGTCGGCAGAGACGCGGCAGTGGAAAGCCAAGCTGATTCTGGCCCCGAGCCGCCCCACTGCACCGCTACTGCCCAGGACTCAGCAGGCAGCTACTTTGGGAATTTGTAGATTTGTTTGTGGTTTTCCCCAAAATGTATCCCTTATCAACATTAATGCAAACGGATCGACAAGCAGAAAGCCGTGTAAGGGTCTCACAGGGTCTCGGGCACCATCGAGACAAAAGCGAAAGCCAGAGCGACGGGCCCTTCTAGCCGCGTCCTCGCCAGGGTATGAGAACCACGTGGCAGCTCGTAGCAGATTCTACTCTCATATTTCCTGGTTAGAAACAACTGAAAACTCCTTCTCTCTGAAGTCTGTGTGTGCTGACTTCACTCACCATGTAAGGAAAGGAGAGATGTCACTTCTGGCCCCACCCTTCTCGGAGCCCTCCACCTCCCTTGGCAGAGCGAGGACGTGGCTGTGACACTCACTCCTCGGGGAGGCCCAAACTCAGTAAGGGGTCACCAAAGGCTTTCACGTTTACTTCTTCCGTGAATGAGAGAGACGGAGAGACAGTACCCAGCAGTCGTGAGACCATCACCCACCCCAGCCTTGAGCCCGGGCAGGCATGTGCCCGGTGCACTCGCCAAGTCCCTGCGCTCTGACCTTGGGCCTGCCCCGTGGGGCCGCCTTGGTGAGCCCTGAGTCTCTAGCACTGTGCCCCACGTGACGCCACTACCGTTGGGTTCTGAGAGAAATGGAAAGGTTTGGATTTTGTTACATTCTGAACTGAAAACTACAAAATAAACTTTCTTTAAATTGTTGGAAAAGACCATGGCTAAAGATAGGTAATTAAAAATACAAAGCAATTTGTGTAAGATTAATTTTTTTATACTCACTAGTAAGGTCAGTTTCTTAAAGATACTATGTAAAAAAAAAACAAAAACAAAAACAAAACATGAATCTTAATTTATTATGGTCTCTTCATTTCCCAGTTTTTTTTTGTTTCTTTTTTTTAAGAATTATTTCATTGGGACCAGCAGTTAGCATAATGGCTATGTCGCTGGAGTAGCCAACCACGGTTCAAGTCCCAGACCCGGTGGCTTAAACTCACACCAGGTACATGTGTGTGCGTGCGTGCCCAAGATCCCGAGAGGAGAATGGAAGAGAAGGGATTGCGGCGTGGCCATCCCCCTTGGGGGGTGATTTCTCGCTTTCTGTCTGTCTCTCTCTGTCTTCCTGGTGAGTGCCCATGCCCTATAACAAAGACCCCTCCAAAAAAAATATTATTTTATTTATCATCATCATTATTATTTAACTGACCAGAAAGAGAGAGGAGAGAGAAAGGTAAAGTAGAAAAGCAAGCCTCTAGGTCCGGGACCTGAACCATGGTCAGCCGTGGAGTTCAGCACTTTAACCACCATGCCACCTGTCGGCTCCATTTCCCAGTATTTCAATAAAGTAAGATTGAACACAGAGGTTCCCACTGCCTCTGAGTCTCACCGTAACCCTGTGCACTTCTAACACATCGAGGGGCCCTCACGGGCCAGCCGGGGCGTCACGGCAGGTGAATCCCACACGGCGACCACACAGTCCGAGTCCCAGATGGGCAGCTTCTGGTGTGTGTGTTCATGGCCAAACCCCAGGAGGAGAGTGGACAAGGGACTTCAGCATGGCCACCCCTGAGGGAGACCTCTCGCTTTCCCTCTCGCTGTCCCTCTCCAGGGAGCACATGCATGCCCTGTGCAAAAACCTTAAGAAAAACAGGCTGGGTGCAGGGGCATGTGCTGGAAACCTGGAGAGGAGGGAGAGGAGGGGTTGCAGGGATGCCCTCCCCACCCCAGGGGTGCTTTCTCACTTTCTCTGTCTTTCTTCAATACAGCAAGTTTAGGGAACCAGCAGTTAGTGTAATGGCTATGTCGCTGGACTCCCACGTAGTCGACCGTGGTTCGCGTCCCGGACCCGGTGGCTTAAAACTCACAATGGGCGCGTGTGCGTGCGTGCCCAAGATCCCGAGAGGAGAATGGAGGAGAAGGGACTGCGGCATGACCATCGCCCCTGGGGGGTGATTTCTCACTTTCTGTCTCTCTGTCTCTCTCTGTCTGGCGAGCGCACGCGCCCTATAGCGAAAATCTCTCCAAAAAAAAAAAAATACAGCAAGTTTACAACCACCACCCCCACCACCACAAAGAATCCAGTTACTTAAGCAGTAATAAGCAACTGAGAATGGTAATTTCAGGGGTAGTGGAGAGTGACCACACTTTATACAGAAAAAAATACCTCCTGTAGCCAACATGGTTTGGTCTAAATAAATCTATTTTGAAAACCAATCCATGTACCAATAGCTGCTGTTAAGGTATCTGAATCAAATTATACAGGTTTTTAAAGATGGGCCTGGCAGCTTGCTTTCTCCCTCTCCCTCTCATTCTGTAACCTCTGGTCAAACTGAAGAATACTAATAAATTAAGTAAATAAATAAATATTTAAGGGGGAAAAAAGGCCTACTCTGTGCCAGACACGACACAAAGGGCTTCCTGTGTTCAGGGACAGGCGTTCTTGGCGTGGCCGGCATCATCGACCTGCCCCAGGACAGGGGAGCTGAGGGCGGGGACGAACCGGGTTTAGAGCGCAGCGTGAGCCGCGGGAGTGGGAAGCCGGGCTGTATCTGGCTTTTTACTAGCCTGTATTATTTACTATTTTTATTCCCCTTTCAAGGTACACGTCATGCTAACAGCACCTCCCTGAGGCCCATCACGGAAGACAGAGGAGAGTCAGTCGTCGGAAAGTCACGACGGCGGTGCTAAGCGGGAATGTGCCCTGGCGATGCCAAGGGCCCGGTATCTCAGAAACCCACCGGTGTGTCTACCCGGCGGCTGACGCAGTGCTTGCTCTCCGAGGTGACAGTGACTAGACGCAGTGTGCGGGTCACAGTGGGCCTCCCTCCCAGGAAGGCGTATTCAGAAGTCTGCTAGAAGTGAAACTGAACGGGCAAAGACAGCGTCCTGGAGAGGACGACAGGACACAGGAGGGGCAGCAGATGTGGACACGCCGTGCCTGGAGTGAGACTCGTTCCTCTGGGAGGAACCTGGGACGCTCACGGGCAGGGGAGGAGATGAGGCTGGGCAGCAAGGCCCCTTCTCTGCAGGGAACAAGTCCGAGTGGGTCAGTCCGCCTCAGGGAGGAAGCCCGAGGAAGACAGGGAGACAAGGAAGACAGGGAGAAGGGAAATGCCAAGGGCCCTGCTGGGACCGGCTAAGGAGCGGCTGGGGAGGAAGGGTGGGTCTGTTTGGCAGGAACAACAGCTTTCTTGTCTTGTCTTTGTGGCTAAAAATTAGTAATAAGTGTTGACTAATCTGAACAAAGAAGTAGAACACACACATCCGACAACGTGAAATAACGATGTTATCAAAGTTTATCCAGATGTCAGCAAATTAAACAAAAAGTCTCTATGAATTTAAAAACAATACAGGTGGGACCAGCAGGTGGCATGGTGGTTAAGGGCACTGGACTCCCACATGGCCGACGGCGGTTCGAGTCTAGCAGCTTGCTTTCTCACTTCCCCCTCTCGCTTTGTCCCCTTCTCTAGTCAAAATAAAATAAATAATGTTTTGGTTTGTTCTTTGTTTTTTTGTTTGTTTGTTTTTTCTAAAGGGGGCGTGCGCTCTCCAGAAAGACAGAGAGAGAGAAAGCACGAAATCACTCCCCGGGGGAATGGCCACGCTGCAATCCCTTCTCCTCCATTCTCCTCCCGGGATCTTGGGCACGCACGCACACACACCTGGTGTGAGTTTAAGCCACTGGATCCAGGACTTGAACCATGGTTGGCTACATGGGAGTCCAGCGACATAGCCATTACACTAACTGCTGGTCCCAATAAAATAATTCTTTAAAAAAAAAAAAAAGGGGGGGCCGGCAGGGAGCATGGTGGCTAAGGCACTGGACTCCTACATGGCCAACCACGGTTCGAGTCCCAGACTTGGCAGGTTGCTTTCTTATTTTCCACCCTCCTTTCTCTGTCTCTCTCTCTCTCTGGAGAGTGCGTGCATGCCGTACAGCAAATTTTAAAAACAATAACAACAACAAAGAAAATTAAATAAATAATTCTTTTAAAAGTCTACACTTGCAAGCTATCTACAACAAGCCATGGCTTTGCTGTTTAGTTCTGCTGCAGGTCGTATGTGCTCACCTGAGAGAGATGGGGGGGATAACCCCCAGGGGTGGTCATGCCATAATCCCTTCTCCTCCACTCACCTCTTAGGATTTTTGGGTGCACATGTACACACACGCATGCGTTCAGTGTAATTTTTAAGCTGGTGGGTCCAAGACTTGAACTGTGCAGTAGGCCAAGTAGGACCTAGCAGCCTTAACCTCCATGCCACCTGCTGACCCAAAATCATTACGTTTATAATCAGGAAAGAACGCTGTTATCAGGAGAGGAAACCCTCAATTACGGTATAAAGACATATGAAAAATTCATAGTTTCCACTCATCAAAAAGCAAGAAAGTGAGATACAGATAGAATTGTGTCTCTCCACTGCACGCACCCTTCTCCGCACACACTTCTGCCAGACACTGTAACGACAAGTGAAAAAAGCACGGACTTACTGGCTTCCTAAGGAAGAACACAGACAAAGCTCCGACCAAGGGCATGTCTCCAATCAGCGGCTCCAGGATCACCCGCATGGCACCATGAATCTAAACCCAAACAGGAAACCAAGGTGAGCAAGAGAAACCAGCTCCGCAGCCACTCAAGGTGGAGACACCCACGGGCCCCAGGGACTGCTGAGCACACACTCTGTCTGTCAGCTACGACCTATGAGTAAAGCTCAGCTCAAAACAGTTCTGGTGGCCAGCAGGTGGCATCTTGGTTAAGAGCACTGGACTCCCACATGGTCAACCACAGTTCGAGTCCCAGACCTGGTGGCTTGCCTTCTCACTTTCTCTCTTTCTCTTTCTCTCTCTCTCTCTCTCTCTCTCTCTGTCTCTCTGTCACTCTCTGGTCAAATTAAGATAAATGAATAAAAATAAGTAAAATAAAGTTAAATAAAATAGATCTTTAAAAAAATACAATTCTGAACAAATAAAAATGCATTGATTTTCTTTCTGAATATAACTTAGACAACTTTAGAGAACCATGGAATTAAAAAAAATAAATAACTTACCTGAATACTTTTCACACCAGCTCTACAAAAATATCGTTTGATCTCCAAGTCAATCTCACAATTTCCTACAAAACTAGCAAGAAAATTTCTGTATTACATAAAGCAGCAAAATACTCTCTCAATCAGCACAGACCTGTCAGGTACGTAACTGAACAGACTGTCAGCAAGGCCTGCAGAGACCTCGGGGGCGGGAGCCCTGCTTCTAGTCAGCTGCACTAAGGGCTGTGAGGAGGACCACACACATACTTGTTATTTTAGTATAAAAACTTGTTATTTTAGTATAAAATAGGCAATGCACATGCCTATTTTCAAAGGCAACTGTAAAGAACAAAGGGCAGCTGCTGGGGCCAGGCTTGCCGGGGCGTGGGTCTCATTTGTCTTAAAAACCCTCCATCAGGGAGCCAGCAGGTGGAGTGGTAGTGAAGGGACTGAACTTCACGTGGCCTATTGCGGTTTGAATCCTGGGACAGGTGGCTTAAAAATCACGCTGGGCACATGTAGATGCATGCCCGAAATCCCAAGAGGAGAATAGAGAAGAGACTGCAGCACGGCCATCCCCCAAGGGGTGATTTTAATCCCCACCCCCCCCGTGCAAGTGCCCTACAGCAAAAACCTTAAAGAGAGAGAGAGAGAGAGAGCGAGGTATTCTCTTTCTCAAGAAAGAAAGAAACTTGAAAAATAGAAATTTAAAAATTCTGTACTTGGCCAGCCCCATGGCTTAGAGGTAAAGGGAGCTGGATTCCACGCAGATGACTACGGTTCGAATCCCAGCTTGAAAACACACCAGGCGCGTGTGTGTGTCCACAGTCCCAGCAGGAAAAGGGACTGCGGCTGACCGCGTCCACTGGGGCCCTTCCCTGTCCCTCTCTGGCAAGTGCACATGCCCTCTGCAATAAAAGCAAACAAAAACTATGTCTTCTTAATGGAAATAAATTTAAATTCCATTTCCCCTCCTGTACATGTAGCACTATTGCTCCTCTGTTATGAAGAACTCCCAGTGCCACACGGCTCCATGCCATTGAAGGTCAGAACCGTGCGTCTGTTGGGGTTTTAGTGTTCCCCACTGAGTGATTGTGTCCACAGTGGCACAGAGCACACGAGGACACTGATGCAAGGTACAGACGCAAAACGTGCGAGGTCTTCCCCGGGAGGGCCTACGACTGAGCCTACCCCTGACCCCTGAGGCAGTGAGCACGTCCCGGGAAGCATTCGTGAGGAGGTTTAAGCTCAAGACAGGGACAGCCTAAACGGAAAGGTAAGTCTTTCTTTTTTTTTTTTTTTTAATAATTATTTTATTTGGGGCTTGCAGTCGGCATGGTGGTTAAGGGCGCTAGACTCCCACATGGCCGACTATGGTTCGAGTCCCAGACCTGGTGGCTTGCTTTCTCGCTTTCTCTCTCTCTCTCTCTCTGTCCTTCTTTGGTCAAATAAAATAAATAAATAAATAGACAGATAAATAAATAAAGTTAAATAAAATAATTCTTTAAAAAATTATTTTATTAAATTGATTGATTGATTGATTGATTGAGAGGTTTTTGCTATAGGGCATATGTGCTCACCAGAAAGATAGAGAAACAGAGAGACAGAAAACGAGAAATCACCCCCCCAGGGGGGATGGCCACGCCGCAATCCCTTCTCCTCCATTCTCCTCTCAGGATCTTGGGCACGCACGCACACGCGCCTGGCGTGAGTTTAAGCTATCGGGTCCGGGACTCAAACCGCGGTCGACTACATGGAAATCCAGCGACATAGCTATTATGCCAATTGCTGGTCCCAAGTAAATAATTATTTCCTTAAGAAAAGCTCTGCTCCTGGAGCGAGCAGAGCGTGATCGAGGGCGCTGGATGCCACGTGGCTGACCTGGCTCGCGTCCCGACCTGCTGCCTTCTCTCTCTCTCTCTTGCTCTGATTCTCACTCACTTGTTTGGCTCTCTCTGGTCAAATTAAAAATAAATAGAGATGTGTGCTGGTAAAGTCACCAACAACCTGTTAGGAAGCCACCACGGGACTGGCAGGGTGTGATGGTTGGGGGCACTGGACTCCTACCTGGCTGACTGCGGCTCGATCAGGACCTGGTGACTGGCTTGCTTGTTTTCCTGTCTCTCTCTCTCTGTCCATTATAAAGCTTCCCTTTTCTGCACTGTAAGACTTGATTACCTTACCCCCTAGTACTTTTCAACTACGGCTTCCCCATCTTGACGGCCAGTATACTGCAGACCCTTGACTGGAATACTCCCGTAGAATATCTACTGTCAAGGCAGAAGTATAGGAAGAAGCTACTTTGCAAATGTGCTGTTGAAAACCAAGACCGTGTCTTCAGAATGATGCCCAGTAAGGAATCCGTCCAAACGTTTACTTCTTCAACAGGTACAGACGTGCACCTGTGCTGGGAACCCTGCGCCCAGACACGGCCCACCCCCCAGAGCTCAGTCAGCCCAGAGGACCTTCCTGGAGGACAGCCGGACTCCCACACACCAGGCCCCTTCTCTCATGCCACCAGGTCAACAGTGCTTGCCAGAGGTCCACGTGCACTTCCCAACTGGACTGAAGCTCTACGCTCCTTCCCGCAGGGGAGGTGACCAGTGCCAGCTGCACGTTGGCCATTTTCACATGCTCTGGGAACTCAGGGATGACGGAGTGAGTGGTCCTCCACTGAGGACCCACGCCAAAAACACAACTCTGAGCTGCTAGAAACCGCCCAGCTGTGCAGCCACCACACACAGCGTGCTGCCAGGCCTCACATAGGATGTGGGGGCCACGGCCAGCTCCCAGATCGAGCACACAGACACCCACACTGGTTATACCGGCATGGCATCTGGCAGACCCTCGATGTCAGTTTCTAACCACTTGTTTTAGTGTTCCAATGTAACAGAACATGACGTGACAGGTTCCATCTTAGCCAACCATCCATGTGCAGCACCGAGGTATCGAGGCACCCGTGAGGTGGGGTGGGCAGCCGTCCTCGCTGCCCCCCTCAAGGACCGTTCCTCTCGCAAAGCTGAGACTGTCCCGTTAAACATGAGCTCTACACTCCCGAGCCAGTTCCAGGCAACCGCCGTGCTCCTCTCCCGCTCTGCACCCAACTGCCCAGGCACCTCACGTGCAGTGACAGAGCAGCTGTCCTCTGTGTCTGACCTGTCCCCCTCACGTGCCCTCAGGACCCACCACATCACAGCATGGGACAGGATGTCTTTCCTAAGGCATGTATCACATTCTGCTTACTCATCCGTTCACCCACAGACACCTGGGGCGCTCTGCCGTTCAGCTGCTGTGAGCGCTGCTCAAAACTGCTTCTCATTCCTCGGGTTTGTAAACGTGAGTCGGGTTGTCAAGCCCATGTCATTTTATGTCTACAGTTTTGAGGAACTACAATGCAAACCTCCACAGCAGCTGCACTTCACATCCCCCTGACGGGAAGGGCTCTCGTTTCCCAACCCTCATCAGCACGGGTCACTGTCTGCTCTTGTGGGTGGTAGCCGTCCTCGTCGCTGTGAAGTGGCATCTCACTGTGGTTTGTCTTCAGTGGTTTTGTGTGTGTGTGTGTGCGTGCACACGGCGTGTTTTGGGGCTTTTATACAATTTTTATTACTATTATTTTTTTAACTTGCTATAATCATCAGGGAGACAGAGAGAGGAGAAGTGAGAAAGCAAGCCACCAGGTCTGGGACTCGAACCACAGTCAGCCCTGCGGGAGTCCAGCACCCACCCCCCACGCCACCTCCTGGCCCGTCTCAAGTGCTTTCAGTTCTCATGTCCCCAGCGGCCCGTGATGCTCAGCATCCGTCACGTGCTCACTGGCCATTCATACAGCTCTGGAGAAATGGCCATTGAAATCCCTTGCCCACTTTTGAGCTGGGTTGTTTGTCGTGGCTGAGTTCCAGGAGTTCTCTACACGTCCTGGACCCTGGACAGTAATTCTTCACCAGCTTTAGGACCATAGGGATTGCTGAAATCTGTAGCTAGCTTTAGGGAGTGCTGATATCTTAGTAATATTAAGTTTTCTAATCCATGAACATGGACTACCTTTCCATTTATTTGAGTCTTTTGTCCAGCAGTATTGTGGAGTTTTCAAGTATAAGTCTCTCACCTCTTAGTTAAATGTATTCCTAAAGATATTATTATTTTTTTATCCTACTGTAAATGGGATTACTTCATTATTTTCCTTTCTGAATTCTTCATTAGTAAAGATTGATTTCTGTGTGTCCCACTACTTCACTGAATCAGTTTATTTAACTATTTTTTTATGGAATCTTTAAGATTTCCTACATATAAGATCATATCGCCTGAGAGCAGAGATAATCTCTCTTCCTTCCCAATTTGAATGCCTGTATATTTTTTTCTTGCCTGATTTCCAGTATTTCCAATGCAACAATGAAGAAGTGGTGGGAACCAGCAGTTAGCATAATGGCTATGTCGCTGGACTCCCACGTAGTCGACCGCGGTTCGCGTCCCGGACCCGGTGGCTTAAAACTCACGCCGGGCGTGTGTGCGTGCGTGCCCAAGATCCCGAGAGGAGAATGGAGAAGGGATTGCAGTGTGGCCATCCCCCCTGGGGGGTGATTTCTCGCTTTCTGTCTCTCTGTCTCTGTCTGGTGAGCGCACGTGCCCTATAGCGAAAAAAAAAAAAAAAAAAAAAGAAAAAAAGAAGTGGCAAAAGCAACAGCCTCGGTCCTGATCTTGGTCCACTGACATGGTGTTTGCCATGGTTTTCACATACAGCTCTTTTTCAATCTTTTTTTTTTTTTTAACATTTTATTTATTCATTTATTTTCATTTGACCAGAGAAAGACAGACACACAGAGAGAAGGAAAGAAGAGAGCAAGCCACCAGGTCCAGGAATCAAACCGTGGTCGGCCATGTGGGAGTGTCTGGCGCCCTAACCACCACACCACCTGCTGGCCCCATATATAGCTTTTATTATGTTGAGGTAGTTTCCTCCTATTTCTACCTAGGTTTGTTGAGTGTGTTTACTTTGTTTTGTTCTGTTTTTATCATAAAAGGGTACTGAGTTTTGCCAAACGCTTTTTATGCATCAACTAAAATAGCATAGCGTGACTTCCCTCCTTCCTTCTGTTCATGTGCATCCCAGTGACCAGCTCCTACATGCAGGAGTGTCCTCGAACTCTGGGGTAATCTCACTTGGTCGTGGTGCATAATCCTAACCTGCTACTGATGTTTTCTGTCTTCCTTTTTTGATTTGCCAGATAGCATGGACACTCACCAGACAGACACGGCGAGAGAGAGGGGAAGTGAGAAGTACCCTACATGGCACAGTCGCACGGAGATCCCTTCTCTTCCCCTTTCTCCCTCCTTTTGGAACTGTGGGTATTTACTCTCACACACCCGGTGTTTCGAACCACTGGGCCCACGAATCAAACACTGTGGTTGGCCACGTGGGATCACGTGGGACCCAGCCCTCTCACCACCATGCCACCAGATGGCCCAGGGCCTGAATTCTGGTAAGGGTTTCTACATCACTGTTCATAGGAACACTGGTCTACAGTTTTCTTTTCTCATAATGTCTTCAACTTACTTAACATGTTTTATGAACGGCAATGAGCTAGGCTATTAGAAACTGAGACCCAGAAGGTAAATAACTTTCGCATCTCCAACAAGAATTTAGTCGAACTCCAACCAGCAGGATTAAGAAGCACGTTCGTTACATTCTCCACCTTAGGAATGACGTTACTCATTGCAAACTGTGAAATAACACAAGCCAAAACTTACCTAATTTGTAGGTCCAGAATAATTTGCCTTTTGTCTACATTTTCAGTGTACACCTTAACACCATTGATTCTAAGGGGCTGAAACAAAAAGTAGTTTATTTTAAAATACATATGATTTTTAAAAAGGCAAAAACCTGGGACCAGCAGTTGGCGTAATGGCTATGTCACTGGACTCCCATGTAGAGGACCACAGTTCAAGTCCCGAACCTGGTGGCTTAAACTCACGCCAGGCGCGTGTGCATGTGTGCCCAAGATCCCGAGAGGAGAATGGAGGAGAAGGGATTGCGGCGTGGCCATCCCCCCTAGGGGGGTGATTCCTTGCTTTCTGTCTCTCTGGCAAGTGCACACGCCCTATAGCAATAAAAAACCTCTTCAAAAACAAAACAAAACAAAACAAAACAATTATCTTGCAATAAAGCACAGAGATGAAGAGAACAAGCTTCAGCATCAGCTATAAGAATTAAAATTCTGCTCCGGGCCGGCCGCAGCGCAGGGGTTACGTGCTGTACATATGGAGCCAGATCCCACATAGCCAATGGTGGTTTGAGTCCTAGCCTGGCAGCTTGAAAAACATGCCAGGTGCATGTGCGGACGTGCCCCAAACACTGACGGCATGGGGAACAGAGGGGAAGGACTGAGGCATGAGCGCACCCCACCAGGAGGCTCCCTCCCTCTCTCTCTGGCCAGCACACACGCTGCCTTATGGCAATTAAAAACAAACCTGTTCTGGGCTGGCAGGGTGGTGGTTACGGTGCTGACTCCAACATGGCCAACCCAGTTCAAGTCCCAGAACTGGTAGCTTGTTTTCTCATTTTCCCTTGCTCGCCCTTTCTCTCTCTCTCTCTGGTCAAATTAAAAATAAGTAAAATTAAATAAAATAATTCTTCAAAAAACTGTTTTCACAACACAGTAGTTATATGACTTTCAGCAAGATATTTAAACTCTATCCCTCGGCCCCCTCACCTGTAAGACATACATAATAACGGTACCTACCTCATGATGTTACTGTGAGGTTACGTGACGTAATGAACATACAACTTAGTACTCAATAAACATCGGGTCCCTTACTGTCAGCAGACGGGGTGGGACACGTCCTGCTCTCTCTCAGGCCCCTTCACTCCCACAGCACCAGTGAGGGTGGACGGGGTGGGACACGTCCTGTTCTCTCAGGCCCCTTCACTCCCACAGCACCAGTGAGCGTGGACGGGGTCCTGGGCCCCTTCACTCCCACACACGTCCTGCTCTCTCTCAGGCCCCTTCACTCCCACAGGCACCAGTGAGCTCAAGCTCAGGCCCCTTCACTCCCAGTGACAGGACACCAGTGCACCAGTGGGTGGACGGGGTGGGACACGTCCTGCTCTCTCTCAGGCCCCTTCACTCCCACAGGCACCAGTGAGCGTGGACGGGGTGGGACACGTCCTGCTCTCTCTCAGGCCCCTTCACTCCCACAGGCACCAGTGAGGGTGGACGGGGTGGGACTGACCTGCTGGCCCACATCCACTTTGGTGAAACTGAAGGTGCTCAGGTGGGGGTGTGCCCCCCGCACCGCTGGCTCTATGGTTTCTCGGAACAACTTCTCTATGAACTGGCACACGAAAGGCCACATGTGCTTTACGGTCTAGAAAGGAAAAGAAACTCGCATTAAGCAGAATGTTCTAATACATCCATATTTAGTTGCCAGGAACAATGATCAGAATCTAGTTTTGGAAAACAAAGGGGGTAAGAAGGGGTCTTCTTGTTATGCAAAAACCAAACCAATCTAAATTTTAAGAATTATTAAACAGCTATTGATTCCTGCAACGAATATGCTGCAGGAATTGGTTATTCTGATTTCATATTATGTTTGAGCCTGCCGATATATTGAATGATTGCCAAAAACCCTACGGTTTCAACTCAGCTGAAAATCTTTTCAACTGAGTAGAACTAAACAAACATCCACGAATTTTTTTAAACAACCCACTTTGAGTGCTGTGAAGTGGTTGTTATTGCTTACTACACAATCCTAAAAATGTATGAAATAGATAAAAGTGATTTAGTTCAAAGTGTACTGCTCTAAAAACATTACCTTCAAATAAAACATGACTACTACTGACTGTGAGATATTTTGGGATTTATTACCCTCTTCATAACAATGTTTCCAGATTTTCATTTGTGAATATAATAGATTTGAAAACAGGAAAAAAGACACAAGGCCAGACCAATGTTTGCGTATGAGCATTCCTTGTTCTCCTAGGCCAGAGACCAACTGTGCTCTTTGGAGAGGAAAGGAACGCCCCAGTGACAGCAAGCCCTCGGGGAGGAGCCGGCCGCTGCAGCCTGAACGGCTCAGAGCTCGCCTACACCCAGATCCCAAATACGGAGAGCTGGTATTCTCACGCTCTAATTCCCACTGGTATCTGCTATCTGCTAGATTCTAAGCTTACCTTATTTAGCCATTCTGCTCTTTCGGTGTCTGGAAAATGAACCTAAGAGAAAATAAACACACATGACGTACAGATCCCACAGCTGTAAGTAAAGCGTCAAGCAGGTGGTCCCGGGTCGCAGTCTGGTCTGTCCCGCGTTGCCCATTGCTCCTGTCCAACACGGTGCCCTAAAGCTAAGCCTGGCTCCGAAGAGGGAGACCGGGCAGCCCTGTGTTCGCCGGCACCGTCCAGCCGCAGGCCCTGAGTCTGCAATGCCCAGGAGACGGAGCTCCGGGAAAGCCAGGCCTGCCAGCACCGGCCGGGCGCCAGCCTCCTGCTCCCATCACTCCTCCCCGCCGGCTCCCCTCTCCCAGACGAGAGGCCTTTGTGGAGGAAGGAGAAAAAAGGCTCAGAAACCGCCTTCTTTCTGTACCGCCTTCTTTCTGTACTGTCGGGGCTGAAATAAAGCCTTCCTGGAGAGGAGGCCTGGCTAGTGCTGAGCACAGGTAGGAGTTAGCAGAGGCACGTGCGGCCCCCACTGCCGCCTGCGCCGCGCCCGCTCTGCCACTGATCCGCTGCGCTCGGCCACAGGAGACTCGAAGAGACGGGAATCCCACGGCCGCTCCCGGCTCAGGACCAGGAGCTGCCGCCCGTCTACCCCAGGACTCAGCGTCCTCGGCCCGGTCCTGACCACTCTGGTTTGTGTCTCCTGCTGGGCTGGGACCAGACGACCCCGACCCAAGCCCTCTGTGCAGAGACGCTGCCCGCCTTGCCGCTCTGCCTCCTTCCTGCGCCTGCTCTCGGCCGGCTCCTCCTGAAGGCTCAGCGCCCTCTGTCCCAGCGCCCCTCAGCGCCTCGCCCTGCGCCCTCCCATCGCCACACACCTGCGGCTGTCCCCTCATGGCTCTGCAGCTGAACCCTCACGTTCTGCCTCCAGGTCCCCTCCTCACCATCCCAGCCAGGGCCCAGCCTGTGGGCCAGCGGGCGGCTGGACCTCGCGGGCCACGCGAGCAGCAGCTGGAGCAGCACACCGGGGGCGTGGACCTGCAGGCCCACGATCCCGATGGAAGGAGGGAGAGACGAGGAGAGACTGTGCACCACCATGCCCCACAGGGGAACATTACTGGCCCCGAATTTCCCAGTTAATGCACAGTACCAAAGTCACACTCTCAAGTACTCCGTTAAATGAACGTCTACTTTCTGTTAGAGTCTTCTTAAATAAGAAATCACTATGTTTGGTAATGTAACATACTGTCACATTTCCCAGCCAATAAAAATGTGTTAAGACAGCCATTTTTTTTTCATTTTTCATTCCTATGGTTAGCGTGTGAGTAGCTACTTTTCAGTGCCTAGCCTATCCTGGCACCGATAACAGAGACCCCTACACAAGCAAGCTTTCAAGCACGAGCGAACCAGCTCACACTGCTGGAGCTCGCACACGATGCCGTGAAAATGGACCCACCTCCGAGCAATACCCAAGGCACTCGGCACTTCTGAAGGCATTTGCTTATTTATTTAAGAGAGGTTTTTGCTATAGGACACATGTGCTTGCCAGAGAGACAGAAAGCGCAAAATCACCCCCCGGGGGGATGACCACGCTGCAATCCCTTCTCCTCCACTCTCCTCTCAGGATCTTGGGCACGCACACACACACGCCCAGCATGGGTTTCAAACTGCTGGGTCCAGGACTTGAACTGCAGGCGGCTACATGGGGGTCCAGCGATTAACCATTATGCCATCTGCTGGTCCCATCGAGGATGTTCGTTTATAAGTGATTCCTTCAAGGTACCAAGGAAAATGATAAAGAGAATATATCAAATGTGATAAAAGAAAATCTGTTACCAATTTTAAATTTTGTTGATTGAGTCAAAAATTTGTTTCTCGAAACCAGCAGTTAGCGTAATGGCTATGTCGCTGGACGCCCACATAGTCGACCATGGTTCGAGTCCCGGACCCGGTGGCTTAACCTCATGCCGGGCGCGTGTGTGTGCATGACCAAGATCCCGAGAGGAGAATGGAGGAGAAGGGATTGCGGCGTGGCCATCCCCCCTGGGGGGTGATTTCTCACTTTCTGTCTCTCTATCTCTGTCTGTCTGGCGAGCGCACGCACCCTATAGCTAAAGAAAACCTCTCCAAAAAAAGAAAAGAAAAAAAAAAAAAATTTGTTTCTCACTAATACATATTCATAAACATGTCCTTATGTTGAGCAGAACAGAAGTTAAAGTAGCAAAATACAGAGAAAGGAATAGGAATATATTCCTATGTTATGATAGGAATAATAGACACCATGATCCTAAATCATACACAAATGCATAAGCACGCATCATTTGGTTTCAAATCTCATCTTTCAACTGAGGAATAAACAAATCCTCATTTTCTTGCTTTCTTTTTTTTTTTTTTTTTTTTGAAACTTTTTAGAGGTTTTTACCTAAGGCGCATGTACTCACCAGAGAGACACAGAGACAGTGAGAGGGGAAGTGAGAAATCGCCCACCCCTGGGGGGCGTCCACACTGCCATCCCTCTTCTCCACCCTCCTGCTGGGATCCTGGGCACACACGCGTGCACACACACCCGGCATGAGTTCCAGCCACTGGGTCTGCGATTTGTACTGCGGTCTGTCATGTGGGAGTCCAGTCACGTAATCACTATGCCATCTGCTGGCCCCCAGATCTTGGTTTTCAAGTTCCGAATATAAAGTTTCTATGTTTGTCATTTAATGGTCTTTGTGAGCCAGAAACAGTCACTCTATGATTACCAAGTTCCCATCACCTTTGTTGACATTCTACCCCAAAATCTTTGTGGTGCAATCTCAGAACAAAGGCATATTTCAGATTCTAATGTGCTGGGGTTTTTGAAAAGATTTATTTATTCATTCCTTCCTTCATTTTAATTTGACCAGAGAAAGAGAGAGAAAAGTAAAAAAGCAAGCCACCAGGTCCAGGACTTGAACCGTGGTTGGCCATGTGGAAGTGTCCAGTGCCTTAACCACCATGCCACCTGCTGGTCCCTAGATTCCAATGTGCTGTTGATGGTGCTAATGTCGTTTTCACTTAAATTAAGCCGAACATGTGAAAAACACGGATCGGCACACTCAGGCCTCCACACAGTGCTGGCTTCGCGTCTGTAAATGCTGGTCTCGTCCTGGTATCTCACGAGGGTTAGGAAGTGGCAGCCACCTGGCCAGGTGAGAGGTGTCGGACTTTATGAAGCAGAACAGGGCCAGCTTCAAAGACAGTGCACATCAGCCTTCAACAGTGCAGAGGACAGCAGAATCTAAAGATTGGCAGACCTGTTTTCTACGGTGATCCTTGAAAGTAACAACCTCACGAGACCCCTGTGGACGGCGGTTCCCCTCCCAGGTGCGGAGCTGGGGGAGCGGTACGAGGTGGCACACACCAGGCGCGTCGATGGCCCTTCTTGTTGTCCCTGCCGAAGACCCAGGGTCAGCACAGCCTGCAGTCACAACACCCTTCCAGGTCACCACACTGAACTCAGTGTTTGACACGGCAACGTGCAGGGCCCATGCCAGCTGGGGGCTGCCGTTGCTCAGGCACACGCTGAGGAAAAGCCCATCACCAGCGCCTGGGGGCCCCAAGCCCAGAGCACAGAGTACATCAGGGGCCGGCCCCACAGCCAGCGGTAAGGGGCCTGATTCACAGGCTAACTGCATGTTCTGGCCAGCAGATGGCGCAGTGGCTAAGACACTGCATTTCCCCAGGGCTGACCACAGTCTGGGTGCCTGCCAGAGAGAGGCTTGAAACACGCCGCGCACGCATGCATGTGTGTCCAAAACCCCGAGAGGAGAATGGAGAAGGGACTGTGGCATGGCCATTCTTCTGGGGAGTGATTTCTTGCTTTCTGTCTCTCTGTCTCTGTCTGTCCAGCAAGTACATGTGTCCTATAAAAAATCTCTTAAAAATAAATAAAAGGAAGGAAGGAGGAAGGGAAGAAAGGAAGAAAATCACGCTGGGCGCATGTGTGTGCGTGTGCGTCCAGATCCCGACAGGACAGAGAGGTGGAACAGGGACTGCAGAGCGACGCTGCCCCACCAGAAGCTGCCGGCTTCTCTCCGTGCTGTCTCTGTCGTCTCTGGCAAGTGCACGTGCCCTCTGGCAATTAAGGGCCAGCTCAAGGGAAGCTGGATTCCAGAAAGCAAGCTCAGTTCGGGTCCCCCAGGTGGCCGGAACACCGCACTGGGCACGCGTGCCTCCATCCCACATGGAGAAAGGAGAAGAGGTCCTGGAGTGAGCGTGCTCCCCACTGGGTGCCCGCCCTCCCTCCATCCCTCTCCCCTGGCAAGAGCACACCCCCTCTAGCCACAAACAAAGCTAGGCACAGGTTTCAAACTTTTACACCAAAGTAAACTCTTGCTTTTTAAATGACTCTCTCACGATAGAGGTCATGAGAGAAGGCACCACCAGTGCGGCCCGGGCACACGCAGACCTTCCTCCTCCAACCCCCATCCTGTCCTTTCAGGGTCCTGGGCATGCACACACAAGCCTGGCATGAAGCCTGTGGGCCAAGATCCAATCCCCGGTGACACGCCGGTTTCTGCTTCCTCTACACAGCACCTAACCTCTGCCGTGGGGGGCCCTAACTCGTATTTAACCTCAGCTCTCCCACGCGCTTTGTGAAGTCCCCTCTACGATTATGACTTATGACGAAAAGACGGGACTAGGAGCTGAATGAAACGTGACAATGAACACTGTCACTCAAGCCCCGAGGGCGCAGCACCCCGCCAGCTGACTGGGGGTCCAAGGCCCCAGGGCCTAGCTGCCGAGCTCCTCGGGAGCAGGGACAGACAGCACCACACGGCCGCCTCCTGACCCACTCCCCTCCCACTCAGGCCCTGCCTGTCTGCTGCAGAGATGCGGCCAGCACTCACACAACCCGAGTCCGGGGTCTAGTGGCTTGCTCTCACACTCTCCCTATAGCAAGTCAAATAATAAATCAAATCAAATCAAAAAATTATTTCTAGGGGGCCAGCATGTGGCATGGTGGTTGAGGACGCTGGACTTCCACATGGCCGACCATGGTTCAAATCTCAGACCTGGTGGCTTGCTTTCTCACTTTCTGTCTCTGCCCCTCTCTGGTCAAATACAAATAAATTAACTAATTAAATTATTCTTTTGGGACCAGCAGTTAGCGTAATGGCTATGTCGCTGGACTCCCACATAGTCGACTGCGGTTCAAGTCCCGGACCTGGTGGCTTAAAAACTCACGCCAGATGCGTGTGTGTGCATGCTCATGATCCCGAGAGGAGAATGGAGGAGAAGGGATAGCGGCGTGACCATCCCCCCTGGGGGGTGATTTCTCACTTTCTGTCTCTCTGTCTCTCTCTGTCTGGTGAGCGCACACGCCCTATAGCAAAAACCTCTCAAAAAAATTATTCTTTTAAAAAATTATTTGTAAAAAAACAGTATCAAAGATTCAGAAGGTGGAAAACATCTGTCGGGGACCAACAGTTAGCGTAATGGCTATGTCGTTGGACTCCCACATAGTCGACCGTGGTTCGAGTCCTTGACCCAGTGGCTTAAAACTCACGCTGGGCGCGTGTGCGTGCGTGCCCAAGATCCCGAGAGGAAAATGGAGGAGAAGGGACTGCGGCGTGGCCATACCCCCTGGGGGGTGATTTCTCGCTTTCTGTCTCTCTGTCTGTCTCTATCTGGCGAGCGCACGCGCCCTATAGTGAAAACCTCTCAAAAACAAACAAACAAACAAACAAACAAAACCATCTGTCAAACCTCCAATACACTGTCACAGCATGGTTAATGGCGACTCCGGACGAGACAGAACTGCGTGTTTGTGTCTCTGTCTGGCCCGGAATTCGCAGTTCTCTGGTCCCCTCCTCGCTGCCGTACTCACACAGGCATTCGTCAGCCAGACCGGGGTTCACACCCGGCCTTCGTGAAGGGCCAGAGGGTGCAGCTCTCCAGTGCTGCGGGCCACGGGGTCTTCGCCACTCCACTTAGCCATGGCCACCAAGGAAATGCACAGGCAGCCGCCACAGACATTCTTTTGCTTTCTTCCCCAGCCATTTAAAAATATAAAAACTGGAGCTGGCAAGTGGTGTGGTGGTTAAGGCACTGGATTCCCACACAGCTAACCACGGTTCAAGTCCTTGACCTGGCACCTTGCCTCTCTCTCTCTCTCTCTCTCTAGTAAAATTAAAAAATAATATTTCTTTTTAAAGAAGGACATAAATATAAAAACTGTTTTGTAGCCCTACAGAATCTAGTCCCAAGCCGCAGGACAGGCCAGGGCCTGTGGCCTGCTGACCCTGACCTGCACCATCGTACCGCAGGGCCCGAGGAGCACACCCTGCCAGGAAAAGTCACAGGAAGGATGAGGCCACCGAAGCCGAGCCCTGCCCCGTCTCCAAGGACAGTCAGAGGTTCCTCCTCAGCTCCAGCCACTCCGAAATGTTGGGGACAATTCTGATTTTTCGGAAGAATTCCATTTCTACTGGAAATACCTCGAATCTTAAAAAGGGGATAACTAACTAGGAATAGCTTGGGAACTGCTGACTACAGACAGGAGCGAGCACACACCGAGGCTCTGTTTACGTGCGTTCCGGAGCAGGGAGGTCTGCAGCCGTTCCCTTCGGGGTGAGAAGGCGGGCGGGGTGACGGCCGGCCGCTGGCCCTGCTGGCCCTGCTGGTGCCCTCGGGCTGCTGCTCTGCTCCACTGCACCAGGACAACGGGCGGGGCAGCGTGGCCCTGCACGGCCGCCCGTCTGGGGAACGCACGTCTGTCTCCGCGGTTGTCCCGAGCCCTCGTCGCTCTGCTGTGAGAGCCCACGCGGACTGCGTGTTCCTCAGCCTGACGGGCAGACCTGGCGCCGCCTCCTGGTGCTAGGCGTCTCGCCCTCCTGACCGGGTCCCATCCTGTGACCAGCATCATCCCGACTGCCCCAGTGTCCTTCGGATACCAAGCTCATGGCTAGGACAGTCAAAGGAAGGACGGGACCCCTCAGCTCCACAAGGCTACCTGGAGCAGCACTGGACAGGAAGAGCTGGAGGGACGGCCAGGCCGCGAAGCCTTGGTCCTACCCCTTGCACTGCTGGACAGAAGCTCAGTCAGAAGTGGACCAGGGACCGGCCTGGAGCATACCGCCCACCCCCCGGGAGGGTGATGCGGCCATCTGCACTGGGGCAAAACCCCTCCCCACAGCTCAGACCTGCAGACCAGGGGCAAAACCCCTCCCCGCAGCTCAGACCCACAGACCAGGGGCAAAACCACTCCCCGCAGCTCAGACCCCCGGACCAGGGGCAAAACCACTCCCCGCAGCTCAGACCCGAGGACCAGGGGCAAAACCACTCCCCGCACTCAGACCCGCAGACCAGGGGCAAAACCCCTCCCCGCAGCTCAGACCCGCGGACCAGGGGCAAAACCACTCCCCGCAGCTCAGACCCGAGGACCAGGGGCAAAACCACTCCCCGCAGCTCAGACCCGAGGACCAGGGGCAAAACCCCTCCCCGCAGCTCAGACCCGAGGACCAGGGGCAAAACCCCTCCCCGCAGCTCAGACCCGAGGACCAGGGGCAAAACCACTCCCCGCAGCTCAGACCAGAGGACCAGGGGCAAAACCACTCCCCCCGAGGACCAGGGGCAAAACCACTCCCCGCAGCTCAGACCCGCGGACCGGGGCAAAACCACTCCCCGCAGCTCAGACCTGCAAGAAACAAGAGCGAAGGAATCAGAGGAAGGAAGGAAACTGCTTTTAGATGGACAAGGAGTCTCAAACAGGATGAAGGAACCAGGGCCAGGGCTGCCTGCTTACCTGGCAGCGGCCCTCTGGTCTGTGGCGCCATCTCTGCCCTCAGCAGACCTGGACTTGGCTTGTCGGAAAACGCACACAGACGTGAAGGGACAATGAGCAAGCAAGCCCCGAGAGACACGGCGGGACGGGAGGTGGACGCTGCTAAGAAAGCCAGGTCTGAAAAGGACACACACTTGGAACCCAAGAGTCCACGAAATCGGGGAGGGCGACTAGGCAGGAGGCGCAGGGGTCCGCCGGAGGGGCCGGAGAGGGGTGAGCAGGTGGGACGGAGACGGTCCCTAGGGCAGGGACACCACGCCACACGGCACTGTGACGGCTGGCACAGGACAGCGTGCTCGGCCAAACGCACAGAAAGCACTACACAGAGAGCGCACCGGCCACTCCTCACATGGACGCCCGGTCACGGGGATGCTAGCGGGGCAGGAAGGGGATCATCCGAAGGGTGGGGAGTCACTCTGCATGACCCGATCATCTGTCTAGAAATCCAGGCTGCTCTAAGATACAGTCCATCTGTTTGATAAAAGTCATGACAGGGGCCAGCAGATGGCTGAATGGTTATAACACTGGACTCACAGGTACTCTACCGCAGTTCGAGTCCTGGACCCGGCGGCTTAAAACTCAGCCGGGCACATACACGTGTATGCACAGAATCCCAAGAAAGACTGGAGGAGAAGGGACTGTGGAGTGGTTGAGGGGGAGTGATTTCTCGCTCGTTGCCTGCCTCTGTCTACGAGGAGAGCTCACATCCTACAGCAAAAATCTCTCTACCAAAAACTCACGGCAGAAAAAAACTGACAAAATCCACTACTAGCAGACTTCGGTTTCTGCAATAGGGCACATGCCTCATGGGAGAGACAGAGTGTGAGTGAGAGCAAAAGTGAGAAATCGCTCCCCAGGGAGGATGGCCACACCACAATCCTTTCTTCGCCACTCTCCTAGAATTTTGGGGACACACACACACATGTGCCCAGTGTGAGTTTCAAGTTGCTGGGTCCGGGACTTGAACCATGTTGGCCATGTGGGACTCCAGCACCTTAACCACCGTGCCACCTGCTGGCTCCAGAATATCCATTTTCAAATCCCTACTTCAGTCACTAATCACCACTTACTCACATAAGGTAGAAATGAATACTAGAATAAACCTTATAATGTAATAAACCCAAATTTTCTTTTCTCTTTTCCTTTTATTTTTAAAATAATTATTTTATTTAAATTTATTTATTTTTAATTTGATTACAGAGGGACAGAGTGAGAATGAGACAGAGAGAGAACAGGAAAGTGAGAAAGTGAGTCGCCAGGTCTGGGACTCGAACTGCAGTCGGCCGTGTGGGAGTCCGGCCTCCTGCACCACCGTGCACCCTGCCAGCCCCTCTTTTCTGCACACGTAGGGTAAGCAAGCCCCTCCGCAGGGTCCAGTGGACTGCGAAGCCCTTCCCTACCCAGCCTGCCGGCCCTCGGGCACTCCTGCCCATGCCTGGGGACCGCATCTCGTATCTTGGGCTGACCAGGGAGGACTCAAACCTGTTCTCCAGGTGGGGGCCCTTGGGCAGCACTCACAGTCACCGCTGGGCCAGAGCACACACCCCACACACACACACACACACACACACCCCCCCCGTGCTGCTGGAAGAGGCCAAGGAAGGTAAGCCTGGCCTGGCCTCGCCCCACCCCGCAGGGCTTGGAAGAGCAGCCCCCGGGGCAGCCTGGGGTGTGCAGGAGAACCAGTCCCAGTGAGACCCAAGGCACGAGGCACGTTCTGGTGTCGCCCCAGCAACCACGCTAGTACACTCAGCAACAGCAGGAACCAGATAGACCACGGTGACAGGAAAACTCCAGGGCCCGCCTCTGGCTCCTGCTGCGGTGGGGGTAGGGTGGGGGAGGACGCCAGCAGGCCAGGGTCGCCTGAGGGGCATCGCTGTGTGCGGCTCAGACACACTCACTGCATGCCTGTCCAGGTGACCCTCGCCCTCCCCGCCCCACCTGAGACCCCAGCCCTGAGGAGGAGAGGAGGTGGGGTGTGGCTGAGCGGCCCAGGGCAGTCAGGAAGGGGCGGGCACAGGGCGGAAACCACAGCACCGGAGCCTGGCCTGGCCTGCAGCCTGCTGCTCAGGTCTGGCCTCCTGCCTGCTAGTGGGACCCCACCCTCACCTCAGCAAGGAGGGGCAGCCAGTCACAGCACTCTGGCCTCCAGGGTGGCCTCCCTAGGCAGGGCCCGCGATCCCGTGAGCTTCTTGGAAACCTCAGGTGGCCGCCACTCTGAGGGGCTGCAGAGAGCTGCTGCAGGAGCTGCTGCTTCGGTGAGAGCACCCCCCAGTGGGAGCACCCCTCAGTGGGAGCACCCCCTCGGTCAGTGGGAGCAGCCCCTCGGTGGGAGCACCCCCTCGGTGGGAGCACCCCCTCAGTGGGAGCACCCCCTCGGTGGAAGCACCCCTCGGTGGAAGCACCCCTCGGTGGGAGCACCCCCTCAGTGGGAGCACCCCCCTGGGAGCACCCCTCGGTGGGAGCACTCCTCGGTGGGAGCAGCACCCCTCGGTGGGAGCACCCCCTAGTGTGAGAGCCCTTCAGCACCCCCTCGGTGGGAGCAGCCCCTCGGTGGGAGCACCCCTCGGTGGGAGCACCCTCCTAGCACCCCCTCAGTGGGAGCAGCCCCTCGGTGGGAGCCCCCTCGGTGGGAGCACCCCTCAGCACCCCTCGGTGGGAGCACCCCTCGGTGGGAGCACCCCCTCGGTGGGAGCACCCCCTCAGTGGGAGCAGCCCTTCAGTGGGAGCACCCCCTAGGTGGGAGCAGCCCCTCGGTGGGAGCACCCCTCAGTGGGAGCAGCCCTTCAGTGGGAGGACCCCTCAGCACCCCCTCGGTGGGAGCACCCCCTCGGTGGGAGCAGCAGCCCCTCGGTGGGAGCAGCCCTTCAGTGGGAGCATCCCACAGCTCGAGAGGAAAGGCAGTCTGCAGCTGGAACTCCCTGGGGACAACTTTCCTGGGAAAAGAAGCAGAGAAATCCACAGAGCCTCTTTTTATTTAAAAAAAAAAAAAAAAAAAAAAAAAAGGTTTTCGCCCTAGGGCACATGCACTCACCGGAAAGACAGGTGTAGCCAGAAGCCTGACTGTTTTTCCTATTTTTCCAAGGTCCTTTTCAGAGGGCCTGGGGAAGTCCCACCCCCAGATGCTGGCCCATGGGTATCGGGACTCTCCTTCGCCCGCCTGGCCTGGTACTGGAGTCTCTCTGGGCTGTGAATGAAGCGTGCTCATCGCTGTTAAAGCACATTCCTTTCTGATCTCAGCACCCTTCCTTTTCAGATCGCCACCCCAAACGCTGTAAAATGCGTCTGTAACCTGCCAGTTCCCCGCTTCCACATGGCCCGCCTCTGGGGGCCAGACCCATGGAAAACTTTTCACTAAATTCCAAACTGTCTCTCTCTAAATCACCCCGAGAGAAGGTATGTTTTGCCTCCTCTCCGGCCTAGGTCACTCATTCTCCTTAGAAATAAACCGCTTTAATTATGATTTTTACAGAGTGGGCTATTTTCTGTTGACAGAGGGAAATTAAGAAATCACCACCCCCAGGGGGGATGGCCACTCCACAATCCCTTCTCCTCCTGGGATTCTGGGAACGCATGCACCTGGCATGCTCTTCAGGCCCTGGACCCCGGACTCGAACCGTGGTCGGCCACGTGGTGCCTTTCAGCATCACGCTGCTCACACTCAGGGCTGGAGTTCTCGGACAAGAGCATCACACTCCTCCAACGAGCTAAAAACAGCTCATGTGTCCTAGAAACAGCCCTAGTAAGAAGCTAAAATAAGTCTTCGTAACTCAAAAAGGGCAAAAATTTAAGTATATTGACCAGCAGTTAGCGTAATGGCTATGTCACTGGACTCCCATGTAGCCGACCGTGGTTCGAGTCCCAGACCCGGTGGCTTAAACTCACGCCGGGCACGTGTGCGTGCGTGCCCAAGATCCCAAGAGGGGAATGGAGAAGGGATTGTAGCGTGGCCATCCCCCCTGGGGGGTGATTTCTCGCTTTCTATCTCTCTATCTCTCTGTCTCTCTGTCTTTCTGGTGAGCACACGCGCCCTATAGCCAAAAAAAAAAAAAAAAAAAAAAAAAAAAAAAAAAAAAAAAAAAAAAAAAAAAAAACCTCTCCAAAATAAAAAAGCCTTGTTTGGACCAGACAGTGGCAAGCTGGAGACAGCCAGACCCCACATTGCTGACTGTGCAGTTTAAGTCCTGAGGCTTGAAAACACACTGGGTGAAGCCTCCGGAGGGGCGTGGAGGAGAAGGGACGGCGCCGCAGCTGTCCACCTGTCATGCCAGCACAGGTGTATGGGGGGCAGTCTCGGTTTCTTTCTCTGTCTCTCCCCATGTCTGGTAAGTGCACATGCCCTAGAGCAAACTGTGAAGACAAACCCCCAAAAGGAAATTTTTACTGTAAAATAGATTTAGTAAATATACAAAAATCTCCTGTCGTGTTATAGTTTTTAGTGCACACACCACTTCGCTAACTGAAATGCCTAATAAATGTCTCCCTTACCTTACTTTCCCACCCATATGTAACAAAGAATCTAAAAACTCAGTCCTAAACCAAACTTTCCTGAACAAATGACTTTTAGTATATTGATCTACATAAACAAAAACATTTACAATAGCAACCTCATTCGATTTATAATTTTCTACACACTAACGTTACGGATTGTTTGATATTATGGATGAGGTTTTTAATACATTTTTCCTCTTGGATTAAAAAAAATGACATATCACTTTTACTTGAAAATAGGGAAGAGGAGGTTTCAGGAGGTCTTAATCGAAGGATACAAAATCTCAGTTAGGAGGGGTCTATTATACAACATGGTTACACACACATACCTATTACATGCTACAGTTAACAACAATGTAACATGTTGAAATTGCTTCTGCAACAGATTGCAAGTGGTTTTTTTTGTTTGTTTGTTTTGTTTTTCTTTCTTTTTTTTTTTGGGAGAGGTTTTTGCTGTAGGGTGCGTGCGCTCAAACAGACAGAGACAGAGAGACATAAAGCAAGAAATCACCCCCCCGGAGGGATGGCCACACCGCAATCCCTTCTCCTCCATTCTCCTCTCGGGATCCATGGCACGCACACACACGTGCCCGGCGTGAGTTTTAAGCCACTGGGTCCAGGCCACGAACCATGGTTGACTACGTGGGAGTCCAGTGACATAGCCACTATGGTAACTGCTGGTCCCGATTATAAGTGTTTTTACCACCAAAAAATGGTAAGGACATAAACTAACGCGTTCAGAGCTCTACCTGGCTACCCCGCAATACATGTTATTTCAAAATAATATGCTGTATACAGTAAATATATGCATTTTTCTGTCAATTACAAAATAAACATTTTAAAGCCCAAGGAACAACCAGCTCATACTATGACTAAAAATAGAATCCCACGTAGGTTCTCGTCGCAGCGTCTTTTTCTCTCTCTCTCTCTGTCAATGCACATGCCCTATGCAAACTTTAAAATAATAACAGGATTAAATAATTCTTTTAAAAACTATTGAAAAATTTAAATCATTTTAGCTAAGAGTCCATACACAAAGAGTTCACTTTGCACTATAACTGACCACCTTTTTACTTCTTTATTTTAAAAGAAATCAATGTCTTTGATTTTAACAATGCCACTGAGACAGAGGCCACATACTACCCAGGCCAAGATTTGAAGTATGCAACTCAATGGCTCCATGGTTGAAGGGCGCAATCATAAAGTCTGTAAGACCAGCAGCCCTGAGGCCCCCTGGCAGCACTGCATCACCCGTCAGTCCCTAGCTCAGCTTCTGCAGACCTGTCCATGCCATCCATGACCCAGAGCGTTCGCACACGGCTGTGTAACCACTCACGTGACCAGGACACTGCTCACGTAACGCAGTGACCGCCGAGCCCAGAGCACACAGGCTGATAGACGCACATTTCTAGATGTAAACCTGTTTTCGGTTTAAACTAAACCCCAGGGATTTACTGCTTTTATTCGTAGCCATCCCCGGCATTATGTTTTCTCTTAATAAGGTATTCGGACCACAGAACAAGGCAATGCGGCTGCACGGCCCTTTTCTGTGTGTCCCAGCCTCAGCGTGGCTGTGGCAGCACCCACACCCCAGCTGCAGCTCTGAGGAGGGCACTCACGTGTCCTGGGACCCAGCCTCCAGCGTGGAGGGTGAAGAGAGCCTCGGCCTCACACAGCTAAGCTGCGGCTCCCGAGCCAGCAATGCCAGCCACTTCGATGTTTTTTTCCTTAAAGAAGTATTCTTTCTATCTATCTATCTATCTCTGACCGGAGAGGGAGAGAGAGAGAAAAAGAGAGGGAGGGAGGGAGGGAAGGAAGGAAAGTGAGCGAGCACCGCCAGGTCCGGGACTCGAACCACAGTCGGCCATGTGGGAGTCCAGCACCCTTAACCTCCACACTACCTGTTGGCCCCTAAACTAGTTCTTACTACAAGTCTCCACAAAATTTTACTAGTAGTTAATCATTACTAAATCAGTGATTAACTTTGAAAAAAAAAATTTGCTTTTTCTACTTTTTTTCCTAATTGCCAGAGGGCAACACACTCTCCAGAGGAAAACAGAGACAGAGAGCAAGCCCGTCAATGGGCAAGGTCACACCAGAGTCCCTTCTCCTCCATTCCCCACCCCGCCGGGACCCCGGGCACACGTGCTCATGCACCCAAAGCACTAGGGCTAGGCTTCAAGCCACGACCAGACACGTGGGATCTGGCTCCCTTTATACGAGGCAGCAGGTCCAGCCCACCTCTTCTGTGTGAGAGCGGAGCACATTTTCTTTTGTTTGACATTATTCATTTCATTTTGGCTACAATTAGATTCTCCTGAATTTCCCAGAGCAATGGGAAGAAGACAGATCTCCCCCAAGAAACTGGTGTATGACAGCATAGGACCATGACCCCACCTTTCTCGTGCCAGGGACTAGTCTCATGGAAGACCTTTTCCACGGACCACAGGATGGAGGAGGGCGCCGGGACGCCTGGTGTCACGGCTGTGCCCACTTCATTTCTATCCAGACCCCACTGTCATGGGCGAGGAAGCGAGAGGCTCGCCACAACGCAGAGCCCTGGGCGCGTGGGCTTGCCTTTCTGCAAGGAGACAGTCCCCTCTGGGCAAGGAGACGGCGACTCCACACGTGCCGTCTATGACCGGCTTACTCTGTAATCCCACTTCTGCTGGTGTCATGGCAGGAAATCGCACCAGCGTCGGATTTGGAAATAGAAGCAGGCTCTCCAGTGCTCCTGTGGCCACGGCAGGACTGCTGCCGCGACTCTACTGAACATGCACACTTTCAAGGCCACCATCACTTGTGACCGTAAGCAGCTGACCCCTTCCTGGGTGGACGAAAAGCCAACTCACCTGGCTCACTCACGGATCCAACCTTCCATCTCTTTCGAAGTCTCTGCTGATGTCTGAAACGCGTCAGAAACTCCAGGGTTCCCTCGTTACCCCCACACTGTCTGGCTGTGAATGCAGCCCCTTCATCGGCCCACTCGAACACAGTTCTCATTCTCCCTTGAAGCGGCAGACTGAGTCCGCGGTGGGTTGAATAAAACCATGAATGTCACAAAAGTAAGCAAGCTCTGCAGCCCCTCCTGTGTAACCAGGTGCTGCCAGTGGTGGGTTTTTTGAGATTTTTGCTACAGTGTGTCTGTGCTCGCCTGAGAGACAGAGACAGAAAGCGAAAAATCAGACACCAGGGAGAATGGCCATGCCGCAATACCTGCTCCTCCATCCTCCTTTTCGGATTTTAGACATACATGCACACACGCCCAGAATGAGTTTCACGCTGCTGGGTCCAAGACGTGACGCACAGGAGACCACGTGGGAGGCTGCACCTGGACTACTATGCCTCCTGCTGCTCCCAGTGATGACTTTCCTAAAAGAAATCTGAAGTGGTCCTCATAACTCAAAAGCCAGAGATCTCAAGAAGCCATCTCATTTCTGTGTCTAAGAGAAGTCGTGTGGGGCCAGCAGGCTGCATGGTGGTTAAGGCCACTGGACCCACGCACAGTCAACCACAGTTTGAATCCTGGACCTGGTAGCTTGCTTTCTCATTTTCCCTCTCTCTCTCTCACTGTCCTTCTCTGGTCAAATTAAAATAAAGAAAGAAATAAAATAAAAATGAAGCTCAATAAAATAATTCTTAAGAAGAAAGAAAAAGGTGAGAACGTGTGTGCTCTGCGTCCCTCTCCTCAGAGCTACACAGGCAGGCATCGAGTTAAGAGCGTGTACTTTAATGTGTCAACAGTTTCAATCATAATCCTGTAAAACTCAAGTTCAGGTGACATTTTCCAGCTGTCCAGCTTTCTCTACGGATGACAGATGTACAGACCCATTCGAAAGTGGTCTGACCTGAACAAGGAAACCAGAAAGTCATCCAGTCACGGCAAAGGCTCTGTGCACGCACATCGAGACACGAAACACCAATTCAGGTTTTCTGATGCAATCACACAAACTGCTGAACACCTGCGCAGCCGCGGTGTCAGCTAGCACAAAGGCGCACACGGCATGTCCTCCTGCACACCCTCCTGAAAACGGACCACCCCCAACGAGCGCTTCGCCTGTCGTCAGCATCAGTGGGCACATCCGCCTGGGCCGCGCTCCACCCTGACGTGTCAGCCCTCCCCACGCCGGGCCTCGGTGCCGTCTGGGCCGCGCTCCACCCTGACGTGTCAGCCCTCCCCACGCCGGGCCTTGGTGCCGTCTGGGCCGCGCTCCACCGTGACGTGTCAGCCCTCCCCACGCCGGGCCTCGGTGCCATCTGGGCCGCGCTCCACCCTGACGTGTCAGCCCTCCCCACGCCGGGCCTCGGTGCCGTCTGGGCCGCGCTCCACCCTGACGTGTCAGCCCTCCCCACGCCGGGCCTCGGTGCCGTCTGGGCCGCGCTCCACCCTGACGTGTCAGCCCTCCCCACGCCGGGCCTCGGTGCCGTCTGGGCCGCGCTCCACCGTGACGTGTCAGCCCTCCCCACGCCGGGCCTCTGCTACCGCGTCAGCTCGTCTAGTTATGGCGCCAACCGAAGGGGGACGCGTGTCATCTTTAACTGCGGCCTGTCTCCTAGAGGGTCACTAGAGCTGTCCTCAGCAGCAGGCGGGACGGGCTCAACAGTGCAGGGCTCCTGAGGTTAGCGACGTGGTCAGCCGCGAGTCCACCCTCAGGGCAGACGCATCGAGGAAGTGCTGGACTTCGGTCACTGCTTCTGCTCACGTTCCCGGTTTTCTTTTGAAAAACTCCGAAGCTTTGTCTTTAGGGACCAGGAAATGCCGTAATGGTTACTTGCTGGACTCCACGTGGCTGACTGCTTCCTGAGCCCAGACCCAGAGGCTTGGAACTCACGCCGGGCGTGTGCGCACTTGTGCATGCGTGCCCAGGATCTCGAGAGGAGAAAGGATTGAGACCTGGTCATCCCCCCAGGGAGTGATTTCTCACTCTGTCTGTCTCTCTCTGTCTCTCCAACAAGTGCATATACCCTACAGCAAAAATCTCCCTTAAAAATGAAAATCTTGTTTTTTAACACAGGATGCTTGGTCTCCACATGGTGAAGCAGTCTGGAGGGTGTCACAGCTCCACTACGTAGCTGGTCACCACAGACGACAGAGCAAGCTCGGGGCCGTGCATCACCTACCGCCGTAAGCCCGTAATTCAAGGCAGACCCTTCATACTTTCTCTCTGGGCAGTCTCAGTCTGCTGCTGTCCCACCATTGGATCTTCCTTTTCCCCTTTTCTTTCTTTCTTTTTTTTTAAATAGCACTCAATGTGGGGCTGGCAGGTGGCGTGGTGAGTAAGGGCGCTGGACTCCCATATGAGCAACCACAGTTCGAGTCCCGGACCTGGTGGCTTGCTTTCTCACTTCCTCTCTCTCTTGCCAAATTAAAATAAATAAACTAATAAAATAAATAAAGTTAAATAATTCTTTAAAAAATCACTTTATGTAACTTTATTTCTTTACTTACTTTTTAATTTGATCAGAGAGGGAAAGAGAGAGAAGTGAGAAAGCAAGCCGCCAGGTCTGGGACTTGAACCGTGGCCAGCCACGTGGGAGTCCAGTGCCCCTAACCACCATGTCACCTGCTAGCCCCATCTTTTCCCCTTTTCAAAGCGGCTCTCCAGTGACATTTGTCTTTAACTCATCCTGGCTAGGGTTAGTCGTGGGCTTACCAAAACTGTGACTCAGGCAAGGGTGCAGGGTGGGGACAGGTGTGGAAGGAAACAGTAAATAAAGTCACGGGCAGCCACACGCAGACAAAAGTCAGTGTGGGGCTCTGACTTCAAGCCGCCGCCAGATAAGCTGCAC
Organism: Tupaia tana; assembly: GCA_026018925.1. Classification (NCBI taxonomy): domain Eukaryota; kingdom Metazoa; phylum Chordata; class Mammalia; order Scandentia; family Tupaiidae; genus Tupaia; species Tupaia tana. The sequence continues at coordinate 418,762 of JAKSZU010000003.1, read as the reverse complement.
AACTGAGGCAGCAACTCACCGGCCACTAGAAAGCTCGCCACCAGGTACAGCTGGGTGGTCGTCTGCCACTCACTGACGGGGCCTGCCAGGAGCCTGCCAGAGACTGGCACAGCACGGCCTACGTGCATTCAGCCTCCCGCCTGCCAGCATCGCCGTCCCAGTCCCTCAGAGCAGCAGGCACTGGTCTCACAGGGGACACGGCTGGTCCCTGGCCTGCACGGGTCACTGCCGGGCTCCTGCTCCCAGAGTCGAAGGCCTAGCGGCTCAGCCGGGAGGCGGAGCTCAGGCAGATGTGCATGGGGCTGGCTGCGAAGGCAGGTGAAGCTTGCTCCCTCTCCCCGGTTCGCCTCCTTCTGTGTGGCCGGGTCCTAACAGGGCACAGGTTGGTCTGCGGCGTGGGGCTTGGGGACCCTTGGGAAAGAAGCACGTACCCAAGAGAGTTGTCGCTTTAATCCCCAGGGACCAGGACTGGCGTCAGGAGGGCCTTGGTGAGAACAGTTGGCACCTCCGTCCGTGTCAGTAACAGAGGCAGGGGAGACTCAGAGCTCCCTACAAGGGTTAGCTTCTCACATAAATGAAAGCAGCCCTGGAGAGCGGCCCCCATCTCCCCCTGCGAGCTCAGCCCTGGAGGGCGGCCCCCATCTCCCCCTGCGAGCTCAGCCCTGGAGGGCGGCCCCCATCTCCCCCTGCGAGCTCAGCCCTGGAGGGCGGCCCCCATCTCCCCCTGCGAGCTCAGCCCTGGAGGGCGGCCCCCATCTCCCCCTGCGAGCTCAGCCCTGGAGGGCGGCCCCCATCTCCCCCTGCGAGCTCAGCCCTGGAGGGCGGCCCCCATCTCCCCCTGCGAGCTCAGCCCTGGAGGGCGGCCCCCATCTCCCCCTGCGAGCTCAGCCCTGGAGGGCGGCCCCCATCTCCCCCTGCGAGCTCAGCCTGGAGGGCGGCCCCCATCTCCCCCTGCGAGCTCAGCCCTGGAGAGCGGCCCCCATCTCCCCTGCGAGCTCCCTTTGCAGGCAGCCCTGTGCACAGGGGCAGTCCCACGTGACCAACACGACTCAGCCCAGCCCTGGTGGCTCAGAAAGCGCACTAGGAGTATGTGGGCGTGCCCCAAATCCTGACAGGATGGAGAACGCTGGAGAAGGGTTGTGCATGACCACACTTCCTTGCGCTTTGTGTACACACGTGTTCTTTCTCTCAGCACACGTGGTCTCTAGTGATGTTAAAAAAAAAAAAAAAAAAAAAAAAAACCTCTTCAAGAATATCCTTTACCAGGACCAGCAGTTAGCGTAATGGCTATGTCGCTGGACTCCCACGTAGTCGACCGCGGTTCGCGTCCCGGACCCGGTGGCTTAAACTCACACCGGGCGCGTGTGCGTGCGTGCCCAAGATCCCCAGAGGAGAATGGAGGAGAAGAGATTGCGGCGTGGCCATCCCCCCTGGGGGGTGATTTCGCGCTTTCTGTCTCTCTGTCTCTCTCTGTCTGGCGAGCGCACACGCCCTATAGCAAAAACCTCTCCAAAAAAGAAAAGAAAAAACATATATATATCCTTTACCCGGAGTCTAATTTTGCAGGGCCCTAGTAACATAGGGTACCTGTACACAGCACGAAAAGCCGTGCTCAGTCCCTCAGCCCCGTGAGGCCTCGTCCCGCTCCCGGGGAAGAACTCAGGCCGACGGCAGCACTGTCAGGGCAAAGGTAACTTAGAGCCGTGGCATTCCAAGAGCCACTGCCACTGCCTAGTCCCTCACCCTGAGAAAACTCTACTTCTCAGCGCTAACAGCAATATTCCCTAACTGTCTCACTTCCTGGCCAGCATAACTTCTTAGCTTATTAAACAGAAAAGCCATCGGTGAATCTGCCCGGAGATGGGTTAGGAAATCACCGTCACATTGGTCCGTGTCCCCTGTGCCCCTGCTGAGTCACAGCCACGAATGACACACCACAGAGACACGCAGGCTTCGGGGCCACGCTGTCTTGTGTAAAGCCAACGACCAGGCCAGAGCTCAGGCACTCCGAGACTGCGTGCCCGAGGAACCCGAAGCGCGGCAGCACTGGAGTCTTAGCATTCTCGCTCTTCGCTTCCTCTGCAGGTCTCATCGCGCTGCAGCAGAACCCAGCATGTCCCCAGACCACGTCACCACCTGGTTTCACTGCGAACATACCTCGGACACAAATAGACATCCATCTTTTTCTTTCTTTTAGAAAAATCTCTCTGGTACAGCAGTGGTTTGGTGGTTAAGGGCTAGATCTCATATGGCTGATGGCATGGTTCAAGTCCTGGACTCGGCAGCTTGAAAACCAGGCTATGCGAACGTGCCCCAAATCCTGGAAACCCCAAGGGAGAGATGGAGAAGGGATGGCGGCATGACAATTCCCCCTGAGGGGCGCTTTCTAGTACCTGCTCCCACTGTCTCTCTCAGGCAAATGTACGTGCCCTCTGAAGAATTAAAAAAGAAAACTCCAAAACCCTGGCACTATCTCATGGTTAAGCACATATGTGATATGACCTCAAATACAAATTAGGAGCAAATGGAAAACTATGGAGAAAATATAAATTTTTTTATGAGAGGAACATAATGTTTCTAGTTTTAGTTAAGCACATGAAAAATCCAAGCAAAGAATCTTTGGACAATCAACTTGAAATTCTTGTTAAAAAATTATTCAGTTCTTGAATATGATAACATTCCTATTTGTCAACTTACTATAAAAAAAAATGTGTATTGGGACAGCAGATAGCATAATGGTTACGTCACTGGACTCCCATGCAGTGGACCGTGGCTTGAGTCACGGACTAGCGGCTTAAAACTCATGCCAGGTGCATGTGCATGCGTGCGTGCCGGCCCAAAATCCCAAGAGGAAACTGGAGGAGAAGGGACTGCAGTGTGGCCATCCCCCCGGGGGGTGATTTCTAGCTTTCTTTCTGTCTTCCTCTGTCTCTCTGGAAAGCGCAAGCACCCTCTAGCAAAAATCTCTCTAAAAAAAAAAAAAGAAAAAGAAAAAGTGGTGCCAGATGGTGACAGGGCAGAAGTAGCTGTGAGGCTGGCCCACAGGGGAGGCTCGGGGTCTGCACTGAGGCCCCCCCTGAGTACACTGCAGGTGGGCACCCTGGTGCTGGCTCAGGCTGGCTCACCCTGCTGGGAGTGCTTCTCTGTGTTTGTGTCTGTCTCTCAGAAGAAATTTTTTAAAAACTTCTTTTAATACAAGAAAATAGGGGATCAACAGGTGGCATGATGGTTAAGGTAGCTGGACTCCCTCGTGGCGGACTGTGAATCCCAGAAAACTATGCCAGGTGTATATGTGTGCGTGCCAAAATTCCCAGGAGGAGAATAGAGAAGGGAAGAGGGACTGCAGTGTGGCCACGGAGGGGCCATTTCTCACTTTCCCTGTCACCAGGGAATGCACAGGCCCTCTTGTAAAAACATGAAGAAGAAAAATAAAAAGATTAAATAACCCAATAAACAGGACCAGCCCTGTGGCCTCATGGCTAAGGCAGCCAGATCCCACATGGCTACCTTGCAGTTTGACTCCTGGACCTGGTGCTTAGAAACACACCGGGCATGCACACGCGCGCCGGAACAGCCGGAGCAATGGAGAAGGGACTCCGGCATAACCCTGTCCCAGGGCGGCTGCTTTCCTCCATTTCTGGCAAGCACTTGCACCCTCCAGCCAAAAAAAAAAAGAGTAAAGGGTGTGTTTCACAGGTATTTCCGTAAGCAACCGTGACCTTGGCCAGTTGCTCAGCACGCTGCCGGGGTGGTGCCTCAGTAGTGCTGTAGCCGCTAGCACCCTTCACTTACTCTAGCACAGACCGCCCGCTTTAAAGCCTGCATTTCCCAAGCGCGCGTGTGCTGGGGCTCCCCGTGACTCCTAACTCTGCTCTGGGCTGGGCTGGCCTCCTGTGCGGAGAGCTACAGGCTGTACCTGCGCCCGGCGCTGCTCCGGGACCACGGGCTGTACCTGCGCCCGGCGCTGCTCCAGGGGCAGGGACGCGCCCCGGCTGGACCCAGTCCCAGGCCCCTGCACCACTCGGCCCGGCTGCCAGTCCCGGCCAGCGGCCACCATCTGCGCTGGGCTCCCGGGTCACAGTCCCGCTCCGCCCGTGTCTCAGGGGCGGCCCTGGCCTGCTCCGCACGTCCTGTGCCCGGAGGGAAAGGCCCTGCAGCCCGCAGGCGCCCGCCCTGCCCAGAGGCCTGCTAGCACCCCCAGGTCCGCAGCCACACCGCTCCGCCCCGCGACTCCGAGGGGCGCCTTCCGGGGCCGGGCCGGGCCGAAGTAGGGCGGCGGCAGAGACGCCCCGGAGCGAGAGGCCCCGCGTAGGTGCCGCTCGAGGGCTCAGGTCCCCCCGCAGAGGCTCGGCCTGCGCCCCACGGCAGGACCCGCGCACCCCGAGGAGGGCCCCTGCCCCGGCCGGGTCGGAGGAACCGGGGCGTGCGCGTCCTCGGGGACGAAGGCCGAGCTCCACGCACGTTTCCCAGCCCGAGGGCGACCCGGTACCGCCAGGCCTGCCGCGGGCGGGGGCGCCTAGGTCCGACATTCGTGGCCCGGGACGGCAGGCGGGCTGCGCAGAGCCGCGGGCGGAAAGGGCTCCCGACGTGGACAGCGGCAGGTGGGCCCGGCCACCTGCGGGTCTGGCGTGGGTTGGACCGGGTGCAGGTCTGCTGCGCCAACTGGGGCAGCGGTTCGGCAGGGCGCGGGGAGGGGTGCGGCGGGCGGGGCGGGCGGGCTTGTCCCGCAGGGCGCGGTCGCACTCACCCAGGCCGGCAGGTCGCAGGCGCGCACGCCCAGGCGCAGGGCGCGCTCCTCGCCGTCCAGCAGCGCCAGCGCGCGGCACAGGCGGCCGGCCTTGAGGCCGCGGCGGCGGCGGCACCAGGCGAGCAGCGCGAGCGCCAGCAGCACCCAGCTGAAGCTCAGCCCCAGGTAGCCGAGCGCGTACACCGGCAGCAGCAGCGCGAAGCTGCGCGCCAGCTGCGCCAGCAGCCCCGCCACGTCCACGCTCAGCGCGCCGGGGGGCTCCGCCGCGGGGCGACCCCCGGCCCCGCCGGCGCCGGCCTCCGGGCCTTGGTCCCGGGCGCCGCTCATCGCCCCGCCGCGGAGCGCGAGCGCCGCACCCGCCGCCGTCCGGCTCGCCCCGCGCGCCAGCGCCCCTCTGAGGGGACCGCGGGTGGCAGCCGCTACCCGCCCGCCGGCCGAAGCGGCACGTCATCACGTCGGGCCGGCCCCGCCCACCAGCGCGACGCCCTCCCGCGGGGAACCGTCGACCCCGCCGTGACGTCAGAATCCCGGTGGCCACGCCCCTGGCCGGAGCGTCCGCCGTGCGCGCCTCCCGCTCTGTGCCTTTGGTGGCGCGTGACGTCATCGCGCTGGACGGGGACCGGGGCGGGCGGACGCCGGTGAGCGGACGGCGCGGCCCGCGAGCTGCGAGCTGCAGGTCGGCCGCTGTGGGCGCGCCGAGGAGCGGCGCGGAGCTCTCCCGACGCCCTCGCCGAGCCGGGTCTGGACGGCGCCGAGGGCCCTGTTCCCCGCCCGGCGTGCTTGGGCCTCGTCGGGGCCGGGGAGGGCGGGAGGCTCGGCGCGACGCTCCTGGCCGCAGCGCGGGGCGCCGGGCGGCGGTGGAGCACTTCGCTCCGCTCCCGCGCGGCCTTGCACCGCAGGCCTACCCGTTACGAGACCTCAGTGAGCCTGTCCCGGCCACCCGAACTGTGCAGGCAGCTGGCTTAGAACAGGGCGCGTGAAGTATTTGAAGAAGTTGGTTCTTTTCTTTGGACAGCCGGGCCAGCAGGTGGCATGGTGGTTAAGGTGCTGGACACTCCCATGTGGCAGTCCACACGGTTGGTTTGAGCCCCGGACCTGGTGGCGTGCTTTCTCTCTCTCTCTCTCTTTCTCTGTGTATCTTTCTCCGGTCAAATTAAAATAAGTGAATGAATAAATAAAATTAAATAAATAATTCTTTTAAAGAAAGAAACTCCATGCCACCGCTTTGTCTTCCGGTGTAAAGGCTTGGCAAGCGCTTGCACTCTCCCCTTTCCCGTTCACAGCTGAACTTCCTAAGAGCTCTGCACAGGCACGTTAGTCAGGGCTCCTAGGTTGGTAGGGCCCAGGCGACTGTCCTCCACTGTGGTCCAAAAAACTCGCTTTACTTACTCTACCTCAAAATTTCCCTTAAGTCAGCAGCTGTGGAGTCACGTTGTATGAAGCCTTGCAAGAACGTACGCCACACGGAACATCCCTGTCCTCTGCCAGCAGAGTATTGGATCTGGGTGCGCAGGAGTGTCAAACGGGAGGACTGAGCTCCCCGCTGCAGAGCAGCGCCCCCCTCCGCTCTGACCCCGCCACTGCCTTACCTGTAACTTGACAACTTCTGGCTGCATCCCTGCACTTACTGAAGCGGACAGTAGACTACGTGGCCCATGCCACAACTCACCCTCCTTTGGTTTAATACTGGAGCCCTTTAGTTCTTAGGTTTTTGCTAATGCTTACTCTGCCGTTGGTCTCCTGTGACGCCGCTTTCTCGGGAAAGTGTCACTGTACGCAGCTGTGACATTGCAGCCTGTGTTTCAGAGAGCACCATCTTCTACCTAAGTTTGATCTGCCCTGTGTTGTAGACCCTTGCCCAACACATCTGAATTTGTTTCATTGTAAAACCTGTATCTTGTCCTTAATGCTGCCAAACAGGACTTTGTGCCCAAATCTACCAAAACTTCTCTTCCTGTGATATAACTGGACATTCTGCTCAACAGCTTTTACCTGAACTGTCCTGAATAAGTCTCTATTTTGCAATCAGAAGAATGATTACAAAAAAATAAAGGTTGGTCCTTTTGTTCTCTTGCCCAGATTATTATTGTCATCAGGAAAGTCATGACATGTTTTTCTATGTAAGAATGCGTCGTGGGGACCAGCAGTTAGCCTAATGGCTATGTCGCTGGACTCCCATGTAGTAGACCACGGTTAGAGTCCTGGACCTGGTGGCTTAAACTCACGCTGGGCGCGTGTGCGAGCATGCCCAAGATCCTGAGAGGAGAATGGAGGAGAAGGGACTGCGGCGTGGCCATCCCCCCTGAGGGGGGTGATTTCTTGCTTTCTGTCTCTTGTCCTTCTGGCGAGCGCACACGCTCTATAGCAAAAACCTTTCCAAAGAAAAAAAAAGCCGTAACTTTCCCGATGACCTAATACATACAGCTCTTTATTGATTGGGCAGCCCTTTATTCCTGCCTTCACGAAAAGCTGGCTCCATGACTCCTGAGAACTAGGGATTTCAGGGAAAAAAGAGAAATGCAGATTTTCTACTGATAATTCAGCCTCCAGCCCACGAACTCAAGTAGGGAGGCAAGGGGCAGGCCTTCAGAGGAAGACTCCTCCATGGCTCCTGAGAACTAGGGATTTCTCAGCTTTCTATTTTTTGCTTTAAAAAAATAATGATTTTAGGTTTCTTTCTTCCTTTTCTCTCTCTTTTTTTGCTGTTTTTTTTTTCTCTCTGTTTCCTTTTCTTCTTTTATCTCATCTCTCTGCTCCTCAATCTCCATTCACTGTGTTTCTAGATGGATCTAAGGGCATTATAGCCAAATATCCAAATACTATTAGAGTTAACATATTCCTCAATATTGGGACCAGCAGTTAATGTAATGGCTATGTTGCTGGACTCCCATGTAGCCGACCGCGGTTTGAGTCCTAGACCCGGTGGCTTAAACTCACGCCGGGTGCAGGTGCGTGCATGCCCAAGATCCCAAGAGGAGAATGGAGGAGAAGGGACTGCAGCATGGCCATACCCTCTGGGGGGGTGATTTCTCACTCTCTATTTCTCTGTCTCTCTCTGTCTTTCTGGCGAGCGCACGCGCCCTATAGCAAAAACCTCTCCAAAATAAAAAACATATTCCTCAATATCTACTGAATGTGCTGCACAAAGAGATCAAAACGGAACAGCAAAGAGATTCCAGATCACCTCTTTCTGCATGCCCCTCAATGCTCAGATTGAACTTCAAGTTTAGGAAGAAACAGATGACTGGAAATCACCACAGGACCGCAAGAAATGTGGGAAAGCAAGAAAATACCTTTATTCCAAAGGGAAATAATAACTCCTCTTTTTTTTTTTTTTTTTTTTTTTAAAGAATTATTTTATTTAACTTTTATTTATTATTACATCATTATTATTTTTCAGTTTGATCAGAGAGAGACAGAGAGAGGAAGTGAGAAAGCAAGCCACCAGGTCCTTGAACCGCGGTCGGCCATGTGGGAGTCCGGCGCCTTTAACCACCACGCCAAATAATAACTCCTCTTCATCCACAGACAGTTCAATGGAAATCATGGAAATGTCTAATAAAGAATTTAGAATATTCATAATGGCAAAGCTAACAGAGGTGGAAGAGAAAAGAGACAATGAACTGCAGAAGTGAAAGGAGATGAAGAGTTCTAGGAGGTGAGGAAATTCTTGCAAGATCTAAAAGAGGACTTACACACGTTAAAAAATAATCAAATGGACCTGTTAGAGATGAAGGCTATAATACAGGAAGTAAAAATCTCCCTTGAAAGTATTAAAAACAGACTAGATCATACAGAAAATAGAATTTCAGATGTAGAAAAGAAAATTGCTGATCTAGAAAAATCCACCATGAAGACTGAGAAAATTTCCCCCCCAAAAAATGAGAATAATATACAAGAAATACTAGATACCATCGAATGTCCAAACATCCAGATAATTGCTTTCCCAGAAGGCAAAGAGACTCATAAGGGCATTGGTAATCTATTCCATGAAATCCTGCAAGAAAATTTTCCAAACCTTGAGAGGCACTCAAAAATCCAGTCCCATGGACCAGCAGTTAGTGTAATGGCTATGTCGCTGGACTCCCACATAGTCGACCGCGGTTCGCGTCCCGGACCCGGTGGCTTAAAACTCACACCTGGCGCGTGTGCGTGTGAGCCCAAGATCCCGAGAGGAGAATGGAGGAGAAGGGATTGCGGTGTGGCCATCCCCCCTGGGGGGTGATTTCTTGCTTTCTGTCTCTCTGTCTGTCTGGTGAGCGCACGCGCCCTATAGCGAAAAACCTCTCAAAAAAAAAAAAGAAATAGGGGTTAAAAAAATTATACATATATATGTAACATATATATATGTTTATGTATATATACATTAACATATATATATGAAACTAGAAATGGAAAATTATTGACGATAACATGTATGATTAAGCCACTATGCGGTATATTCTGGACTGGAAATCACATTTTGTATGCTGTGATGTATGTATGATGATGATGTATGCTTAGGGAATTAATGTAAATTAATTAATTAAAAAATTTTCAGAAAAAAAAATTTCTTGAAATTAAAGAAAATTTAATCTATCTATTCTATCTCTCTGTCTCTCTCTGTCTTTCTGGCGAGCGCACACGCCCTATAGCAAAAACCTCTCAAAAAAAAAAAAAAAAAAAACCTATTTGACAACTGCAGTAAGCTATATAGCCCCAGCTAGGTGCTACTTTATAGTATGTTCATTCTACTCACTGAGGTTTATACCTAAAGTCAGACTTGTGTTCATGGATATGTATATATCAGCTGTGCTTGCTATTGAAAATATTTAGACTAATTAAGCTCTTTAGTGAAACAATAAAATGTGGGGGGGGAGGCATAGAAAGCGACCATGGATACCCGAGACAGTACGGGAAGAGGGTGGGAGATGGCAGAGGGTGAGAGACAGGGAATCAAAGATGGAGAAAAATAGGCAAAATATGCAGGAAATACGAAATGGAAAATTATTTGTTGACAATAACACATATGTTGATGTGCTTGATTGAGCCAGTGTATTCTGTAATATACAGTGTATTCTGGATGGAAAATCTCATTTTGTATGCTCTAATGATGTACAGTGAATGAATGTAAATAAATAAATAAATTTTTTAAAAAGCTGTCTGGAGAGCTTCCTTCTCCTTCCTGGCATAGGGGAGACAGGACAGAGATGGCAGACACAGTGGAGGGTGATGAACCTCGATCAACTGACTGGTGTGAGGGTAAGGAAATGGCTCTTCCTGCCATTGGAGAAGATCCTTACATACAGGGAAAGGGGAAGGTTGGAAGAAACTCTGAGATATGATGAGAGTTGGAGGTATTAGTACAAACTCAGTTGTTTTTGTTTTTGTTTTATGTTTTTTGCTATAGGATGCATGTGCTCACCACAGAGAGGCAGTGAGAAGGAAAGTGAGAAATCATCCCTGGGGGGGATGGCCATGCCACAATCCCTTCTGCATTTTCCTCTCGGGATTTTGCGCACACATGCACACAAGTGCCTGATCTAAATCTCAAGCCACCAGGTCTGGGACTTGAACCGCAGTCAGCCGTGTGGGAGTCCAGCACCTTAACCACCACATAACCTGCTGGCCCCAGTACAAACTCAGTTTTGATATATGTATGTACAGGTAAATACAAAAACAGTGTATGTATTTTGTATTTATGTCCATATGCCTGTAGGCGTATGTGCATATAGACATAGATATATTTTCTAATTTTGCCTGCTAAAAATGTCTGGAAGCAATGGCACCCCAGTGCCAAAGAGCACAACTAACTCCTAGATCTTGTCTTCTATGATTATTCAACAAAAGAAGTGTTCTCTGAAGAAACGGTTGACTTCAGGGCTGGAGCAGTGTAGTGCAAGATGGTTCTGGAATATCTTGCTGTGCCAGAAATGAAGAAGGTGCTTAAGGAATCACGTGTGGTCCAGGGATGTGGGCAATATGAAGAGCCCTGATGGCCGGATCTAGGTCAATTAACGATGTTCCATTCATGACCGTAGGTGTGCACACGAGAGAGGAGAGAGAGACCCTCAGCAGTCTCACGCCGCAGGCCCCTTGTCCCAGTCTTCCAGCTCGTTGGGATCTTGAGCACACATGTGTGCCCCTGGTGTGTCTTCACCAACCCGGAGAACCACCAAGGGTTGGCTATGTGGCTTTCGGAAGTACAGTGTGCTACGTTCTGCCAGCCTGGGCCTAAACCTAGAACAATAAAACAAAGACGAATGCTGGCAGATTATAACCCTGTCTGCAAATTAAGAAGCTGTGGGTCCAGACTCCTGCAGATGAACGGAGGAGCGACGACCAGACGGGAGTGATGACAGGAGAGAAGGGAAAGGTCTTTACAGTGAATAGGGAGGGAAGGGCGACCTCCTAGCAGTTACGGCAGGATGGGTGCAGCCATGAGCTCTCCGTGGTGGCTCAGGAGACAGCTGGAGGTGTGGAGGAACGTCCTAGAAACCTTCCTGTGAGGCTCTTACAATTACACAGGGGATGTGCAGAAGCCGGCAGACCCTAACAGGACCAGATCGCAGGGGTGCATCTGGCCAGCAGGATTTGGAGTCTCAATGCATTGTGAAGAAAAGAGCACCTCAGGGTTTCTGTACGTATCTGCCAGAAAGCACAAGGAGACATCAGACTGACCCAGAATAGAGCTGCTCTTTTTGTAAAACTGCCATGAAAGACAGAAAAAGGCCGAGGGCGGTTTCAGGTCATCGGACTCTGCAGAGACATGTCCACTCCACGCCGTGTGTTCCCTGTGGGACCCTGGCTGCAGTGGCAAGCATGTCGGCAGGACTGCTGAACTCCATGGGGTCTACGGACTGGACGAGTGTTGCGTCAATGTTGATTTCATCGGGAGAGTCATGTAGTGGATGCTGGAGTATTTGGGTGCTATGGTTTGAATGTGTCCCCTCAAAAATTCAGGGGTTTATGGTATGGAAAGGTGATGCCTTTAAGAGATAATGAGCCTGGGGACCAGCAGATGGCATAATGGTTATGTCACTGGACTCTCATGTAGTCCTGGACTCAGCAGCTTCAAACTCAAGCCAGGCGCATGCATGTGTGTGCCCAATATCCTAAGAGCAGAACGGAGGAGGATTGCAGCATGGCCATTCCCCTAAGGAGGTGGTTTCTCGCTCTCTGTCTCTTTCTAACTCTCCAGTGAGTGCATGCACCCATAGCAAAAATATCTCTAAAAAAAAAAAGAGAGAGAGATGATGAGTCCCTAAGGACTCCCCGTGTATCTACTGCTGACCTTAGGAGGGGCTTCACACATTTCATTGAAAATTGTATTTTGGCGGCCAGAGATGATGCAGTGGTTACGTCCCTGGACTCTGACACAGCCAAGTGCGGTTCAAGTACCAGACCCAGTGGCTTGAAACACACCGGGCATGCCCAAGATCCCAGGAGAATGGAGAAGGGATTGCAGTGTGACCATGCCCCATGAGGTGTCTTTCCAGCAAGCACACAAGCCCTCTAGCAAATTAAGAAAGAACAAGTGTATTGTCAGAGCTCGGTGGGGCACAGTGGTGGTTTGACGTGCGAGTACTCCTGGTCATGCCCAGCGACATTGCTGAGTGTGCCGAGGTGTGCTCGTGATCCGGGACTGGCTAAAGGCTGGGCTGAGTTCAGTGTCAAGACCCTATTAGGGGTACTGTCTCTCTCTCCTCTGTCTCTTTCGTTCTTAGAAAATATAAATAAGGGGACCAGCAGTTAGTGTAATGGCTATGTCGCTGGACTCCCATGTAGTCGACCGCGGTTCGCGTCCTGGACCCGGTGGCTTAAAACTCACGCCGGGCGCGTGTGCGTGCATGCCCAAGATCCTGAGAGGAGAATGGAGAAGGGATTGCGGCGTGACCATCCCCCCTGGGGGGTGATTTCTCGCTTTCTACCTCTCTGTCTCTCTCTGTCTGTCTGGCCAGCACACGCACCCTATAGCAAAAACCTCTCCAAAAAAAAAAAAAAAAAAAAAAAAGAAAATATAAATAAGTAAAACTTAGAAAATGTGGGCCAGCCAGTGGCGTGGTGGTTCAGGCGGCTGGATCCTTCATGGCTGACTACACAGGCTGAGTCCCAGATCTCGCGGCTTGGAAAACGTACCAGGTGGGTGTGAGTGCCCCCAATTCGAGGATGGGAACGGAGCAGAAACGACTGCAGTGTCGCCATCCCCCTGTTGCAGAATGGCTTTGGTGATACCCAGGTTCTTGGTGTTTCGGACAATTGAATGAAACGTGCCAATAGCAAAAACGAAGGCTAGCTTATAAAGTGAAAGTACGCTCCTGGGAGGTGGGGGTGGACCGAACGGAAGAGAGACAGAGTGGCTCTAGGGCCCTGGCAACTACTTTCCTGGGGTTTTACCTCTTTAACCTGGGTTGTATCTATTAGTCATTGGCTGGGCCTGCTGATTCCTCTCATCTCATTGGCTGTCACATGTGGCTGGCCCACTGACTCATCTCATTGGCTGTAGCAAATATGTCCTGATTAGCTAGACATCCCACTGGAAATCTGCCTACATTACCTCAAGCAGGGAATTTTCTGCTCTGATCAGGTTTTCTATCTAGCTACATAGGTAGATGCTCCAGCCTCCTTACTCACTTCCATTTTTAAAAATAATTATTTAATTTTTTTTCTTTTTTTTTTTTCTTTCTCAGATTAATTAAATTCACATTTTACATAAAGTCCCCATTATGATGTATACAATATACATATATGTATATAGTTTTCAACAGAGAACTCTACATTTTTGGTGTTAAATGATTCTTCCCTTTGCCCCTCACGCCCACTCTCTACCACCCACTCCCTACCACCCACTCCCCTCCCTTACAGCCTCTGGTATCTACATTTATCCTTTCTGCTATCATATCTTCAGATCTTTCTCCTTCTGCCAGAGTGCTGATATATTTTTTTTTCATTGCACATCTTTACAGTGTACAGCATGGTTTTTCCCAGCATGAGTACAGTTCACATCAGTCAAGACAATGATACCACCACATACATCATCATCAACAGACCACCCTTCACCCCTGTGTCCATCAAGCGTGATGTTCGTTCCCTGAATCCCTCCCCTCCGCCCTCCATCACTCATTCCCATTACCTCTCCCATACTGTCTCCAGCATCTGCAGTTGCCATCCCTGCGACCATACCCTCCAGTTCTTTCACCCTTTTTTTTTCCTTTTTCAATTATCAGCTCATAAAGTTTTCCACAATAGGGAACATAGATTCTATTCAGGGCTGGGTCAAGGGTGGGTCTCGTGCAGTTCCGCAATTGTAGGTGAGTCTCCATGGAATACAGTTTCAGGAACGCAGTTCTGGTAGGCAGAGATGGTTATCAGTTGATGCAGCCCAGCATCCATCCTGTGATTACCGAGAATGGTGTTGTGGGGATCTGCAGCGTGAGTCATCCTCGAGTATCCGGCTTCCTTAAGAATGGTAGAATAGTTCTTGTTTTTCCCTGAGGTAATGCAGGGCTGGTAACCATCATCTTCTCACTGCCCATAGGCAGCGAAAATCCTCCTATACAATATATTTCTCAATTGGCTTAAGACATCTAAAGTTTGTTTCTGTTGCTTATAGTTGCAAGATCTTAATCCTTTTTTCGGCTTCAGTTTGCCGCCCGCGACCGGCGGCCACGCGCAGGCACAGGCTCAGTGGCGTCGCGCAGGCCCGGGGGCCATGTGCAGGCGCCAGCCCGGCAGCCACGCGCAGGCCCGGCGGCCACGCGCAGGCCCAACGGCCACACGCCAGCCCCAAGCGCGCGAATGTGCCCAGGACCCATCGCCACCTCTCGCTTGCCCGCCCGGCCAGAGAAAGGAAGGACGGCGACCTCGGCCGGTCCGCGCCACCGGCCCACATTGGCGCCGAGCGCGGGACACACCCAGTGCCGGAGAGGCAACGGGGGCCAGGCGGTCCGGGCCGCGGCACGCGGAGCAGAGGAGAGCCCCGCGCTGCCGCGCGCAGGCGCCCGGCCTTATTTAATTTATTTTTTAAATTGACTATAGAGGGTCACAGTGAGAACAAGAGAGAGAGAGAAGGAAAGTGAGAAAATAAGCCACCAGGTCCAGGACTTGAACTGTAGCCAGCTCTGTGGGAGTCCAGCCTCCCCAACCACCACGCCACCTGCCGGCCCCCCAACTTCCGTTTTCTAGCTTTCTTCCTGCCTCACCTCCTGGGAGGTGATTTCTCACTTTCCCTCTCTCTGTCTCTCTTTGGCCAGCTCATGAGTCCTATGTCAAAAACCTAAGGGGTTAAAAAAAAGTGTTACATAAAACTGCATGAATTTGAAATTTTTTTACACAAAAAGCAATTCATACTTTAACTCCATTTTTCCATAAATTGTTTGAAGGTCCCTCCTATGAAAGAAGTGTCTTGTAACCTTTGGCTTTCCGCCTCCATGTGAGGCCAGCGTGCTCTCTTCAAGAGAATGCCACACCATGGCACCCTCTGGGAAGCAGGAGTGGCCCTCGCCAGGCCCCAGACCTGCGGGAGCCTTGATCTTGAACTTCCCAGCCTCAAGAATGCTGAGAAAATAAGTCTCTGTTCTTTATAAATTACCCAGTCTCATATATTTTATGATAGCAGCATGAAACAGTCTAAGATTAGGGAGACTGCATAATTTCATATGAAGCTCTGAGATTCAGAAAAAGACAGTAATGAGTAAATGTCTGTTTAGATAGAAAACAGGTTAACAGAAGGCCATTCAGTGGCATGGTGGTTAAGGCAGCTGGATTCCACATGGCTGACTGAACAGTTCAAGTCCCAGACCCAGCAGCTTGAAAAACACACTGGGCATGTGTGTGCATGCCCCAAATTCCTAAGAATGGAGAAGGGATCAAAGCATGGCCCAAACCTGGGGTTGATTTCTTCCTTTCTCTCTGTCTCTCTCCAGCTAGTGCCCATGTCTTCCAGCAAAACTAAAATAGAAAGAACGAAAGACAGGGACCAGCAGTTGGCGTAACGGCTACATCACCGGACTCCCATGGAGCCAACTGCGTTTCGAGTCCTGGACACGCCGGGCGTGTGTGTGTGCGTGCCCAAGATCCCGAGAAGAGAATGGAGGAGAAGGGATTACCATCCCCTGGGGGGTGATTTCTCGCTTTCTGTCTCTCTGTCTCTCTCTGTCTTCCTGGTGAGCGCACGTGCCCTATAGCAAAAACCTCTCCAAAAAAGGAAAAAGAAAAAAAAGAGAGAGAAAAATAGATAACAGCAAAGTAGAGCAAATGGGGTATGAAGTTAAAAAATGGGAATCTGGGGGGGTGGAGATAAGGGTTCTTTTTAAAATTATTTATTTATTTAATTCCATTTCTTATTATTTTAAAAATTTTGACCAGAGAGAGAGAAAGGGAAAGTGAGAAAGTAAGCCACCAGGTCCAGGACTTGAACTGTGGTCGGCCATGTGGGAATCCAGCGCTCTCAACCACCATGCTATGTGCCGGCCTGAGATAAGGGTGTTTTTGTACTTGCATATGTTCTCTAAGTTTGAAATTATTTCAAATATGATTTTTAAAAGCCCTTTTGTTTAACAAATGGCCAATTAAAATACACATTTGATTAAATCTCTTCCCTGCTTATAAAATGTTTTATTCACTTATCGTTTGAAATGGAAACTCCTGACCAGCAGTTGGCGTAATGGCTATGTCGCTAGACTCCCATATAGTCGAATACGGTTCAAGTCCTGGATCCAGTGGCTTAAACTCACATCGGGCACGTGTGTGTGCGTGCCCAAGATCTCAAGAGGAGAATGGAGGAGAAGGGATTGCGGCGTGGCCATCCCCCCGGGGGGTGATTTCTCACTTTCTGCCTCTCTGTCTCTGTCTTTCTGGTGAGCGCACACGCCCTATATCAAAAACCTCTAAAAACATAAAAGAAAAAGAAAGTAAAGCCCCTTCACATGACTGGGTATTTTAAAATGTGACCCTTGTCATGCGTCACTTACAGTCAGTCCCCTAGGCATGCCACCCTGCTTGCCGTTCCCCCCAGGTCATGTCATTGCTGATCTGTCTTTGCCATGCTGTGCCTGGGACATCCTTCTCCTTTTGGTCCTGACAGCAAACCCCTATTCATCTACTGCGGTCTGAGCGTCCCTTCCAAAAGTCACGCAGGGTTTGCAGGTCTGCAGCCCCAGACCTTGGAGCTTCCAAACCGGGACTGAATAAACCTCTATTTTATAAACCCCCTGGTATCAGGTGTTTTCTGTTATTCACAATGGAAGACTAGAACATTATCTTTGCCTTTTTTCTTTTTGGCTATTGGGCACATGTGCTTGCCAGAGAGATGCAAAGTGAGAAATTCCTCCCCCCATCCCACAGTGCCATGCCCCAATCCCTTCTCCATTCTCCTCTTGGGATTTGGGCACACACACATGCCCAGTGAGCTTTTTCAAGCAGCTGGGTCCGAGACTCAACTGGATAGCCAGCCACGAGACCCGGCGTTAGGCACCGCAGCCCGCAGCACCAGCTGGCCCCAGAACGTCACCTCTGAGAGCCAGCTCTTGCACGCTGCTCTGCTGCTTCGGTGGCGCTCCCTCCCTTGAGTGGCTGTCTCTGGTTACACTTGCCCTGGACTCAGTTCAGCTTCTTCGTGCTGGTCTCTTTCTGAAGCTGCTTATCCAGGAGCCCAGAGGCAGCTCTGTGCAAGTGAGGGGGGCCTGGTGTTCTGGGGAGTCCGAGCTTGGTCGTCCATCGTAGTCTGCAGGGAAAGCTGTGAGTCGTCAGAAGCCCTCTCTGGCTCTCCCACTCTGCGTGACTTAGCCGGGTCTGCTGCTTCGGTTTCCTAACGCAGAGTCAGGCTGTGGGCTGAGCTCTCACCTGGAGCTCTGGAGTCCCCAAGCTTTCCTGTCATTGGCAGTATTCAGTTCCTTGCTAGGACTGAGCTGGGCTCACCCTGAGTTCCTCCATGAGGCCCCTCCACAAGCCTCTCAAAGACCTGTTTGCTTCCTCTTCAGGATGACCAAGTGTCTCGAGGGCACTGCCTTTTTTCCTTCTTTTAGTCTTTTTTTTTTTTTTTTTTTTTTTTTTTTTTGACTTAGGGTGCGGGCACTTGCCAGAGAGAGAGGAGACGGTGACAGGAAAAGTGAGAAATCATTCCCCAGGGGGGTTGGCTACAATCCCTTCTCTATTCTGCTCCCAGGATCTTGAGCACACACAAAAACACACACACACACACACACACACACACACACACGTGCACCCAGTATGGGTTTCAAGCCACTTGGTCTGGGACTCAAGCCAGAGTCGGTCCTGTGGGAGTCCAGCAACATAACTGCTATGCCACCTGCTGGCCCTGCACTGCCTGCTTCTACGGCCAGGCCCTCCCACGACATCTCCCTTGGCAGCAGCTCAAGGTCACAGGGGCAGCCTGGTCAGAGGAGCAGCCCACCGCAGTCCTCCAGGGCAGTGAGAACGGAGACGTGGGGATCAGGACCATGTCAGTCTTCGGCTGGCAAGAGGAGAGAAGTGCTAAGCGCCCTGAATTCCCCCTGAATTCCCTGAATACGGTCCCCATAGCAGCTGCTTTATAAACCCACAGAGGGCTGTGTTGATACCCTGCACATTTTCATCTCCCCTAAATGCGTGTAGTTCACAATCTGGAATAACTATTAATCTTTTGTGTGTGGAGAAATTTTTGCTATAGGGCATGTACACTCACTGGAGAGACAGAGACAGACAGACAGGGAGACAGGGAGAAATACCCCTCGGGGGGATGGCCATGCTGCAATACGTCTCCTCCAGACTCTTCTCAGGATTTGGGGCATGAACACACACACCCAGCGTGAGTTTCGAGCCTCCAGGTTCAGGATTCAAACCACAGTCAGCCATGTGGGCGTCCAGCAATGTAACCATTAAGCCATCTGCTGGTCCCATAACAATAATTATTTTTTAAAGGAATTAATTTTATGATTATCATTATTTTAAAATTTGCTATAGGGCACATGCACTCACGAAAGAGAGAGAAAAAGAGTGATAAAGCAAGCCTCCAGGTCCAGGACTTGAACCGCAGCTGGTCATGTGGGAGTTCAGTGCCCCGACACTTAATAGCTAACATTTGAGTGCTTAGTGGTGCGAGGTGCCATGCTAGGTACTTCTCACGCTCCTCCAAGCCTCTCCACTGCTCCGCAGACTGGCTCCCGTTTATACGGGAGAGGAGCCTGAAACACAAGGTAGTTAAAGCGCCCAGGTCCACCCAGCTGCAGAGAACGGTCCGTGGCGTGGCCCCAGCAGCTGGGCTCCCTGCCAGCCGTGGCTAGTTCACATCCTGCTCTGCTTAGCAGGTGCGTTCTGTGCAACACCTGCACGTACCGCTCAGGTCACGCCTGTGTGCCGGCAAACTACACGGCGGTGCCAGATGACGTGCACGAATGCATTGCTCATCGCTGTGAAGAAGTTTTCCAGGGCCAGCAGACGGCATGATAAGGGGCTGAACCCCCGCACGACCAACTGCAGCTCCATGTGGACCTGGCGGTCTGCTTTCTCACTTTCCCGGTCTCTCTGGTGAGTGCATGTGCCCTATAGCACATTAAATGATAATACATTACTTTTTTTTTTTTTTTTGGAGAGATTTTCGCTACAGGGCGTGTGCGCTCGCCAGACATAGAGAGACAGAGAGACAAAAAGCGAGAAATCACCCCCTAGGGGGATGGCCACACCGCAATCCCTTCTCCTCCATTCTCCTCTCGGGATCTTGGGCACACACGCACACGGCGTGAGTTTTAAGCCACCGGGTCCAGGATGCGAACCGCGGTTGACTACATGGGAGTCCAGTGACATAGCCATTACGCTAACTGCTGGTCCCAATACGTTAATATTTTTAAAGGGGTCTTCTTGTTTCTATCATAACCTGGAATTTTCTTTTTTAAATAATTATTTCTATTTAACTTTATTTATTTTAATTTGACCAAAGGACAGAGAGAAAGAGAGAGAGGGAAAGAGGCAAGTTGCTAGGTCCAGGACTTGAACCATGGTTGGCCATGTGGGAGTCCAGCGCCCTTACCCACTATGCCGCCTGCCGACTCCCATAACCTGAGATTTTAAACTACATGTAAAGAATGAGAAAGTCACTTTTAACATTAACACACCGGAGAGGTACAGGACTCCAGCAGATGGAGCAGGGACCGGAGGAGGACAGCGGGCTTGAACTGCACGAGTGGGGTGTGGGTGGCACGTGGCCCGGAGGAAGGGACATAGACCCCGCTGGCGGGACAGCAGCCCGGGAGCACAGGAAGGTGCACAAGCAGCACCAGCGAGGCCTGCACGTTCACTCCGGATTCAATGGCATTCGCTGGCCCAGCCTCACTTTGTCTTCAGACCAGACACTCGAGCGCTGAACACAGGATCATGCCCCCCAGCCTCATCTCCAACTCAAGTCCACCCAGAACCCTCTCCACTCCCTCTGCGGCTGACCTGCCCTCATCGTGGTACTCAGGCAGCTGCAGCAGTTGAGGTGAGCCCCAGTGTCAAATATACAGCAGATTTTGAAGACAGTGTAAGAAAGAGAAGGTGAAATGACTCATTATCTGGGGCCAACAGGTGGTTGTGTTAAGGTGCTAGACTCCCACGTGGCCAACCACGGTTTGAGTTCCAGATCCAGCTGCTTGAAAATCACGCAGGCGAGTGTGCAGCATGCCCAAAATCCCGAGAGGGGACTGTGGCATGGTCATCCCCCCACAGTGATTCCTCACTTGCCCGCTGTTTCTCTCTGGCCAGCTCACGTTCCCTATGACAAAGCCTCTCACACACACACACACACACACACACACACACACAGGCACGCAATCTGTTGTCGGCATCCGCCCCAGGGCTTGGGTCTGGCTGAATCATGATCGGGGGCTGCTGGTGAGGAAGAGAAAGAGGACGAGAAAGAGAAAGCCCTCCATCTTGCCAGGACCGGGAACTTGAAAGAATGAGACAAAGGGATAGAGTAGAAATGGACACAGGCAGCCTGAGCCTAGGTAGCCCAAGCAACTTGTGCTGCAGCTGAGCCACTGCTTGAGTTGCTTGGGCCACCCAGACAAACTGGGCCTCTTTATTTATAGTACAGGGAGACATTACACATGTATGTTTCATGACACTTCATAGACTGGTTGCCAGGTTACAGACAATAAAAAGCAGTTAACAAATCTATAAGGGCTTAGTAATACTGGGCCAGGTGTATTCCTTGGTGATAATCGCATCAAGAGAAAGTCTCATCTTTTCTAACGGAGAAACCTAGCTGTCAGGTGTGGGGAAGGAGCTAAAGAACCTCTCCATAAGGAGCGCACCACCACACCCAGAGAAGGCTAAAGGACCTTTCAGATGCAGAGCAGGGATTGGACTTTGGTAACTGGGGTCAAGATGTTTCTTGAAGTCCATCAGACGTGTCTGTTGGCATGCCCCTAGTAATTTCCACCCTTGCTCTGTCTGCAGCCAAGGTCAGGGAAAAAAACAAGTTACGAGGTTCTGCCAAACCCCAAAAGAGCAGGTGGTTGCTCAGAGCATGTCCCCACACCTCAGATTCTCTCTCTTAAATGTGTCCCCACAATCTGTTAAGATGATTATGCTGTAAGGGTCAGAGCCTACGCTGCTGGACAGGGTAACAAACTTAATCACAGGACAAAGGATCCTGCAGACACAGGGAAATCTGGATGGCACCTTCAGCGTGCCTGGGTCTGGACCACAGGCAGCCTGGGAAGCCAGAGGCCCAGGGGGTGCCCGGTGCTGCGGTCTGGGCAGAGTCCTGCCTCCTGCATGTGGGACAGGACCCTGAGTGGGGTGGGAGTCTCTTTAAGGCCGGAAAGGTTGGGTAAGGCCATTGTAGCCATGGCAGGGTTAGGCTGGCTTTGGGGAAGACGGTTCCAGCTCTGGGTCCCTGTACAGGCTGGAAGGAGCCGCAGGTCTTGCCTGCGGGGCCTCAACATTCTGCATAAATGGCTCAGAAATAGGGCATATGTATCTTTTTTAAATGGGTTATTTAATTTTTATCATTACTATACATTTTTAAATTTGTTACAGGGCACATGTGCTCACCAGAAACGGAAAGTGAGAAATAAGCCGCCAGGTCAGGGACTCCAACCGCGGGAATCCAGCGCCTTCACCACCACGCCCCCTGCTGGCTCCCTGATCTCTTTTCTTCTTCTTTTTTTTTTTATATATATAAAAAAAAATCACAAAACAGAAAACCGCGCGGTGCAAAATCTAGCTGCTGGAGTCATGTGGAACCTTCTTCTGAAGGCCCGGTTTCTTCTGCCTGGGAGGGAGGACCAGAGCGATAATTAACAAGATAAAAGGTGGAGCTAAGAGCCAGAGAAAAACTGTGCCTTTTTAAAAAAAGTGTAAAAAGGAAAAACTACAAAAAAAAAAAAGGGGAGACAGAAGCAGGGAGAGACAGGAACCCAGACACAGAAAGAGAGATAGAAGGCTGGGGGTGGGGTAGGGGGGCCTCCCTACCGCTAGCTCGTTTGTTGGAGGCTGAATTATCAGTAGAAAATCTTCATTCCCTGAAAAATCTAGTTCGCTGGAGCCATGTGAAACCTTCTTCTAGATCTCTTCTTCTGAGAGAGTTTTGCTATAGGGCCGCAGCGCTTCCAGAGACGAGAGAGGAGAGAGAAAGCCAGAGCTCGCCCTCTCCTGCGTTCGTTCTCTCGGGACTCCGGGCGACCACGTGGACGCCCAGGGCCTTAACCACCACGCCCCCTGCCGGCCCCAGCGCTCTTTAACCTTGGACCCTAACCAAAGGCCCGCAGCTCTCCTGCACCCCGACCCGCGACCGCCAGGGCCACTAGCCCGCCTGCGCCCCGCGAGCGCCGCGGCAGACGGGGTGGGGCCGGTCCGCACACAGCAGCGCTCCAGCCCGCGGCCTCCTTCCGACGCAAGGCTTTGTCCTCGCTCTGCGGGGGCGCTGGGTCTGGAGGCCGGGGCGGGGGCCCGATTCCGCTCAGAACGGCCGCTCGGCCCACTGCTGCTGCTGCTGCCTGCCAGGTGCTTCGTCGGAGACGCGCAGGCGCACCGGGAGCCGCCGCAGGGCCTGCGGGCAGCGGCCGCTCGGCCCTCTGCTGCTCCGGGCTGCCAGTTACTTGGGAGTCGGTTAAGCGCAGACGCGCTGGGAACGGTCGCTCGGCCTTCCGCTGCTCTTGGCTGCCAGGTGCTAAGAGTCAGCGGCGCGCAGGCGCACTGGGAGGGGCCGCGGTGCACGCCGGGCAACGACCGCTCGGCCCTCTGCTGCTCCTGCCTGCCGGTTGCTAGGAGTCGGGACGCGGCGCCCACCGGAAACCGGCCCTGGCTGCTGGGGTGCGAGCGCCGGCTCGGCTCCTCCCGGGCCCGCGCCTGGCCGGGTGAGGGGCCCGGCCGCCGCCCCTGCGAGGAGCGATGGAGCCTGGGAAGGTCGGTGCTAGGCGCGCCTGCGCGGACCGGGCCGGGAGGGGAGGCGGTCCTCCCCCAGCAGCCGTCCGCCCCGGCGCCGCCCGGGCTGGGGGTCGCATCCTGGGGACGCGGCGTCTCTGCCGGCGGCGGGGAGTGGAGGTGCGCGTGGACCGAGCTCGCCCTGCGCGGGGCCGCCCTGGTTTGAAACGTGAATTCCTTTCTTCCGTGATAGAGAGGCGGCGAGTGGGGGACCGACGCCGCGATAGGACCGCCTCACGGGCTCCGCGCTCCCCGCGCTCCGCGCTCCCCGCACTCCGCGTCCCCCAGCACACTCCATGCTCCCTAGCACACTCCGTGCTCCCCCGTACACTCCGCGTCCCCCAGCACACTCCATGCTCCCTAGCACACTTCGTGCTCCCCCGTACACTCCGCGTCCCCCAGCACACTCCCCAGCACACTCCGTGCTCCCCCGTACACTCCGCGTCCCCCAGCACACTCTGTGCTCCCCCGTACACTCCGCGTCCCCCAGCACACTCCATGCTCCCTAGCACACTCTGTGCTCCCCCGTACACTCCGCGTCCCCCAGCACACTCCATGCTCCCTAGCACACTTCGTGCTCCCCCGTACACTCCGCGTCCCCCAGCACACTCCATGCTCCCTAGCACACTTCGTGCTCCCCCGTACACTCCGCGTCCCCCAGCACACTCCATGCTCCCTAGCACACTTCGTGCTCCCCCGTACACTCCGCGTCCCCCAGCACACTCCATGCTCCCTAGCACACTCCGTGCTCCCCCGTACACTCCGCGTCCCCCAGCACACTCCATGCTCCCTAGCACACTTCGTGCTCCCCCGTACACTCCGCGTCCCCCAGCACACTCCATGCTCCCTAGCACACTTCGTGCTCCCCCGTACACTCCGCGTCCCGTCCCCCAGCACACTCCATGTTCCCTAGCACAGCACACTCCATGCTCCCTAGCACACTTCGTGCTCCCCCGTACCTCCGCGTCCCCCAGCACACTCCGCGTTCCCCAGCACACTCCATGCTCCCTAGCACACTTCGTGCTCCCCCGTACACTCCGCGTTCCCCAGCACACTCCATGCTCCCTAGCACACTCCGTGCTCCCCCATACACTCCGCGTCCCCCAGCATACTCCGTGCTCCCCCGTACACTCCGTGCTCCCCCGTACACTCCGCGTCCCCCAGCACACTCCGTGCTCCCCCGTACACTCCGCGTTCCCCAGCACGCCAGTTCCCCAGCCCCCGGCCAGCCTAAGAGGCCCTTTAACACTCCGTGGCTGAAGCAGCAGTTCCCCCCACTCCCCCGTACACTCCATGCTCCCTAGCACACTCCGTGCTCCCCCGCTGTCTCCTGTCCCCCAGCAGCTCTGAGGACCTGCAGGAGATGCCCTGAGGACCTGCAAGTGCAAGTGGATGCCTGACTTCTGGAAAGTGAGCCCACTGGCCACTAGAACCTAACTCCATGATCCTTGTGGGGTTACCAGTGCCGTTTATCTCACAAAGTAAGGGAAGCATAAAGTTTTAGTGAAGTTACTGGAATACAATTATACTTTTTTTTTTTTTTTTTACCCCAGAGGTACATGCAGTTTCCAGGGAGAGACAGAGAGAGAGAACGCCCTACCCAGTGGGACGTGGTCACGCTGCAATCCCTACACGCACTTGGCCTGGTTTTTAAGCCGCGAGCCAGGACTTGAACCTTACAGTTGCCATGTGGGATCTGGCTCCCCTAACCACTAGGCCCTGGGCCACCCCTGTGTGTTTTCAGTTACAGTTTTATTTTACACTGTCCTCCCTGCTGTGCCTCTCTTACATGCTCTCACGCCCACACTAACAGCAGTGTGTGTTCTCTGCGCCGAGTGGCAGCAGCTTGCAGTATGTGTGGCTGTTAGAAAAGACTTCATGGTCGTAAGTGAGCCGCATTGTTGCCGCTGTGCTTTGAAGGTCCCACCAAAGCTTATGTTAAAGTTCACTGGCCGGGGCCAGCAGCCGGTGTGGTGGTGGGTGCTCGATCCCACATGGCCGCCACTGTCCCGCTGCCCGAGTCCCACACCTTGCAGTTTAAGGGTGTGTGTGTGTGCCCCAGACCCCAAGAGAATGGCGGAGGGGGACTGTGGCATGGCTACCCACCCAGCTGGGGTGATTTCTCACTTTCCCTCTCTCTGTTTCTCTCTCTCAGGTAAGTGCAAGCGCCCTACGGCAAAAAAATCTTTTAAAAAGTTACCAAGGTACCCGTATTGGGGTAGATGGGAGGGCAAGCCCTCGGGCAGCTGCTCCCCACAGAGGTCAGATGGGTTGGTCTCTCTGCCTCAAGCACTTGCCCCAGCCTGTCCCCGTTGCCGGCCGTGGGGTGACCCTCGCCAGATCCAGCCTCTCAGGCGTGATTCGCGAACCCCACAGCCGTGAGCCAGTGCCCTTGGTCACGGCACCCCGTCACAGCACTGCCGCACTTCTGGCCAGGGGGTCCAGAGAGGGCCCTCTCTGCGGCGGTCCTCGTGGGAGGGTGGGCGGAGAGAGGCCGCCTGTGTCTGAGGTCGGAGGGCAGTGCTCCTGCTAGACGCAGCAGTGAGCTGGCCAGGGGCAGGCACTGTCGTGGCACCACCACGCGTGGTACAGGTCCACGCCAGCTTCCAAAGGCGGGCTGTGTGCTGCTGTCCCCGCGTCTGGGACCTGTGTGTGAAGTGCAGTCAGGTGTTCTCGTGGGACAGAGGGACCACGGCGCTGTGGCTGCAGTGCTCGAGCGCAGACAGGCTGCGGGGTGGTCACTGACAGGCTGGCTTTCCCCGGTGGCCCTGTGCTCGCACCCCCAGACAGCACCAGTCCTGGCTGTGCCTGGCAGGGGGCGGCCTGGGGCCAACGGCCGAGTTCTCTCACCATGGTGCCAGTGGCCCTCTCCACAGGTGTGGGGCACGGCATAGCCCGGGCACGCCCTCGGGGTCTGTCCTCATGCCCGTTGGCATCCTGGCCTGTGCCATGAAGCCCCGGCGGCCTTTGGGTTTCACCCACCTGTCCTGTGGGTTAGGTTAGGAGGCGGTGCGGCGGCCACCCCTCCGGTGGTGCCAAGGCCTTGGCACCTGCAGCACCTACTCATAGTCCTCTCCCCAGTCCTGGAGGAGCAGGCAGGAGCCACGCTGGCCCACGGGGGAGGCTTCGACGCCATCTGTCTTGGGCGATCCCAGAGCGTGGACGAGCCATGGCCGCGGCCAGTCCCCACTCCCAGGTGCTTGTCCTTGGCCAGTTGTCCAGTCGTGCGCTAGCTGCCCTTCTTTTTCTATTTGGTAATATCAAATAGTTCTTTAAAATTTTTTGGAGAGATTTTTGCTATAGGGTGTATGCACTCACCGGAGAGTGAGAAATCACGGGGTGGAGGGGTCACGCAGCAGTCCCTTCTCCGCCATTCTCCGCTCCTCTTGAGTACACATCGCATGTACACATGCACGGCATGAGTTTTAAGCCTCTGGTTCTGGGACTCGAACCATGGCAACTGTGGGAGCCCAGAGATGTAACCATTCCGCCATCTGCTGGTTTTAGTACCATCTAATAGGTTTTGAAGTAGCCAAAAGGATACACTTTGGTATAATTCTAGGTAATTTTAGACTACATCATTTTAAAAATCTATTTCTATTACTTTTTATTCCAGTAGACAAGTATTTTCTGGTATATTAAGAATTACCATCGATTTAATTGTCCTATTGAAAATGCAGCTTGCTAGAGCACATACAATTAGTTTTTTAAACTTTAAAGATTCCAACTTTATACTTTTCTTTTTAGAGAAGAACCAGAGATGATACTTGGAAAGCGGATGACCTCAGAAAACACCTCTGGGTAATGCTTTCGAGATACAAGTTGGGTCTTCTGGGAGCTGTGTCGTTTCACCGGTCGTCACCTCCACCGGTCTGGCCACGCGGCTCGTTTCAGAGGAGCCTGACCAGAGCCGTGTGGCTGTTCCCAAGGGGCTGCAGGGGCTGGCTTGGAGGCAACTGTGAAGTCCGCTGCCCCGCCGGGACTCTGTCGCGGTTCAGGGTTCAGGGCTCCCCTCGCGGCTCTGGCCCATGGCTGTGGCCTCAGGGACTGGAGGCAGCACCGTGGGGAGTGGGCTGTGGTGGTGGGACCGAGTGCTCTTGGGAGTTGAGAGGGAGGGTCTGTGCCCCTTACGTGGGACCCAGGTCTGTCTGGGCCTGCTGCTGCGATGCTGCGCTCTGGGCAAGGCTGTCAGGAGGCCTGTGTTGGGCTCCCTGTCTGTCCTCAGGGATGGCGTGGTGGTGCCACTCAGGGAGGATGAGGCAGGAGACAGACGCTCAGGGCTGGCCTGGGCACATAGGGAGACCCTGTCTGAAGGAGCCGGGAGCAGCAGTGTGCACCTGCAGTCCCAGCTGAGAGGTCGAGGCAGGACAGCTGTGACTGGCAAGGCCCCCTCTTAAAAAACAAAACAAAACAAAACAAACAAAACCCCAGGGCCCAGCAAGTGGCTTGGCAGTTAAGGCACTGGGCTCCCCATGGCCCACTGGGGTTGGAGTCTGGACCCAGCTACTTGTCTTCTCTCTCCCTCTCTCTCTGGTGAGTGCATGTGCCCTGTAGCAAATTTAAAACATAATAATGACAGTAAAATTAAATAATTCTTTAAAAAAAATCACTCACTATGCAAGTGGCATAGTGGTCAAGACGCTGGACTTTAATGTGGCTAACCACAGTTCAAGTCCCAGACCCTTTGGCTTGAAAACCATGCCAGCATGTGTGCATGCATGCCCAGAATCCCGAGAGGAAGCTGAAGGGGCGGGGGTTGCAGCGCGTCCATTGCCCCTGGAGTGATTTCTCACTTTTCATCTGTCTCCAGTGAGCACTTGTGTCCCATGGCAAAAACGACACCCCGCAGGACCAGCAGGTGACGCAATGTGTACTTCACCGGATGCCCTCATGGCCAGCCGTGGTTGAGCCCTGGACCCAGTGGCTTCAAACTCACGCTGGGCACGTGTTCATGCATGCCTGAAATCCCAAGAGGAGAGTGGAGGAGAAAGGATTGCAGCATAGCCATCTCCCTTGCGGGGGTGATTTCTCACTTTCTGTCTGTCCCTCTGTCTCTCCAGTGAACACATGCTCCCTTATAGCAAAAATCTCTCAAAAGAAATCAACAAAAATCCCAGGATCAGCAGATGGGATAGTTGTTACGTCACTGGACTCCTGCATGACTGACCACGGTTCAAGTCCCAGACTCAGTGGCTTCAACATCATGCCAGGCGCATGTGCATGTGTGCCCAGGGTCCCGGGAGGAGATGGAGAAAGGATTGCAGCGTCGCCCTCTCCCCAGGTGGTGGTTTCTCCCTTTTCCTCACTGTCTCTCCCTCTGCAAGCCCAAACCCTACACGCAGTGCCTGCTTGTAACCTGTGCGGTGTTTCCGATGCGCTTTGCCAACACCACGAGCACTTCTGCTCCGTGGCGTACAGTCACACCCGGGACGCTGAGCGTCACCCTGGATACGTCGTCTTCGAGGGCCGTTCCTTCGCTGCCATCCTGCCTGATTGGATGCAGCTGGATCCAGCATTTTCTTTGCTTTTTTTTTTTTTTTTTAGTTTATTATTTTTTTAAAATTTTTTTTCTTATTTGCCATAGAACACATGTGCTTGCCTAGAGAGAGAGAGAGAGAGAGAGAGAGAGAGAGAGCAAGTGAGAAATCACCCCAGGATGGCCACATCACAATCCCTTCTCCACTCTCCTTTCAGGATGCTAGGCACCTGCACACACACGCCCAACATGATTTGTTTTTTTTTTTGAGAGGTTTTTGCTATGGGGTGCGTGCGCTCGCCAGACAGACAGAGAGACAGAGAGACAGAAAGCGAGAAATCACCCCCCAGGGGGGATGACCACGCCACAATCCCTTCTCCTCCATTCTCCTCTCAGGATCTTGGGCACGCACACACACGCGCCCGGCGTGAGTTTTAAGCCGCTGGGTCTGGGACACGAACCGTGGTCGACTACGTGGGAGTCCAGTGACATAGCCATTACGCTAATTGCTGGCCCCACGCCCAACTTGATTTTCAAGCCACTGGGTTTGGGACTCAAACTGTGGTCGGCCACGCAGGAGTCCAGCACCTTAGCCACAATGCCACTTGCTGGTTCCCAGTGTTCTCTTAAGGTCCCACAGTAAGTAGGACTGTCGCGTTCAGGTATTGAGAGCCTCATGGAGGTCCGTCTGTTTCCTGGCCAAGCATACCTCACACCTGCCCCTCTCGTTTCAGGCTGTGCCGTCAGGGGCCCCCAAAGAAGGGAAGAGACACCGAGAAAGGAAGCCGCCCAAGGGGTTGGAGGCAGACCTGCTGGAGCACGTGGAGCGGAGGCAGAGGGATCCTGACCTGGCGGCCCAGAGGGACGGTCCCCCCGCACAGGAGAGTCCTCGCGGGGAGAGAGGGAAGCAGAAAGAAAGGAAGAAAGACACCAGAGAGCGGGACAAAGAGAGGCTGAGAGAGAGACACCGAGATCAGGATGCGGAGAAGTCACACAGCCGCGGGAAGGACAGAGAGAGAGACAAGGAGAGAAGGGCCCGGACAGAGGAGCTCAGGCAGACCACGGCCTACCACAACCTGCTGGGCTGGGAGGCTCGCGCGCAGCTCCTGGGGAGCAAGAGCCGCTCAGGTGAGAAGGCTCGGGCAGAGGCGTGCGTGAGGGCGTGTGCATGGAGCAGCAGAGGTGCGGGACGGTGGGCCATGCAGGTGAGGGCCCGGGAGCTCAGGGGTGCAGAGGCAGTGCAGGTGGGGGCGCGGGACAGTGGGAGGTGCACAGGTGAGGGCACGGGAACTCAGGTGTGCAGAGGCAGTGCAGGTGGGGGGTGCGGGACAGTGGGCCATGCAGATGAGGGCACGGGAACTCAGGTGTGCAGAGGCAGTGCAGGTGGGGGGTGCGGGACGGCGGGAGCTGCACAGGTGAGGGTCCGGGAGCTCAGGTGTGCAGAGGCAGTGCAGGTGAGGGCTCGGGAGGTCAGGTGTGCAGAGGCAGTGCAGGTGGGGGGCGTGGATGCGGGACGGTGGGCCATGCAGGTGAGGGCCAGGGAGCTCAGGTGTGCAGAGGCAGTGCAGGTGAGGGCTCGGGAGGTCAGGTGTGCAGAGGCAGTGCAGGTGAGGGCTCGGGAGGTCAGGTGTGCAGAGGCAGTGCAGGTGAGGGCTCGGGAGGTCAGGTGTGCAGAGGCAGTGCAGGTGGGGGGCGTGGATGCGGGACGGTGGGCCATGCAGGTGAGGGCCAGGGAGCTCAGGTGTACAGAGGCACTGTGCTGGGCGAGGTGCAGGAGAGAGGGCAGGAGAGCCCCGACCATCCTCGCATCCTGGCTTGCGCTGCTCTGAGATTGGCCCCATAGTTCAGCCACGTTGGCCTGAGGGCCCGCCTGCCCCTCACGGCGTGCCTGCTCTCGGCGGCCGTCCTGAAAGTTGTGGGTGTCGGTGTGTGCTCCCCTTCGGAAACACGTGTCAGTCATTCTCTTCTCTCAGTTCCGTGACTGGGCTTCGACCTGAAGGTTCAGGCCTCCAGAACTCGGTAGGACTGTTGCTCTCTGGGAGTTTAAAAGTTCACTCAGGCAGTGAAGAGAGTAGGTTTTCTTGTTATTTCCTGGAGTTTTACTGTTGAAACATATTTACACTTAGTATTTCAGTAAGCCCTGCCCCGTTACCTGGAAGCGAAGCCATGCTCCGACGAGGGTTCCTGGGGGACGTCTGTGCAGGTGATGCTCAGGGGCCCATGCGCGTTGCTGCAAGCGCTACGGCTGGGGCGTCCCCAAGGACGCCTTTCTCCGCTCGTCTTCAGCGAGGCAGAGTGCGCCCAGTAAACCCAGGGCCGGCCCACGGCCTGGGGTTCAGGGAGCTGATCCCACGTGGCAATACATATTTTAAGTCCCAGTCCTGGTGGCTTGAAAAACATGCTGGGCACACGTGCGTGCGTGCCCAAATCCCGACAGGATAGAGACGGGGAGAGTTTGTGGTTTGACCATGCCCCGTGGGGGGTGCTTTCTTCCCTCCCTCTCTGTCTCTCTGGAAAGTGCACATGCCCTCTGGAAAATTAAAAATAAAATCAGCTGGGGCCAGCAGGTGGCACAGTGGTTAAAGTGCTGGATCTCCACATGAGTGACTGTGGTTTGAATCCCAGGACCAGTGTCTTGAAACTCATGGTGGGCGTGTGTGCCCAAAATCCTGAGAGGAGGGTGGGGGAGGGGGTTGTGACATGGCCATCCCCTCTTGGAGTGAGTTCTCACTTTGTTTCTGGGTCTCTCTCTCTCCAGTGAGTGCGTGTGCCCTGTAGCAAAAATCTTGCCCAAAAAATTACCAAAAAAAAAAAAAAAGACTAAAAAATTTTAAGTTTCAGCTAACATAAGTGAAAAAGGAGTGTATTAAAAAGTACATAGTAAAAAAAAAAAAAACAAACCCAAAACCAAAAACGTAGTGCTGGCCGGCAGGTGGCATGGTGGGGCCAGTAGATGGCATGGTGGTTAAAGGCACTGGATTCTCAAGGCCGACTATGGTTCGAGTCCTAGACCTGGTGGCTTGCTTTCTCACTCTCCTTTCTTTCTCTGTCTGGTCAAGACTTAAATAAATAAAATAAGCACGTACATACATACATACAACAAATGGAATGAAATAAATAATCGTTTTTTAAAAAGGAAAACACACAGGACACACGTGTGTGCCCAGATGGCGACAGGGTGGGAGCAGGAGGGGAGGGGCCGCAGTGTGCCCATGCCCCCTGTGACTGCAAAACCCTCTGGCAATTAAAAAGAAAAGCCCCTTTTTGGGTGGGGCTTTGGCCCCCTCAGTTCCTGTCCCAGCAGCTGCTCCCAGATGGTGCCAGACGCTGGCTCTGTAGCCCTCCTCCTCCTCCCCTGGGCACACCGTGTGCACACGGTGCAGTCCAGCCACAGGCTGGCCCCCTCTCGGAGTGGCCCGCCCCGGGGCTCCCCTCCCTCGGCCGGCTCCCGCTGACAGGGCTGCGTCCCGGTGGTGGTGCCTCTCCCAGCTCTGGGTCCCAGGGATTGGCGGCCTCTGCCAGGGCCGGGTCGCTGATTGGGAGGGCGTCTGCCCCTTGCTCTTTGCAGGGCTGTTCTGACCTCTGCCTTACTCCGTTTCAAGCGAGATACTAGGACTTGCCATTCTTGAGTTCAGAGAATGTGTTTCAATTGAAGATTTTTTTTTTTTTAAGTTTTTGTCATAGGGGGAGTGCATTCCCTAGAGAGAAAGATAAATCGACCCCCCCCAGGAGGGGTATGGCCATGCTGCAATCCCTTCTCCATTCTCTCCTCGGGATCTTGGGCACACATGCACATTCACAAGGCCTATTTATAGTCCCAGACCTGGGACTCCAACGCAGAGTTGGCCCCGTGGAATCCAGCACCTTACACCACCACGCCACCTGCTGGCCCATTACCGAATATGTTAAGTGTATGTTGATTAATGTAGCACGTGTGATAACATCTGCAGCAAGACTTGTGGGACCAGCAGGTGGCATAATGGCTATGTCGCTGGACTCCTACACAGTCAACTGTGGTTCGAGTCCTGGACCCAGAGGCTTAAAACTCATGCCGGGTGCGTGTGTGTGCGTGCCCCAGATCCCGAGAGGAGAACAGAGGAAAAGGGATTGCAGCATGGCCGTCCCCCCTGGGGGCTGAGTTCTCGCTTTCTGTCTTTCTGTCTGTCTCTGTCTTAACAGTGATCGCACACGCCCTATAGCAAATATCTCTCCCTGAAAAAAAAACTTGAGAAGGTCTTTTTGGTGTGCTGACTTTTGAGACTGTTTAACTTTTGTTTATATAGTGAGTAAAGTAAGAGGTGAAGAGAAGGAAAGGAGAGAGGGAGCCTCGGAGAGAGGAGACGACGACAGAGAGAGAAGATACCGCGAGAGGAAGGTACTGCGCGGGGCAAGGCGGGGCGGGCTGTGACAGGCGTGCTCGGAGAATTGTCTGCATCAGGGCCTGGAGCCCTCGTGTCGTGTGGTCAGTTTCTCTCTCCCTCCTGGTTGAGTGTTTCCTGCGATCCGAGGAAACCCTCAAACACTCCATTACCTGAGGAAGTTGGGAAGGTGGGGACAGACGTGAAGCAGCAGCCCTGCCGCGCCCTCCCGGAGGAGAGGGTGGCATGTAGGCACCTGTGCGCAGCAGGCGCGGGTGGCCCTGGGCTCTGTCCTGGAGCCTGCCTACGTGGAGGGCTTGCGGCCAGCCGTGCTGCTCTGCGGAACCGGGACGGAGGGGCCTGAGGCCGTGGGTGCCGGGTCACTTTTCCACCCGCCCAGCCTGCCCCGACTGTGGCAGCCATCCGCGGGACTTCGGGCATTGTTCACCCTTACTTCCTGGTGATTCGTTGCTGTGTGAGCACGCCCTGTCCACGTCGCCACATGCTGTGTGTGTCCACATCAGTCTAACCCTGGGGCGCACGTCGTGACTGGGCACCCTCATTTCCAGTCACTGCTAATTTGATTCATAAGAACACGGCATTTGGGGTCAGCAGATGGCATAGTGGTTACGGCGTCGGACTCCCACCTGGCCACCACAGTTCAAGTCCCGTACCTGCCAACTTGAAAATCATGCCGGGCTTGTGCACGTGCGTGCTCAGAATCCCGAGGAGAAGGTGGAGGAGAAGGGGTTGCAGTGGGGCCCTCCCCCCGGGGTGATCTCTCACTTCTCTCTGTCTTTCTCTGTCGGCCAGGACATGTGTCCTGTCGCATAAACCTTAAGGGTGGAAGGAAGGGAAAGAAAGGAGAGAGGAAGGGATGGAAGGAGGCGAGGGAAGAGAAGGGAGAAAAAAGAGAGGGGAAGAAGAGAAAGAGAAGAAAGAAATAGAAAGAAAATGGCATGTTAACCCCTTTTTTTTTTTTTTAGAGAGGTTTTTTGCTATAGGGCACGTGCGCTCACCAGACAGAGAGAGACAGAGAGATAGAAAGCGAGAAATCACCCCCCGGGGGGATGGCCACGCCGCAATCCCTTCTCCTCCATTCTCCTCTCAGGATCTTGGGCACGCACGCACACACGCCCAGCGTGAGTTTTAAGCCACCGGGTCTGGGACGCGAACCGTGGTCGACTACGTGACATATTACGCTAACTGCTGGTCCCGGGTGAACCCTCTGTTGGAGGGCCCCCTGCCTGCCCGCACGTGGCCTGCCTCCAGTGGCCTGTGTCCCGATTGTTGGGCGAGCCGGCCACCGGGGATGTTTGCTGGTCTTTGTTTTGCATTTGACCTGGGGAGTCTTTCTTGTGCGTGTGTTTCGTTTTGCTTCTCTGGTGGAGAGTACATGCACACGCCTGAAAGAGCAAATGAGAGGGGAGCACCCCGGAGAGGGCCTCGGCACAGC
Source organism: Tupaia tana (assembly GCA_026018925.1). NCBI lineage: Eukaryota > Metazoa > Chordata > Mammalia > Scandentia > Tupaiidae > Tupaia > Tupaia tana. The sequence continues at coordinate 384,338 of JAKSZU010000003.1, read as the reverse complement.
TCAGCCCCTCCCCAGCCTGCCGGCCCCTGTGCCCCCGGTGCCCCGGGTGTCCTCGACCCGGGACCTGAGTCCACACTGTCCACGTGGCCTCCAGGCTCTCAGGACAGTCAGCACTGCTGTGTGCTGGCACCTGGCGGCCTCTCGGTTTCCTGGGTGTGACTTCGTGAAGTGTCAGGTGCCAGCCTCCTGTGAGGGGGCTGCATCAGTGCGAGGGCAGCATCCTGCAGTGTCGTTGGTGGCCGGCAGAGCCCCAGGGGGGCAGCGGCCCACTCCCTCAGGTCAGAGGGCCCAAGGAAGGAGCGAGGGGCGGCTGGGCGTGCTGTCTGCATGTCTCACGGGCCATGTCTGGAAGTTGCAGTACGATGGCACCCAGGACGCCCCGCTGCAGTACTGGCTGTACCCAGAGGAGGGCGTGCGGCGGCACCACCGGCCTCGGGAGCCCCGCGGAGAGAGCAGACGCCGGGAGAAGAGCGGCGCCCGGGCAAGGCGGGAGCGGCACCCCGGAGAGGAGAGCGCGATCTTGGGCAGAGAGGGCGAAGACAGGCCTGGAGGGAGGCGGCACGCAGAGGGCCTTCACCCAGCGGACGAGCGGCACCGCGAGCGGAAGGACAGGCCTTCGAAAGGCGAGCGCAGGAGGAGGGGCTCCCAGGTAGGCGGGCAGGGTTCGGGTCAGAGCCCTCTGAGCCTGCGGCTACCCTGTCTGCAGAGAGGAGAGGTGACAGGCCTAGTAGCGAGCCGGCTGGGTGAGTTACTGCAGCAGGCACACGGATGTCTTGAAATTTTAAAGCTGATAAATGAATAATTCAGTCCAACAAGAAACGAATCAATCAGACTTGGTGGCGGGAGTTTGCCAAAAAAATCAAAACAAAGCAGCCAGACTATGAGCCACCACTCCTAGGGTCCTAGTGCCCTCCATATGCAGCGGCCTGAGGCTGCCACTGTTTCCGCCCACACCTCCTCCCGGCACCTCCTCCCGGCACCTCCACCCGGGCACCTCCACCCCGGGCACCTCCTCCCCGGGCACCTCCACCCCGGGCACCTCCACCCGGGCACCTCCACCCCGGGCACCTCCACCCGGGCACCTCCTCCCCGGGCACCTCCACCCGGGCACCTCCACCCCGGGCACCTCCACCCGGGCACCACCTCCCCGGGCACCTCCACCCCGGGCACCTCCTCCCCGGGCACCTCCTCCCCGGGCACCTCCACCCCGGGCCCCTCCACCCGGCACCTCCACCCGGCACCCCCCGCTGCTCTGTGTTGCAGTCTTTAGCTGACAGGGTTTCACTCTCCTACTCGGCACTTCCTCTAATAGGAAGCAAAGCCCCTACCAGGGTCCGTAGAGTGCAGCTGGGTGACTGACGCCTCCAGAGAAAAACCTGGGTTCTTCCCGAAGCCCAGCACTTGGGGCCTGGTGATGCAGACCGGCAGAGCTGGTGCACGTGACCTGGAGCCCGAGTCGGAGGGACCCAAGGCCTGGGATCAAGACCGGGATCATTCAGACCGAGGAGCGCATGCCGCTAGAGGGCCCCGACCACCCCACGGTGCAGCGAGCTAGATCCCACTTGGCTGGGTGCAGTGCCTTGAAAGCCACACCGGGTACCTGTGTGTGACTCGACTCCGAACAGGGTGGAGAAATGGAGGGGAGCATGTGCTGTGAACATGTCCCCGGGGAGCTCCCCACCTCTCTCTCTGCGAGCACACGTGTCCCGGGGAGCTCCCCACCTCTCTCTCTCTCTGTGAGCACACGTGTCCCCGGGGAGCTCCCCACCTCTCTCTCTGTGAGCACACGTGTCCCCGGGGAGCTCCCCACCTCTGTCTCTTACTGCGAGCACACGTGTCCCGGGGAGCTCCCCACCTCTCTCTCTCTCTGTGAGCACACGTGTCCCCGGGGAGCTCCCCACCTCTCTCTCTGTGAGCACACGTGTCCCCGGGGAGCTCCCCACCTCTCTCTCTGTGAGCACACATGTCCCGGGGAGCTCCCCACCTCTCTCTCTGTGAGCACACGTGTCCCGGGGAGCTCCCCACCTCTGTCTCTTACTGTGAGCACACGTGTCCCCGGGGAGCTCCCCACCTCTCTCTCTGTGAGCACACGTGTCCCCGGGGAGCTGCCCACCTCTGTCTCTCTGTGAGCACACGTGTCCCCAGGTGCTGCCCACCTCTGTCTCTCTCTGTGAGCACACGTGTCCTGGGGAGCTCCCCACCTCTCTCTCTCTCTGAGCACACGTGTCCTGGGGAGCTCCCCACCTCTCTCTCTGCGAGCACACGTGTCCCGGGGAGCTCCCCACCTCTCTCTCTCTCTGTGAGCACACGTGTCCCGGGGAGCTCCCCACCTCTCTCTCTCTCTGTGAGCATACGTGTCCCCGGGGAGCTCCCCACCTCTCTCTCTGTGAGCACACGTGTCCCCAGGTGCTGCCCACTTCTGTCTCTTACTGCGAGCACACGTGTCCCGGGGAGCTCCCCACCTCTCTCTCTCTCTGTGAGCACACGTGTCCTGGGGAGCTCCCCACCTCTCTCTCTCTTTGTGAGCACACATGTCCCGGGGAGCTCCCCACCTCTCTCTCTCTCTGTGAGCACACGTGTCCCGGGGAGCTCCCCACCTCTCTCTCTGTGAGCACACGTGTCCTGGGGAGCTCCCCACCTCTCTCTCTGTGAGCACACGTGTCCTGGGGAGCTCCCCACCTCTCTCTCTGTGAGCACACGTGTCCCGGGGAGCTCCCCACCTCTGTCTCTTACTGCGAGCACACCTGTCCCGGGTAGCTCCCCACCTCTCTCTCTCTCTGTGAGCACACGTGTCCCGGGGAGCTCCCCACCTCTCTCTCTCTCTGTGAGCACACGTGTCCTGGGGAGCTCCCCACCTCTCTCTCTCTCTGTGAGCACACGTGTCCCGGGGAGCTCCCCACCTCTCTCTCTCTTTGTGAGCACACGTGTCCCGGGGAGCTCCCCACCTCTCTCTCTCTCTGTGAGCACACATGTCCCGGGGAGCTCCCCACCTCTCTCTCTCTCTGTGAGCACACGTGTCCCGGGGAGCTCCCCACCTCTCTCTCTGTGAGCACACGTGTCCTGGGGAGCTCCCCACCTCTCTCTCTGGGAGCACACGTGTCCTGGGGAGCTCCCCACCTCTCTCTCTGTGAGCACACATGTCCCCAGGTGCTGCCCACCTCTGTCTCTTACTGCGAGCACACCTGTCCCGGGTAGCTCCCCACCTCTCTCTCTCTCTGTGAGCACACGTGTCCCGGGGAGCTCCCCACCTCTCTCTCTCTCTGAGCACACGTGTCCTGGGGAGCTCCCCACCTCTCTCTCTGTGAGCACACGTGTCCCGGGGAGCTCCCCACCTCTCTCTCTCTCTGAGCACACGTGTCCCCAGGTGCTCCCCACCTTTCTCTCTCTCTCTCTGAGCACACGTGTCCCGGGGAGCTCCCGGGGAGCTCCCCACCTCTCTCTCTCTCTGTGAGCACACGTGTCCCGGGGAGCTCCCCACCTCTCTCTCTCTCTGTGAGCACACGTGTCCCGGGGAGCTCCCCACCTCTCTCTCTCTCTTCTGGAGAGCACCCTGTCCCCTGGTCGGTCACGGCAGCCTGCTGGCCCATCAGTGTGCTCTGCAGGGCCGTGAGCAGCGTCCCGTCACCTCTGGCACCTCACCCCGATGGCTCCCTTACCATTGAGCTGGAGCCCACATCATGTCCCCTTTAGGACGCGAATCCCAGCTGTGTCTGCAGCTGCCAAGCCAGTGTGGGCGTCTCGCTGTCTGTGGTGCCCAGAGCCCACGGTTCCTCTCCCGGCCTGAGGCCGCTTCCTTTCCTGGCTGTGGACAGGACTGAGCTAAGGCTCACCATGTGGAGACCACCCTCTGCACAGTGTGTCCCCGCCAACCTCAGGGTCAGCTCTGCTTGGTCACTTAGACTTCTTCTTTAATAGTTTGTGTTCAGGGGAATGCACTCGCTGAAGAGAGACAGAGAGAGGGGACGTGAGAAATAACCCTGCAATCCCTTCTCCTCCATTCTCCTTCTGGGATTTTGGGCACACACGCACACTCACCAGCGTGATTTTCTCCTCTGTTTTCAGCGGCTTTTGCCGTTGGGCGCATGTGCTCGCCAGAGACGGAGAGGGAAAGTGAGAAATCACCGTCCAGCTGGGATGGCCACACTGCAGCTCCTTCTTCTCCATTCCCCCCTCAGGCTTTTGGGCACGTGTGCACACGTGCTTGATGTGTTTTGCATGCCTTAGGGTCCAGGACGCAAACCACAGTGTTGGCTGTGTGGGTCCAGCACCTTATTGGCCACCTGCTAGCCCTGGACATTTTTTTTGGAGAGGTTTTTTTTTTTTTTTTTTTTTTTTTTTTTTTTTTTTTTTTTTTTTTTTTTGGTATAGGGCATGTGTGCTTGCCAGAGAGACAGAAAGTGAGAAATCACCGCCCCTTCCCGGAGGGATGGCCACACAGCAATTCCTTCTTTTCTATTCTTCTCTCGGGATCTTGGGCACGTACGCACATGCGCCCGGCATGAGTTTAAGCCACTGGGTCCGAGACTCGAACTGCAGTTGACTACGTTAGAGTCCAGCGATGGAGCCATTATGCTATCTGCTGGTCCCATAGAAATACTTTTTCCTACTAGGAAGTTTAATAGCCATGTGCTGTTTTATCATGTGGTTGTAATACCATTTATTTAACGTGTAACCTGTATTGAACATGCTCAGGTTACTGATGTGTTCAATATTATAAATTGTTCTGTGGGAACAGGCTTTAAGTGTAATACACATCCCCAGCCACTTTCTAAGAATACCTAAGAGTGGAGCTTACAAGGCAAAGGAGTTTCTGCATGTCTACGCCACTTTCCAGTCTCTAGACGGGTCTCTCCTGTGGGTGGCCCGCTCCGTGTCCCGGGCCGTGTCCTGCTGTGTGGTCCCCACACTGCTGCTCAGCCTGGTGGCCTCCTCGTGGTCCCCCGCATACTGCACTTCCCGCTGGCCCTCACCCAACTCAGTCCTCTTCAGACAGCCTACCTGGCCTGCCTGCATGTACTGACTACGATCTGATTGTTCTAGCTCATTTAAACTCACTCAGCTCAGCAGAAGGTTATCTAAACCCTTGTCCTGTAGGTGCCTGGAGTCAGGGCTGGCTCCATCCTGTGTGTGTGAAAGTGCGCCATTGGGCAGCGTAAGGAACCGGCTAGCTCTATAATAAACCGTGCTGTTCTGAAATGGACAGCTGTGGTTACTCACTGAGGTAACACGTGATCCGTCTTGGGTACTTCTGTTCATCTTCCTCACCTTAACTATACAGCTCACCCACACAGAAGCTGTTGGTAATCGCACTCCGAGAACCCTCGGGCGTATACGCTGCTGCTAAGCCAGACCTGTGCTTGTCCCGCGGCTCACGGCTGTGCGGAATTCACCCTGCTACATGTTAATGGCTGTGGACTATGTTCTTCTTTGACAGAATGGCGAGCCCAGGAATCCAAGTTCAAGAAGAGATGGGACCAGCAGCCGGTAAGAAATGAACTCCTTTTGTGTGACTGTCACCTACGGGGAGTTTCAGCAAGTGTGTGGAAAATGTGTCTGATGAACAAGCCGCGTGGAGTTCAGACCGGCTTGGGACCGGAGCAGACTTGTCCCTTACCTGCGTGTGTCTGCTGGTGTCCTTGGGCCCTCATCGGCGGCTGTCCCCAGTGGGCGTCACGGCCAGTGGTCTGTGGTAGTTTCTGCGGCACTGCACGTTCTCGGGGTCCCGGTCCTCCAGTGTGCCACGGAGCGTGGCAATGTGCAATACGTCACTAGTCCTGTTTCTTTTTCTTTTCTTTTTTTAATTTTTTTGTGTGTGTGTGCTACAGAAGCTGTCAATCCAATACACCAGGCAGAGTCTACATTGACACAATAAAAGTACACAGAATTAGTAAAAGTCACTTGAAGGAGTCCTGTTTCTTTTTTTTTTTTTTTTTTTTTTAATAATTATTTTATTTTATTTATTCATTTTTTTTTTTTTTTTTTTAGTTTGACCAGAGAGAGACAGAGGGTGAGAGTGAGAGAGAGAGAGGAATTGAGAAAGCAAGCCACCAGATTCAGGACTTGAACCCTGGTTGGCCATGTGGGAGTGTCCAGCACCTTAACCACCACGCCACCTGCTGGTCCCAAGGAGTCCTGTTTCTTTTTAAGGTTTATGTCATAGGGTGCGCTTCCCAGAGAGAGACGAAGAGACACAGTGAGACGGAAAGTGAGAAATCAGCCCCTGGGGGGACAGCCACACCACAGTCCCTTCTCCTCCATTTTCCTCCTGGGACTTTGGCCATGCACACTGAGTCCAAGACTCAGACTGTGGCCAGCTACGTGGCAGTCCAGCACCTTAACCACCACGCTGCCTGCTGGCCCTGCTCGTCCTGTCTCGCCCTTTTAACACCTGCTCATGCAGAATTAGAAAATCAGCCCTCACTTTGGGGAGAGTACTCCAGTTGGGGTCTGAGCGTGCAAGAGGCAGCCTCTCTGCCCACAGTGAAGCGTCCGAGGGCGGGCGAGCGGCCCCTTTCTAGCATGAGCGAGCTCGCCTGGGTCACACACACCACGACCACAGGCTGCAGTCCTCCCACCCAGCATTTGTGAACTCAGGTTCGCGCGCTGCTCGCGGCCCGGCGGGGGCTGCGTCTGCCTCTCCCCGTGCTGCCGGATGCCGCGGAGCAGAATGTGGTGTGAGGCCTGGAGTGTGTGCGCTCTCGTCTGCACACGTGTGCCCCTAGATTTTCATCGTTCTTTATGACAACCATGTTTTATAATTCTTTTCCATAGATTATGAAGACTTAGGCTCTTGTTTTGCCTAAATTTTTACAAATTTGAACAAAGCTAGCCCTTAAACCTTGGGGAGGGGCCAATTTCTAGATTCTCCCACTAAAGTTTGTTTGTTTCTTCTGAGAGAAAAGGACACCCATGGCTGGGTCTTTATGCCACAGTCTTGCATCCAGCCGTGTGGCGGCCCCGGGCCCCAGGCTGTGCTGGAACGCATAGGCTCTGGCTTTGTTCCCTGTGAACCGCTGCGTGATCTTGTTACCCGCAGGCCACGGGGCATTGCTATGAATGTGAGTTTGTGTGTGTGTGTGTGTGTGTGTATGTGTTTAAGTTATTTTCCTAATCTTATTTATTATTATATTTTAATTTGACCAGAGAGAGAGAGAGAGAGGAAGGGAGAAAGCAAGTCACCAGGTCCAGGACTTGAACCGTGGTCAGCCATGTGGGAGTCGGGACCTTTACCACCATGCCATCTACTGGCCCCTGAGTGTGAGTTCTAAAAATTGAGACTCAGTTTGAAACTTTGAAGACTTATTTTCATAACCTAAAATATAAAGTGTGATTTCAAAAGAACGTATTTTAAATACATTTTTGTTTGGCAATAGAAATACAATTTTGAACATGAAGTGACAGTGTTTGAGATGACTAATAAAGTGGCAGCAATTTCTGGAACTCTGAAGTTCCAGACCTGCATGGCACGAAAGCTGGCTGTGGCGTGTGGCTCTGTGCTCTCGGGAGGTGGGGCTGCTGAGTGGCAGGCCTGTCGGGATGTGGCATGCTAGCGCTCCGAGCCCCCCATGGCCACCGCAGTGCCTCTCAGACCCGCTGAGATATAGCAGTTTTCTTTTTTTCAAGTCCTCGTTTAAGAACAACTTTTGGGGACCAGCAGTTAGTGTAATGGCTATGTCGCTGGACTCCCACATACTCGACTGCGGTTCGAGTCCCGGACCCAGTGGCTTAAACTCACGCCAGGCACGTGTGCGTGTGTGCCCAAGATCCCGAGAGGAGAATGGAGGAGAAGGGATTGCGGCGTGGCCATCCCCCCTGGGGGGTGATTTCTCGCTTTCTGTCTCTCTGTCTTTGTCTGTCTGGCGAGTGCACGCGCCCTATAGTGAAAATCTCTTCAAAAAAAAAAAAACTTTTGGTTTTGCTCATGTTTCTTTTTAGGCACACAGAGGCTGTGACCAGGAACAACGGGAAAGACAAAGACTCACGGCAGAAGGTGAGATGGTCGGGACCACGGGCCGGCGCAGAGGGCGCGTCTTCCCCTGGGCCCCCGCAGAGGGTGCGTCTTCCCCTGGGCCCCGCAGAGGGTGCGTCTTCCCCTGGGCCCCGCAGAGGGTGCGTCTTCCCCTGGGCTTCCCGCGAGCAGGCCGGGGCCGCTGGCAGTGGCTGCTTGGAGCCACCGTCCATCCGGAGGCATCTGGGGTCAGGGAGATCAGAAGGGCCGAGTCGGCCTGCAGTAAAAGACAGAGAGCCGGTGCGGGCGTGCCGACAAGCCTGGGTGACGTCCTCGAGCAGACACTTCCTGAGTCTAGTTCGAGGAGCAGTGGTGGTCACGAACGCGTGCTAATGGCAGGCTGAGGGTGAAATGCTAAAGACATTTTCTTTTTTTTTTGGAGAGGTTTTCGCTATAAGGCGCGTGCGCTCGCCAGACAGACAGAGAGAGACAGAGAGACAGAAAGCGAGAAATCACCCCCCAGGGGGGATGGCCACGCCGCAATCCCTTCTCCTCCATTCTCCTCTTGGGATCTTGGGCACGCACGCACACGCGCCCGGCGTGAGTTTAAGCCACTGGGTCCGGGACGCGAACCGCAGTCAACTACGTGGGAGTCCAGCGACATAGCCATTACGCTAACTGCTGGTCCCCACATTTTCATAACATAAAATATGAAGGAAGCCTGGGGGAGGGGAAGGGGCGTTCGACGGCTCACAGAGGCCCGGGACTCCCGCTTCAGGGACGAGAGGGAGTCCCTATAGGCACGGGTTCCCGGTTCCTCTGAGCGAGATGGCGGCCGCACTGGTGGGGAGCCGCACCCCGGCAGACGCGTGCTCGCCTGGCACACCCTCTGAGCCGCGTCGCCAGCGTGACGCACCCAGACCTCCTGTCCCCCATGTTCTGCGTGGCCTCGTGCTCCGGTGTGTGCAGGGAGAGCTGTGTGCCCTGCCCTGCCCCCGTGTCACTGGTTGTCTTTTTAGAGCTCTTTGGTTATAGGACACGTGTGCTCGTCAGAGAGACAGACAGAGAGAAAGTAAGAGAAAGTGAGAAAACACCATCCTGGAGGATGGCCACACCTCGGCCCTTCTTCATTCTCCTCGTGGGATCTTGGGCACACACGCGCATGCGCCCAGTGTGAGTTTTAAGCCGCCGAGTCCAGGACTTGAACCATGGTTGATTGAGTGGGAGTCCAGTGACGTAGCCATTGCGCCACCTGCGGGTCCCTGCTCACTGTTTACAGCGGCTTTGAGGCGATCCGGGAGCTGTCCTCACAGAGGCCAGGTGATAGCTACATGGCCCTCAGTGGCACCCCCGAGGTTTACTTTTGTCATTACGCGTAACGCAGGCAGCATGTTTTTGGCTTCTGCTGAACCCCCTCTGAAGAGGCTTTGTCTTCTGTGGTCGTCTGAGACCTACCTGTGCCCTTGAGGCATCACTTACTGATTTGGTATCTTCTTTTCTTTTTCAGTCTTTTTGGTCATAGGTTATGTGCACTCTCCAGACAGAGAGACAGAGTGCGGGAAAGTGAGCATTGCACCCCGGGAGGGATAGCCCCGCGAGTCCCTTTTCCTCTCTCTTCTCTCAGGATTTCAGGCATGCACACATGTGCCCACAGTATTTTTTGGGCTTCTGGGTCTGGGACTTGAACTGCAGAGTTGATCATGGGAGATCTAGCACCTGAACTAGCACGCCACCTGCTGGCCCTGGTGCTGTATTTATGTGTTTATTTCATACACAGACACAGGCAGTTTACACGCCATCAGTACTCATTTTTTGTTTTAATGCGTCAGAGGACCTGTGAGCTCACAGAAGACAGAGAGGGAACGTGAGAGAGCTCCCCCGTTGGGCGGTGGTCAGGCTGCCAGCCCTTCTCCCCTTTCAGGACTTTGGGCAGATGTGCACACGTGCCCGGTGTGTTTCTGAAGCCGCCGGGTCTGGGACTTGAAGTGCACAGTCAGCCAGGTGGGACGTAGCGTCCTAACTGCCAGGCCACAGGCTGGCCCTGTCTCCCCTTAACGACAGGTCTGCTCTGTCATGACCCACTGCCCCAGCCTCGCGGCTGGGAGTGCAGCTGCACACCACCACCCACGCCTGGCCTTGAGGCTGGACGCGAACTTGAACCTGGGCTTCCCACGTGGTCCCCGCCTGTGGAGCCACCGCGGCCTGGCCGCACTGCTGTTCTGAGGTGTTCTATTCACCCCGTTCTGAGGGCGGTGGCCGGAGCACGCATCGTTTAGCTGCAGCTGTCAGCCCCAGAACAGGAGGAAAGGTGGCCTTGCAGACATTCCCACGTAGGCTTTGTAACCGCACTGGGTGCCTGTTCTGGTTGCTTTACACCAACACGCACTCGGCTCCTCCCCTCCTCTGTTCTTGGGGAGCCCTCTGCCGTGCTGCTAGGTCTGCCAGGCCTTGAGACCGTCAGGCTCTGGCTAGCAGGCAGGCTCCCGTCTTCCTGTGTCTGGTTTTTTCCTCAAGCTCTGGCAGGTATATTAAGCCACATTGTCCTCTGAAATCTCCCAGTAGTCACGTTGAAAAGTAAGAAAGGAAATTAGTCTCAGTTATTTGTATACGCGGGGACTTCAGAAAGTTTGTGGAAAGATGGAATTACAGTATGAGTTTATTTTCGTGCAAAATATTTTGAAATCCATGGGTAGTTTTTTTTTTTTTTTAATAATTATTTTATTTAGTTTTATTTATTTATTCATATTTTATTTGACCTGAGAGAGAGAAAGAGAGAGAGAAGGAAGGAAAGTGTGAAAGCAAGCTACCAGGTCTGGGACTCGAACTGTGGTCGGCCATGTGGGGGTCCAGTGCCTTAACCACCACACCACCTGCTGGCCCCCATGAATAATTTTTTTCTGATAACTCACATTTTACATGAGCTTTCGGAAGACTCCCTCATAATCCAATATACCTAAAATAGTCTCCTCCCAACATGTAATTGATACGGGAATGACCAATGAGATGGTTTACTGTCTTGGTTTTTGCGGCATGTGCATGAGATGGAGAGAGGAAGAGACAGAAGGGGGAAGTGAGAAGTCCCCCAAGGCGGATGGCCGGGCCACATCCCTCTTCCTCTCTCCTCCGGGGTCCTGGGCACACGCACACGCACCTGGTGTGGCTTTCAAGCTGCCAGGTCCAGAGTTCGAGGTAACGGCCGGCCATGTGGGAGTCCAGTGCTGTAACCACTACACCACCTGCTGGCCTGACCCCGAGATGATTTACCTTCCTGTTTTATTTTTTTGCACCAGAGTAGCAAAACGTGGTTTCCCAGAAGGTCGCAGGAAACGATCGTGAGAGGCCGGCAGTGTCCCGGCTCGGGCAGCGTCCCGGCTCAGGCTCAGGCCCAGGTGTTCGAGCTTCAGCTCTGGCTTCCCTTGTCTGGTTTTTCAGCATCTGTGTAGCCTCAGAGCAATGCTCTGGACACGCAGAGGACTCTGCTCTCCCTGGACAAGACATCACGTCGTCACCACTGTCACATCACACACTGCCCGGTCCTAGAAGAGAGTTTTTGCTTGAAGACTTTTGCCAGAAGGGTGCATGTGCTTGCCAGAAAGAGACAGAGAGACAGAGAGAAAGTGAGAGGTCACCCACCCCCGGGGAATGGCCATCCACAATCCTCTCTCCTCCATCCTCCTCCTGGAGTTTTGGGCACACACACAGTTGGTATGATTTTCAAGCTGCCAGGTTAGGGAGTTGAACCGTGGCTTGCCACGTGGGAGTCTGGCACTTTAACCACCATGCCACCTGCTGGCCCCAGGTAATGACTTCTAAGTGTCGACCTCCCTGGTATCAGCGATGTGAGCAGTTGCATGGTCGGACTTCTCTGGCATCATGTGTGGGAATCCGTGCTCCACAAAGGGGGTTTCTGCAGCCGTCTGTCATTCCATTTCCTACAGGAGGAGACGGCACAGAGAGGCTGAGTCACTCACCCCAAGTCACACAGCTCGTAGCCACGCTGGGCCCCAGTCCCCAGGGCTGGGGCTTCACAGTCTGTGTACCTGCCACTCGGGCCAACCCTAGGAGGAGCTGGGCGAGCATCCCAGAGACGCCTGGGGTTGCAGCGGTGTCCAGCTGACCACAGCTGTTCTCCGCCCCCCAGCTCAGTGGGGAGGAGGGTTTGTGGGTGTGGGAGTTCCTCAGGGAGGAGGCCGCCACTGGGATAAGGAGCGCGTCCATGGTGCCTCAGCCCCTGCTCCCTCTCCTGCCCCAGCTTCGTGTCCCGTCTTGGTGCGGTTCCTGCTCCTGCAGACCGCAGGACGCACCGCGAACTCTGTCGGACCTGACTGGAGGCCTGCTGTGGGCCCAGGGAGGGACGTGCATCACCGTGCGGCTGCCAGGTGCCAGGGCCTGGGCTCGGTGTGGCTGTGGCCGCTGGGCGAGTGGCCAGCCACCTTGAGTTACCTGCTTTTCGGCTGGAACAGGGTGGGGAGAATTGAAGAAATGACACAGAGTGACCAAAGACATGCCCAGGCTGCGTTGGTGAGAAGCGTGCCAGGTCACGGCTTCGTCAGGAACGTGCGCAAAACCAGACAGCGAGTGTCCACGTCTTCACGTTGGCGAGGGGACACTGCAGAGCCCACAACAGCGGAAGGTACGCTGGACGCCTGCGGCACCGTCCAGCTCTGCCCCACGCCCCCTTGCCTCCCACCAGGAGCGTGTGCCAAGTGGGTGCACTGCGGCCCTGGACCCGCTATGCACAGGACGCGGGGCGGCCCCAGCCACGGCGTGAGCGGCTCTCGTGTCGTCACTGCCACGGTTGCTGGCTGCCCGACAGCGCTTGGCCCTTACCGTCAGCAGCTCCGTGCTGGGTGCCGTGAACTGGTGCGTGGTGTCATTCGTATTGCCCACACTGACCAGCTGGCGGTGCCGAGAGGACCTCACTTACTTGTTCTTTTGCTTGCTAGCTAGAGGGTGTGCATGGTTGCTGAGGAAAGAAGAGAAGTGAGAAAGCAGCCCCCACGGGAGACGGTCGTGCCAAAGTTCTTCTCCACCTCCCCCTCCTTCTAGGATTGTGGGCGCACATGCACACACGGCAGTGCGTTTTCCAGGCTGCCGGGTCTGGGACTCAAACCATGTGGGATCGGCCATGTGGGCTCCAGCTACCTAACCACACCACTGGCTGGCCCAGAAGTGGTTTACAGGGACACGGAGCAGGAAGTGCAGAGACCTCCCGCATGCCGGCCCCTTCCCCGTGGGTGACCTCGTTAGTGCGCAGTGTCTGCTGTGACCAGCAGGCGAGCACCAGCATGTCCCGGCACAGGTCCGCCGTGCGCCAGGGCTCAGGTGGCACAGGTCCGCCGTGCGCCCGGGCTCAGGTGGCACAGGTCCGCCGTGCCCCCCGGGCTCAGGTGGCACAGGTCCGCCGTGCGCCCGGGCTCAGGTGGCACAGGTCCGCCGTGCGCAGGGCTCAGGTGGCACCACGCGTGCTGTGGCTCGGTGGGTGCCGGGCGGCGTGGGCCCACCACCACGGTCCACAGGGAGCCGTCCCACTGCTCTGGATCCTCTGAGCCTGCCCCCCCCCCCCCCCCCCCCCGGGTCACACGCCCGTGGCCTCAGCCCGGCCCACTCTGCTGGCGGTGTGTCTTTGGCGCCTGTCCCTCAAGGTCGGCAGTGCCCTTTCTTCTAGCTGCGTCACGTTGGGGTAACCCAGATGGGCCACAGGTCCTGCCAGCTCACCGCCAGGGACGCCTCTGCGTGCTTCTAAGTGTGGACAGTTACGAGGGGGGCTGCTATTGGGTGGTCAGAAACACCATGGCCTGTTTTTCCTGTTTTTCAAAGATCACTTATTTATATAAAGAACAAAGACCAGCCAATGCTACGTTGCCCGTTCTGTTGGATAACGTGCCGTCTTTCAGTGAGCTTCATAATTCCCCGCTCATAGAAAGACCTGTCTTTGTCAGTGAAAAACTGAACAAGACGCTGATGTCAGCCCCGTCCAAATCGCATGTGGTACCACGCGAGGAGTTCTGAGATGGGGCAGGTGGGGTCTATGGCGGGTCAGGCGGTGTGGGCGTGCAGCACATCCCATCTGGCTCCGAGAATTTCAACAGGTGACCAGACGTGTGTGGTCTCACACTGTCATGATGGAATGCAACTCCTTTACGATCAACGAGCGTCGGACATTTCTGGATGGTGACGTTCAAACTGTCCAGTCGCTGACAGGACACACTGGAATTAGTTGGTTCCTTGGTAGAAAAGAAGCTGGAAAACACGACACCTTTAAAATCCCACCACCTAGAGCATGACCTTCCTCTGGTGATTCCTGCTTTCCATGTTGCTCGAGGAGAATCGTCACAGTGTGACGACCAGGACAGATTGCACACCCTGTTGTAAACGACCAGCTTTTCATCCTCAGTTACCACGCGCTTCAAGAAAGGCTGGTTTTCCTCGCATTTAATGAGCAGATCGCAGAAGTTTACGCGCGCCGGCAAAGGAACTTCTTTGCGTTCCCGAGGAGCCGGATAGCGAGGGTCCTTCCCGTCCCGGCTTCTCCAGCTGGTTGGGGATGCCCGAGTGAGGGCTGTGCAGTGTGCCTGCATCCCCTCGTGTCGCGGCATGTGGGCTTGGCTCGGCATTGCCTTTATTCTGTCGTCATCAGCCTCGGGGGCCTCCCTGACCGAGGAGCGTCACTGAGATAAAAGTCCCCAGCGCGGAGTCTCAGGAGCCCTCGTGGGCACTGACGTCCTTGTAAAGCTTTGTCACCGTAAACTTCGCGTGACTTTTCATAAGGTTGACGCACATTCTTCCCTTTATGGACGTAAAACAGTAAAATGTAGCGAAAATGTACAGTTTAGTGTTCTACCTTCAACATGTTGTAAAATCTCCAAAACGCAACCAAATCGTTCAGGTTTTTTTTTTTTTGACTGAAGCTGGAATGGTCAGCTGTCAGGTGACATAGCCGTGACACAGACACGAGTGGCTGGGACTTCCAAACACGACGAGCGCCTTTGTTCCAAAAAGCTGTGACTTCCCAGCAGCCTGATAGGAACGTGCCCGACCAGGCTCACACGTGTTTTCGAGTTGCGTTTCTAACTGTTCGGGGTGAGTGCCAGAGCGCGGCGGCCAGGTCACGTGTGAAGACCATGCTTAGCTGGTGAGGAGCCACCACTGACCGCAGAAGTGCTCAGTTTAGAGACGCCCTCGTCGCTGATCTTTCGTGGGCTGTGCCTCTGACCACGCCCAGGGCCCTCAGGGTTGCTCCCGTGCCGTACCTAGGAGCCTCACAGCCTCACAGTTCCCTGGACGTGTGCGATCGCTGAGCTGATTTCTGTGCACGGTGTGACAGCCGTCCTGGACTGTCTAGACCACGTCTGTTTGCTGGATGCTGTCCGTCGTCCAGCCCCGTGTGCTCATGCAGTGTTGGCACGTGGCGTCACTTGTCCCTTTCAGAGCTCCGTGGCCTACGCTGTGTGAGGCTGTCCCAGTTCTCTGTCCTCGTTCTGGGGCGAGCGTGCTGTGCTGCAGTGCTCTGACCAGGCCACATGGCAGCAGGACACTGGGCAGGGCTGCGCCAAGCGGTCTCTGTGTCCCGTCCTTGGTTCGGGGAAGGCGAACACCATGTAGTGAGCTGTCCTTGTGGGTAGGAAGTGGGCCCCGGACATTTGAGATTTATTTGTAATTTTTTTTGTTTTTTGAAGTCTTAGACTTATAGAGGTTTCCCCCAAACAGATGTTTATCAGCTGTTTTCTCATTTTGTTTTTTTTAGTTTTTGGGTTTTTTAAAGAAAGTTTCTGATAAAGGATGTGTGTGGTTGCTGGAGAGACAGAAAGTGAGAAATCACCCCCGGGGGAATAAGACACATCACGGTCCCTTTCCTCCATCCTCTTGGGATTTTGGACGCACGTATTTGTGCCCCGGGCGAGTCTCAAGCTGCCGAGTCTAGGACTCGAACCACAGTCAGCCATAGGGAGTCCAACACCCCAGCCACCGTGCCACCTACCGGCCCTTATTTTCTCATTTTGGTCACACCTATAGCTCAGCGAGGGCGTGTCCTACACGAAGTCACGTGGGCCATGTTGGCCTTGACCTGGGAAGGAGCCACATCGGGGCCAGCCTGGCAGCTCGGAAGTGCAGTGCCACGGGCCGGGCCTACCTGGCGTCACGGCCGGAAGTCCGGCCCTGGACACGCGTGTAGGTGTGCCCAGACCCAGATGGTGGAGAGGAGAGGAAGGGCTGCGGCGTGGCCACGCCCCACGGAGGCGGAGCTCTCTGCCTCTGAGCCACGCACCCTCTGGCAAGAGAAGTGAAGCGGGAACGAGTCTCAGAAAGTGGGTCCATTTGCGGTTGAGTTTGTGGCTGAACTGTTTTGTTTTGTGTTTGATTTTCACCTCTAGGAAATGGAAAAGGAAGATGATTTGGAAAGTGCTGGAGCTGATGAGTATCTCGAGGAGGATTTTGAGGTACGTGCGGGCGTGAACACCTCTGGGTTTACGCGTTCGTGCTGGAACGTTAGCTCGTGCAGTGGCGCAGGAGCCGTTCTCCGTCTTTTCCTTATGTGCCGCTCCACACCCGACCGGGTTTGGTGTGGGCCTCGCCCTCGCTGCGGAAGGCTCCCGCGCTGACCGCTGCCACGTGTCTCATGCGCTCCCCGTTGTAGGGGGGCTGCATGGGGGCGAGCGAGCGTGTGTGACTGCACGCGCCCTTGCACTCCCGCCTCAGCACGAGCGTCCGCACATTACTGTCCTCAGAGCTCTGCACACAGGGCTACGATGTGACCGTTCATACAGACTCGTAGTTCCGTGGCGTTGAGCTCCGTGAACTGTGAGCGTCTTTCCTTAGCCACGATGAGGCTTTGCCCGCCCACAGGTGAGCTGTAGCATTCCTCGCGAGTGTTCCTCGAGGTCCATCTGCTTTAGCTCTCCGGTGACGCTGTTCTAGGACTATGAAGACGATTTTGAAGTCTGCGATGGCGACGATGACGACAGCACCGATGAGCCCGAGTCCAGAGACCAAGCGGAAGAACTCCCTCTGGCTCAGAGAAAGGAGATACAGGAAATTCAGAGAGCCATTGATGCAGAGAATGAGCGGATCGGTGGATTGTCTCTGAAACTGTCTCAGAAGCAAAGCCCAGTGGACGGCGAGAGGGAGTCTGGGACAGGTACCTGGGTCCGTGCTGATCACCAGAGGGGCCCGCGCTCCGGGTCCGAGCCTCTGGCCCTCGGCAGACCGTGTCCCTGGCCCAGGCTGGCATGTGGGTCCCCATGCACCACGCGGTGCCCTGCCTGCACCCACGCCCGTGAGGTCAGAGAGGCGCGCCAGGCTTCTCCTCTCCCTGAGTTGCCAGGGCGGACGGGGAGGAAGCACCGCGCGGGGTATGCCATGCCGCAGTCCCTTTTCCTTCGTGCCTCCACTGTTGGGGACTGGAGGCACCCGCATGCCCGCTGTTGTCCCAGGCCTCTGGACTGGGTCCAGACCACGGCCAGCCACGGGGGTCTGGCTCCTCACATAGGGACTGTGGGGCCGCCTGAGGACTGCTGTGCCAAGCCGCAGTTGCTCATGCCCAGCCCCGGGCTGAGGTCGCTGTGAGCGCTGCCGGCCCTTCCTGTGTCCTCAGCCCGCAGCGACATCGCCCCCTACCGTCCCCTCACATAGCTGTGAGCACGTGCTCTCGTTTCCCCGTTAATACCTTCCGTGAGCTTCCACATGGGACGGCTGAGTGTGTGAGCAGGAGGGGGTCTGCAGGCAGCAGCTAACTGAGGGCGTGTGCCACGCGGGGCGGGTGGGCTCACTGCTGGCTGAGGGCGTGTGCCACGCAGGGCCGGGCGGGCACGCCGCTGATCGAGGCTTGTGCCGAGTCAGAGGTCAGTTTTTCCCGAAGTCTTGGCACCCTGATGTGGTAAGTTCCCTGTGAAGTCGGAGTAGATACTGAAATCATTTAAGGGGAAACTATGACGTTCTGATCACATACCAGGTGCATGCGCATGGGTGCCCAAAATCCTGAGAGGAAAATAGAGGAGAAGGGGTGTGGTGTGACCATCCCCTGGGATGTGTTTGCTTTCTCTCTGTCTCTTCTTGCTGTCCGCCTGGCGAGTGCACAGGCCCATGGCAAATGTTTTAGAAAGCACTAAGGACATAGCAGCGCAGTATGGAAAACCATCTGGGCAGTGGAGCCCGGTGCCTCGTGAAGCCAAAGGCCAGCTGCAGGCAGGTCCCCTGGGTGGCCCAAGGCCCGCTGGGTGTGCTGCTGCCCAGGCTCGGAGGGGCTGGCGCTCCGGGGAGGGGCCACGGCACGGCCAGGCCCTGCAGGCACTCCCTCTGGTCTCTCACCTGTGGTGCCTCGAGGTAATTCTGCAGGGAGACGCCCAGTGAGAGCTGCTGTGGCCGCGGCGAAGGCAGCGTGACCATGCCCATAGGCTAGCAGCGGGTGCAGAGGGGCACGGCCACAGCCTGCTGGACACCTCCTGGCAGCGGGCTGCCCTCCTGGTCTCCCAGGACTGGGGAGCGTGCACAGCAGCTGCCCTGGGGTCGCCGAGGAGGGACAGAGACTTGATCCCTCAGGCTCCTGTTTGTGGTCCTGGCGTCTCCGTGTCACCTGTTCCCGAGCTTGCATTTAGGTCAGAGCTGCGTGTCTGGGCATTTCTCACTGGGAGGGTTTCATCCTCGCGCACGCCCTCCCACAGCACGCGGCGGCCCTCGGCTCAGCGGGGTGCAGCCCCGGTCTGCACTGCGGCAGTGACCCCGGGCCCCAAGTCCTGGCCTCTCACTCACTAGCCGTGCGACCTTGGGCAGTTACGTCACCTCCCCGTGCCGCTGTCTCCTTACCTGCACAGTAGTAGGCCCTCGGGGCTGTTCCGAGGGAGGACGACGTGAGCTGAGCCAGGTGTGGTGCTAACCAGTGCCCGGTGAGCGGGCAGTAGGAATGTCCGCGCGCTGCGTTTGTCGCTGCCGGCCGGCAGCTGTAGACGGTGTCATTCCCGTGCCTGCTCGGTGGCCCAGCCATCTGGCAATACTTGGGTGACCCTCCCTGTTCGTCCTGGGGCGGCTAGCGGTGACTTTAAATGGCACATCTGTCCTGGTCCAGGGCAGTGGGAAGCCGTGTGACAAGTGGCTTTCCCAGGCCACTGACCTAAAGCCATGGTGTGTGATGGGACTCTTGCCCCGCCACAGGGCCCCTGCTCGGTCAGGGCTGCGTGCCGAGTGCCCACCTGGCTTGGGTGTGAGCCCTGCTCCAGGACGTCTCTGTCCCAGTCAGATCCGTGGCTCTGAACTGCCTGCCAGCGCCCTCCCCTCCCCTCCCCTCCCAGGCAGTGTCGGGCCTCACCGTGTGATGCTTGCAGTCGGCAGGGCTCCTCGCCAATGCGGCTGCGTCAGACCGCCTCCTCTTGCACGCAGAGGCCAGCCAGCGGGGGAGCTGAGGTGCAGAGAGCCGTCCCAAGTGCAGCAGGGCCTGCCGGACTGGGATGGGATCGGTCTCCCAGCCTAGCCCCCCGGTGTCTCCCACACACCCGCCTCCGTGCGGCCTTAGGGCCTGTCGTGAGGCCAGCTGAGATGCGGGGACACCGAAGCCTCCTGTGCCTATAAGGTGGGGGGCTGCTTGTTCTGCTCAGTGGGGCCTGGGGAGGGCGTGGGCGCCGGCGTCACGCAGCCAGCCCGGGAGCCTGGGGCTTCAGGGCCCCCGCCGCGCTGACCTCCAGTCGCGTGTCTCTGCGTTGCTTTGTGCTCTGGGGCCCGCTGGCTGATTTGACGCTCATTCTGCGTGTGACCGTCTCAGCTGTCCTGGTCCTCGAGCTCTAAGCCCGTTACTGGAGTTAATCTTTCTTTACATTATTTCCCTTGCAGGGTGTGGGGGTGAGGCATGGGCTGCGTCTTAGAAGCATTCTTAAATATCCGAGAGTCGGAGCAGTGACGGCGCCTCCAAGGGGCTGTGAAAGTGGGGAGGCAGAGCGAGCGCAAGCTTATTCTGGTGCTCACCGTCTGCGATCCACCGACAGTTTTCACATGATGCTCACTTTCCACAAACTACTTTTTAAAAAGTATTCTTTATTCTGTTTGTTATTGTTTTTAAATTTGATCAGAGAGAGGAAGGGAAAGGGAGGAAGCAAGCTGCTGGGTCCGGGACTCAAACTGCAGTCGACCATGTGGGAACCCAATGCCTTTAACCACCTGCCAGCCCCTCCTGCAATCTTCTGAGGACCTCTTGCACAATAGATAAACAGCAAATTTTGTTTGTCGCTTGAAAGTCTTGGATGAATTAGCAGAACAGGCCTCTTTGGTGCTGCGGCCGGTGCTGACTGTCCTGCTGGTGTCCGGAGGAGCCACGCGGCTCGGTGAACGGAAGGTCACTGCGCAGCCGTGCCGCGTGCCGGCGGTTCACTTGGTCTCGTCGTTGTCATCGTCGTCGCCGTTGCTGAAACGCGTGCTGGTGTCACAGAGCAGCTCTTCTCTCCTGTGCAGACGCAGACACTCCAGCTTCCAGAACACCCATTTGTGGGATTTTTGTGGACTTTGCAACAGCCTCGCACCGTCAAAAGACTTGGACTCAGGCTCTGAAGCAAAAGTAGGTGCACAGGGAGATCTGCCGGGGGCATCATTTTTTGTTTTGTTTGTTTTTTTAAGAGAGGTTTTTGCTATAGGGCACGTGTACTCACTGGAAAGACAGAGAGACAGAAAGTGAGAAATCACCCCCCAGGGGGGTGGCCACACCGCAATCCCTTCTCCTCCATTCTCCTCTCGGGATCTTGGGCGTGAGTTTAAGCCACAGGGCCCGGGACTCGAACCTCAGTCGACTACATGGTAGACCAGTGACATTACACCAGCTGCTGGTCCCTCATCATGGTTTTTTTTTTGGAGAGGATTTTGCTATAGGGCGCATGCACTTGCCAGACAGACAGAGAGAAACAGAGAGACAGAAAGTGAGAAATCACCCCCCAGGGGGGATGGCCACACCACAATCACTTCTCCATTCTCCTCTTGGGATCTTGGGCACGCACACACACGCGCCTGGTGTGAGTTTTAAGCCACCGGGTCTGAGATGTGCACCGTGTTCGACTACGTGGGAGTCCAGCGACATAGCCATTACGCTAACTGCTGGTCCCTCATCATGGGGTTTTGATGTGGTTTTCTTTTAGGAAATAGAACATTTTAGTTTGTCTCACTCCTGTCGCTTGGGCACACGCTTCCACCTGTCCTCATGTTCTTCATGTTGTGTTAACAGCATCAGCGTGTCCCCATGTTCACAGCGTCAGTGTGTCCCTGTGTTCGCAGCGTCAGCGTGTCCCCCGTGTTTGCAGCGTCAGTGTGTGCTCTGTGTTCACAGCGTCAGTGTGTCCTCTGTGTTCGCAGCGTCAGCGTGTTTCTGTGTTCGCAGCGTCAGCGTGTCCCCCGTGTTTGCAGCGTCAGTGTGTGCCCTGTGTTCGTGTTCACAGTGTCAGTGTGCCCCCATGTTCGCAGCATCAGCATGTCCTCCGTGTTCACAGCGTCAGTGTGTGCCCTGTGTTCGTGTTCACAGCGTCAGTGTGTCCTCTGTGTTCACAGCGTCAGTGTGTCCTCTGTGTTCACAGCGTCAGTGTGTGCTCTGTGTTCACAGCGTCAGTGTGTCCCTGTGTTCGCAGCGTCAGTGTGTGCCCTGTGTTCATGTTCACAGTGTCAGTGTGTCCCCGTGTTTGCAGCGTCAGCGTGTCCTCCGTGTTCACAGCGTCAGCATGTCCCAGCGTCAGCGTGTTCCTGCCACTCCAGAGCTGGCCCTGGGTGCCCGCTGACCTCCTGCTGATGGGGCCATAGCCCCGAGAGTCCCTGGCCTTTGGCAGATGCAGAAGTGCAGTCAGGGGCTCACATGGGCAGCCCGAGACGGCCGGGTGCCGTGGTCAGCTGAGCGGCTGCTCGTGCTCAGCCCTGTGCAGTGCTTTGAGCTGGGCACCGTCACTCCTGCCCTCAGACGAGGAAAAGGGTGGCACGTGGATGCTTGTCCCCTGCACCCAGGGGCTGTGCTCAGGAGGCGTGCCCCGTGGCGGTGGCCGTGCCGCAAGCCCTCCTCCACGTCCCCCTCCTTTCGGGGTTTTGGGCGTGACACACAAGACACCTGGCGTGTCTTCAAGCCCCTGTGCCCGGGACTCAAATGACGTGGTCAGCTGCATGGGATCCAGCGGGCTGGCCCACCAGCATTTGTTGGCTGAGGTGGGGTCTGGGAGTCCCTGGTTTGCATCCCGGATCCTGGGCGTGAGCCGAGACCCCGGAGGCTGTGCCGTGGGAAGACGTGCCCCCCTGCCCTGCCTCACCTCACAAACCCCAAAACTGGGCCCTCGGCCTTCGCAGGCGGGTTAGACCAGGGTGGCACCTCAGAAGAAAGGTACACAGCCCTCGGAGGAAATCAGTGCCTGAGTGTCCGGGGTTTTCCTCCTTCAGCGACTGACATCTCGTGAACCCGCGAGACGTGGCAGGGTCAGGCTCAGGCCCTCATGGCTGCGTGGGAAGGACAGCCCAGCCCTGCCTGACCCTGGCGGTGGAACCGGGAGGCGTGGCCACCACAAGGACACGACGGGGTGTGACGAGCGTGTTTAGGAAAGGGGTTAAAAGACGGTTTTGTCAGAACATTGAAGTCTGTGAGAAGGGATCCCGGGAGGTTCTCGGTAGCCGGGATGAGGCTCCGCGCGACCCAGAGGTGGCTGACTACCACCTAGACGGGAGGGCAGTGGGGGCTCTTCACGCTGGGCAGCTGGTGGCACAGTGCTGAGGGCGCGGGGTCCCACATGGCCGACTGGCGGCATGAGGAGCGTGTGGGTCGTGTGTGTATGCGTGCACGCGTGTGTGCACCCAAAATCCCAAGAGAAGAATGGAGAAGGAATTGCAGTGTCGCTGTCCCCGTGGGGTGATTTCTCACTTTCTCTCCCCCCCTCCTTCCTCTCTCCAATGAGCACGCATACATGGCAAAAATAAAAAAGTTAGATCAGGAGGAAATAGCCACAGTGAAACACATGAAGGCTGGGAGAGACCAGAGAGACTGCTAGGGCAGGAGACCCGGCAGGCTTCCACACGGGGAGCTGGCCCCGGCGCAGGGCAGGCTGGGCGGTGCGGAAGGCGCGCCTGGGGTTTTGGAAACGGACGCGTTTCTCTTTGTTTCTTTTTCTTTTTCTTCCTTTCTTTTTTTTTTTGAGAGGTTTTTGCTATAGGGCGCGTACGCTCGCCAGACAGAGAGAGACATAGAGACAGAAAGCGAGAAATCACTCCCCAGGGGGGATGGTCACGCCACAATCCCTCCTCCATTCTCCTCTCGGGATCTTAGGCACGCACGCACACGCGCCCGGCGTGAGTTTAAGCCACTGGGTCCGGGATGCGAACCGTGGTCGACAACGTGGGAGTCCAGCGACATAGCTATTACGCTAACTGCTGGTTCCCTCTTTTTCTTTTTTTTATAATATTTTACTTAACTTACTTCCCCCCTCCCTCTCTCCCTTTCTTCCTTTCTCTCTCTCTCTCTGTCTTCCTCTCTGTCTCTTTCTCTTTCTGTCTCTCTTTTTCTTTCTCTGTCTCTCTCTGTTTCTTTTTCTTTGATTCTCTCTGTCTCTCTCTCTATCTCTATCTCTTTATCTGTCTCTCTCTTTTTTTTCTTTCTTTCATTTGACCAGAGAGGGACAAAGCAAGAGAGAGAGAGAAAGTGAGAAAGAAAGCTACCAGGTCTGAGACTCGAACTGTGGTCAGCCATGTGGAAGTCCAGCACCTTTAACCACCATGCCACCTGCTGGCCCTGAGTTTCTTTTTTTAGAAAACAAAAACAAAAACTGATGAGATTCAAAACCTGATGAGTTCTATGAGCTTTTGAAGACTATCAGACCAGCTCACGACAGACTCGGTTACCCCAATGGAAACCTCAGCAGGGTGGGAGACTGTGCGTTTAAAGTGGTGACTAAGAAGGAGAGGCACCGTATGTCCCCACTTAATACACACCGAGTGTCCGACCCTGTGACTGAAACTGATGGACTAAAGGATATAGAAACACAATTATGGATGTGAATACCAGATACAGTGTGTGTGAAGGAGGAGGGTCTGAGGAAGGACATTTAGAAGAAAAATAGGGAGGCGAAGCATTAATGGGACAAAGCAACGTGGTGTTATCTGTTCAAGGTGTTTTATAGTTTTATCCACTGGACTAGGGAGGAATGTTCACATGTTGAAGTATCTGTTTTGTAAGCTAAGTAATGTGCTTGAATGTATAAAAGAAATGAAATTTTAAAGTGTGAAAAAAATAAAATGGTGACACTTTAATGCAGATGCCAAGGGTCAAGCATAATGGAGACTGGGCCGACCTTTGCTGCATGCTGCTGCACGTGCCCGGGGCTCACAGGCTGGGGAAGGGGGAGAAGAGGACGGGCCTGCGAGTGCTGCCCCTCGTGTGCACGGGTGTCCTCTGTCTCGTGTACAGGGGTGCTCTCTCTCTCTCTCTCTCTCGTGTACAGGGGTGCTCTCTCTCTCTCTCGTGTACAGGGGTGCTCTCTCTCTCGTGTACAGGGGTGCTCTCTCTCTCTCTCTCTCGTGTACAGGGGTGCTCTCTCTCTCTCTCTCTCGTGTACAGGGGTGCTCTCTCTCTCTCTCGTGTACAGGGGTGCTCTCTCTCTCTCTCTCTCTCCTGTACAGGGGTGCTCTCTCTCTCTCTCATGTACAGGGGTGCTCTCTCTCTCTCTCTCTCGTGTACAGGGGTGCTCTCTCTCTCTCTCGTGTACAGGGGTGCTCTCTCTCTCGTGTACAGGGGTGCTCTCTCTCTCTCTCGTGTACAGGGGTGCTCTCTCTCTCTCTCTCTCTCTCTCCTGTACAGGGGTGCTCTCTCTCTCTCTCGTGTACAGGGGTGCTCTCTCTCTCTCGTGTACAGGGGTGCTCTCTCTCTTCTCTCTCTCATGTACAGGGGTGCTCTCTCTCTCTCTCTCTCTCTCTCCTGTACAGGGGTGCTCTCTCTCTCTCAGGTGCACAGGTGTGTAACAACAGAGGAGCAAGGACAGGAAGGAGGGGTCAGAGGACGCACACACACACACTGACACTTGCCGTCAGCTGTAGGCACCAGACCACACTGGGGCACGGGGTGAGGGTGGAAGGAGCAGGAGACAGGCGAGGACGCCCTGCCACTCCCGCGGAGGGCGCACGTTCCCTCGCTCTGCATGCTGGGCACCAGCCCTCGAGGGAAGGCGCGTCCCTGCCCTGCTGAGCTGTGTAGTGGATGTCGCACGTCAGGCCGCGATACAAGCCGGGACTCCAGGCACGTGCCGGCGTGGGGCCTGGGGAGGAAGGGCCACGTGGACGGCGAGCTGCCGTGTCGGGAGTCGGGAGCATGCAGCAGGGGTGGGGTGTTGAGCCAGGTGGCTGCTGCTGTAGGCCAGGCGGGGACCTGGGGCAGGCCTGCCGGAGCTGGAGGAGACGGATGGGTGATGCCGAGATGCAGCAGGTGGAACTTCGCCGGTCGCCTCGACACACCGCCCTGAGTCGCTCCTTGGTCTCTGCAGGGCTCGTGCTTGGCTATTCTGACGACTCCCCAGATCTGACTCACACCCAGGTGGTGGGCGGACCGTGGCGGTACCCGGCCTGGGCCGAGCCCCTCCTCACGTGTTCCAACTTGCCTTGAAGGACACGCAGCGCGGAGCTGCTCCGGCTCATCGACCTCGACTTCTCGTGCACGGTGTCTCTCGTGGACCTGCCCCCGGTGAGCGAGTACGGCACGTACATCAGGAACTTCGGGAAAAAGAACACCCAGCAGGTCAGTGAGCTGCGCTGGCTCCATGACAGCACGGGACAGGGCAGGGCCGGGGCCGCCTGGGAGGGTGCAGGCGGGACTGAGAGCAGGTGCAAGTGAAGGCCCGACGGTGCTTCAGAGCCTGCGGGAGCTGGGCGCTGGGTCTGCGTGAGGGCAGCTCTGGAGTGCAGCCCTACCTTCCACTGACGGCGTGTCGGCTTTGGTTCGCTCTGCGGCCCTGGGCAAGATGTGGCCGCCACACCTGGGTGTCACCCTTCCCTGGCCGGCCAGCGCAGCTGCTGCTCTGACCTTCCTGGCCCTTTCGGCTTCACAGCTCATTTATTCCAGAGAGGTGGCGAGCAGCGCCCCGACGAGGTCTTTCTTGTAATCTTGGTAGAGCACGCGCTTGAGAGACAGAGACAGAGAGACAAGAGCGCCCGCCATGGCCTGGTCACATCCAGTCCCCGAGCCTGTCAGGCCTCGGGCACTCGCGTGTGCCCAGCGTGTTCCCGGCTTGAGCAGCACGTTACAGCCGCCCTGGAGCCAGCCCTGACAGCCTCTCTCATGAAGGAGGGGGCGTAGGCAGGGGAAGGGAGGGAGCAGGGACGCCCGGGGTCCTGGCCATGCCGCAGCCTCTTTTCTCCGGTTCCCCACCCTGTCAGGTCTGGGTAAGTCCCGCCCATGCCAGTGTGTTTCAAGCTGCTGGGGTTGGGCCTTGAACCTGGTCGGCCAAGTGGACCCACTTCCTCTGCACAGCCTTACCGCCGTGCCGTGGGACAGCCCCAACAGGCCTCCGTGCCGCGATCCACCCCCAGCCAGCGCCATCCTGGGCCGTACACACCGGCGTCCTTGGGGGAGGCTCTGCACTCGTGGCAGGCGGCCCTCGGCCCCTCTGGCGGTCGCGTTGTTCCACGGCGCCGTCGGCCCATTGCTGCCGTGCCGTCTCGCCCTTGGCTTGCCTTCCTGTCTGTTGCTCAGCGTCCATGGCCAGCCCCGGGGGTGGGCCCCTCCTGGTGGCCGGCACCGACCCCAGAGCTGCCCCGCCGTCCCGCACTGGGCGGTGCTTCCCTGATCTCCGGGCGGGGCATCACAGCTCACGTTTCCTGTGCCCCTCCGCGGTGCTCTGATAACTGGTCCTGTTCTCTAGGGGGGTCACAGCGGGGCTGGGCAGTCCCCCTGTCGCCAGGGCCCAGCCGACCTTGCCTAGGTTATGACGGGTACTGTCTGCCCGATCTCAGAGCTGTCGGTAACAGGCCATCTTTGTGGAACCACGTGCCTCTCTGAAATGAGAAGCAAGTTTGGGGCCACCTGGTAGCACTGGAGAAGGGGCCAGGTCCCACGTGACCGACGCGGTTCACGTCCAGCACCAGCGACTTGAGGAATGAGCTGAATGCATGTGCGAGCATGCCCAAACCCCGATGGACGGGGAACTGGAAGGGGCTGTGTCAAGGCCACAGCCTGCCCAGGGGTCTCTCTGGTGGGCGTGCACAACCTGTGGGAAGAGGACACCCTAAGCCAGCAGGGCGCGCTAGGCTCAGTGGTGCCGCTGATATCTTTAGAATGATCGAAGTTGTTTGATTAGGCCCTCTTATATCAGACGTCTAAAACCTGGGAGTCTTTACATGATTATCTATATTGTACTTTTTTTTTTTATTTTATTTTTTGAGGTTTTTGCTATAGGGCGCGTGCACTCGCCAGAAAGACGGAGAGAGACAGAGAGACAGAAAGCGAGAAATCACCCCCCGGGGGGATGGTCATGCCGCAATCCCTTCTCCTCCATTCTCCTCTCGGGATCTTGGGCACGCACACGTGCCTGGCGTGAGTTTAAGCCACTGGGTCCGGGACATGAACCACGGTCGATTACGTGGGAGTCCAGCGACATAGCCATTACGCTAACTGCTGGTCCCCTATATTATACTTATTTCTGACACAAGCCAGAAAGCTCATTGGAAACACCGTTTTGAGTGCCGTGCGTGCTCGTTCTCGTGGTGACGGTGCCGTGAGGTGGAGGTGGGGGGGTAACCTGCGTCCCTTTGTCTTCAAGGCCTACGTCCAGTGTAACGAGGACAGCGTGGAGCGAGACACTCAGACCGAGGACACGGAGACCAGGCACGTGTGGACGCAGCACCCAGGGGAGGGTGCCCTTGTGTCTGGAGGTACGTCGCTGGACGCCCGCCCTCCCACCCTGGCTGCTCTGTCTTTCCTCGCTGCCTTTCTCGCTCTTTCTCTTCATGCCCTTCTCTTGGGTGTGACTGTCAGTGTTCTTGGAGACCCCAAGCTCCTTTTAAGGAGCAAATGAGCTCTTGCCACCTGCTGAGGCCAGCCCTGCTGAACTGCGGCCTGGCCAGGGCGCTAACATTTCATCCCTGAACGTGCTGGGGAGGCCTCACTGTCAGGCTTGGGGGGCATGCCCTGCCACTCACGGGGCTCAGTCCGCTCTGGGGACCCTAACTCCCACGCTGTCGTGCAGCTGGGATGTGCCCCTCAGCCCCAGCCCTCTAGCTGTTAGCACCCTGACTCCTTCTCTGGTCAGTGTTTTCCTTGAGAAGTGCTCTCTGTTCCCAGGAATTACATTTTCCCCCTCCCTCGGATGAGTGTCACCTTAAGAAAATACACCTAAATGAGAAGCTTTATAATGGAGTTGATTTTGTTTTCTTTAATAAATTTAGGTAGGATTTGGCTTGCAGACTGTCTATAAAACAATCTGTGGTTTGGGGAAAAAATCCACCAGTAGGTCTAGAGAATACAGAGTTGCAGCTTTTCCTCCTAGATCTCTGTGCTCACCTATGACCTGTAACCTGTAACTCACATGCACACTGAGACGTGTAACGGTGACTGCGTCGGCCGGGTGTTGAGTGTTACGTGACCTGTTTCTTTTAGGTAGTGAGAACAGAGATGGTGCTGACGGCACTGTTGTGCCGAAGATCGACACGCCTCGGCTGTCTGGCTTCCTCCGGGCAGCTTGCCAGGTACCCCCATCGTATGGGTTAGTAAATCTCTCAGTGCCACCAGACAGTGAGGCCAGCAGATGGCATCACTGTGCGGTTAAGGAGCTGGAAGCCCACACCAAGCGCATGCGTGCCCAAGATCCCGAGAGGAGAATGGAGGAGAAGCGATTGCGGCGTGCCACTTCCCCTGAGGGTGATATCTCGCTTTCTATCTCTCTGTCTCTGTCTCTTCAGCACGTGCATGTGCCCTATAGCAAAAAAATCTCAAGAAAAACAAACCTCCCAGCATGAAGTCGGGGTCTGGTGTGTCTCACAAATGCCCTAAGTTCAGACCAGGAGAGCAGCGTGGCCAGCAGGTGGCCATGAGGCTGTGGCGGACAGGCTGGTCTCGGCCTGTGCCAAGCGCTATGTGGAGCGGGTTGGGTGTTGTTCTGCCCCGCGGGGTGCTGAGAACCCTGGTGACGAGACAGGGCACTCCGCAAGACGCCTGGTTGTCATCAAAGTCTGGGTAGAGATTTTTCCCTTTCCCCGGAAGGGCAGTGCGTGGGTGCAAGACGGGGTGAAGGGGGGTGGGTGGGAGGAGCGACGGCCTCCGCCTCGCTGCTGCCCCGTGTTCCGCTCGCTGATCTGAGTCACCGCCCTCGGGAGGGTGCTGAGAGCAACGGTCTGCGCTGCAGGGTCGGGCCTCGGCTGCCCCTGGCCCTGTGGGTCCCTCGTGGAGCTTTTGCCGTAAGTGCTGCTGCCGTGGGGAGGACGATGGCCTTCTCTTACATTGATGACAGCCGTCGTCAGGCAGTTACTTGTAGAAATGGAAACGATGAAAGAGAGAGTTTTTTAGAAAAAGGATGGTACAGGGCCCGGCGGGGGGTGTGGTGGTTCCGGAGGCTGAGTCTCACGTGGCCAAGCGGGCAGTCCCAGTCCTGGCGCCCGCAGCTTGAGAAAGGCACCCGACACACGTGTGTGCATGCATGCCCGGAATCCCAGCAGGTGGAGCAGAAGAAACTGGCATGGCGTCCCCCAGGGTGGACCACTCACTTTCCCCTCCGTCTGGACAAGGGGGGCACACCCTAGAGCGTCAACGGCGGTGACGGCGACACGGTGGGCGGCATTTGTTAAAGACGTCGCACGTTCCTTTGAAAGGTGGTTGCAGTTTTGCTCGAAGAGGATCGGATGGCAGCTGGGCCCGGCTGGAATCTGAGGGCGCAAGAGCACACCCTGCCCTTCAGCGAGAGCTCCTCACAGCTGAACACGAGCCTGCCCTTCCTTCAGAGTAAGAGTGAGACCAGGCCCGGGCGTGGCCCTCAGGCCAGAGGCCTGACACGGACGCTGAAGTAGGGCTTTCACGTCGCGTTAGCTTTTCGAGAGGCGGCTTGGATGAAGCAGAGGGAGTCGGGCGGAGCTGGGATGGTCGCAGGGCATGTGGGGGCAGAGCTGGGATAGTGGCTCAGGTCCAGGTGGGCCAGATGCTGACATGTAACATTTTGCACTTAGGTTTCTGAGTCAGCCACAGGTACTGAACACGAGACGCTGCGGGGGGCACGGGACGTGTGGAACGTGGCCCGTGGTTGCACATAATGTCTGGCCGGGTTAGGCTGTCCCCGTGGGAGCCAGTTCAGAGCTGACCAGCTGCCACCCCTGTGCTTTCCGAAGGCGGTGGTCCTGGTGTGAGGAGGGCGGGGCCGGGCTGACCCACGGCTTCTCCTGGGGAGGCGAGGACACCCTGCCTAGAGGCCCGTGTGCGGGGCCGGGGCAGTGTGCCAGACATGCCTTCTGTCCTGACCGCCGCAGTGGCTTACGTCAGCAAAGGCGGTGTCGTCAGCTCAGCAGCCTCTGTGCTCTTGGCCGGCTTTGTCTTTAAGCATAACAATTACCCTGTTAGAAAACAGTCGCTCACGGCACCTGGAGCCTTTGAAGTCCCCTTCCCCTCACCATGCAGAAAGACACAGCTACTGCACCCGTCTCGGGCCGGCAGGGCCTGGGGGTTCAGGCGCTGGATCCCCCGCTTCGACCTTGCAGTTTGAGTCCCAGACCTGGTGACTGAGAAGCACGCCGGGAGCACGTGTGCGTACGTCTGAAAGGCCGAGAGGACAGTGGAGGAGAGGGGATTATGAAACGGCCGCCCCAGGGGGTGATTTCTCACTTCCCCTCTCGTCTGTCTCTCTCTGGAGCCCTACAGGAAGTTAGAAAAACGCACACGCACAATACCAGGGCTCAAGTGCATGGGTTCTGTTTGTTTTGTTACCTAGACCGGCCTTGCCGTGTCACCTCCCGTGTAGACAGGGCCTTGCCGTGTCACCTGCCGTGTAGACGGGGTGTTGCTGTGTCACCTCCTCTGCTCCTCACAGCTGGGCAGGCGTGCACCACGGAGCCCGGAGTCAAGCCTGGCCTCCGCAGGGGCCTCAGCCAGCACGCGACGCCGTGCTGTCCCTGCCTTCGAGAGGATCACGTCTGTGTCTTCGCTGAGCTGTCAGTGCAGACATGCCTCCATTCTCACCCTAGGTCGGAGAGTGTCCTGCCTGCACGCCTCTCGCACTCAGAGGCACATGGTGGTCTCTGTCCACGATTTACCCGAGAAGGCCTTCGCGCCCTCGCTGGACGGCAGATACGTCCTCTGCGTGTGGGACATCTGGCAGCCGTCAGGGCCTCAGAAGGTCCTGATCTCTGAGTCCAAGGTACAGCCCGGAGGTGGTCGGGGTACGAGGAGGGGTGGGCGGAGCGCGGACATGGTGGGGCGAGGGTTCAGGGCAGCCCCTCCCCTAGTGTGTCCTCAGCCTGCTGCAGGCTGACAGGGCGGACGTGGTGTCTGCACACGTCCTTAGTTTAGAGACCGACCTGCCCGAGCACCCAGGGTCACCCTGGGGCGGCTTCCCAGGCCAGCTGGAAGTCAGGTGGTGGGTGCCGTGCAGAACTGAGGGGCGCGGCCGGGGGTCCTGCTGCGGGGCCTGGGCGCTCTTTGAGAGGCTCGTCACCCACTTAGAGCCCTTCCTGGCCTTGTGGCTTTCCGGGCCTGGCACCTGGCACTGAGTCGGCGACCGGGAGGCCGCAGCCACACGGCCTCCTTTGACCGGGAATGCGGTTTTCTGCTTTCCTCTTTTATGTTCCCCGCACAGCCATGGGTTTCTCTCAGGTCCGCAGAAGGAGTAATTGTGTGCGTGGTCGGAATCGTAACCTGATGCAGCCCGAGACGTAGATGCCCCGACGAGGGGGCTGCCCTGCTGGCGCGACGTGCTGTGTGGGAGGCCCTCGCGCACACCGCCCGGGGCGCGGGCACCCACTGTGCTTCCCACGTCCACGTCTCTGTCCCTCCCCACCTGAGGGCTGGCCGTTGGACAAGCTGAGCTCCTGACTGTGCGACAGGCCGCCTTCTGCCCTGCCCAGGCTGCCAGGGCTGCGAGTCTTGCGGGGACGTCCGTGTCTGGTGGCTCGGCCCTCAGTCGTGTGCTCGCCCTGTCGTTGTAGGTGACGTGCTGCTGCTTCAGCCCGTCCAAGGCCTCCTTGCTGTTTGCTGGGACGGCACACGGCTCTGTGCTCGTGTGGGACCTGAGGGAGGACTCGCGGCTGCACCGCTACGTGGGGCTGAGCGACTGCGCCTGCACGTTCCGGACGCCAACATTCTCTACCGGTCAGTGCGTGGTGCCACGTCTCCTGGGACAGCCATGGCGGGCAGGGGAGGCTTTGCATTTATTCGCTCAGCTCTGCCAGAGGCTGGGAGCTGCCTCCCGAGGAGAGGCACTGGCGGCCTAGCGGGAGGAAGCCTGTCCCGGGGCAGCGCCCGCCCAGGCCCGTGCCGCGGCCGTGGTTCTCTGGTGTGAGCCAGCCAAGGCCGTACAGCTGTGTGCGCTCCCCGGCGAGGCTGGCTCCTGGGCAGACGTGAGGACGTGAGGACGCGGCTGGCCCCTGGGCAGCAGCCCTGCCCTTGGCCAAGCCCTCACAGTCTGTCGGCCCGGGCGTGGGCTGTTCCCTTCCCAGACACCTTGTCCTCCCCAGCTCCCTCGTTTGCCGGTTGGTTTGGGCCCGTTTCAGTTCTGGGTTTCCGAGTCCACTTTCTGCCGGACTTTACTCCGACAGCGTTTCCAGGTGCAGTCGGAGCGGTGCGATTTGATGTGGAATGCCACGTCTCGTCCACGCTGTGCCAGGCTGGGAGAGCGGGGGTCCAGGCTGGGTGCCCGGCCGTCACCTGTCCTGTCCACCCAATGGGCGCTCCAAGTGCAGCCTGGCTTTTCCCGCTGCTTGGCACCCGGCCATGGGCCTCTGGGTTGGAGAGCTTTCCTGTCCACCCGTGAAGTGCGTCCCTTGGGGTGGGGCTGCTCCTGACAGGGCCGGGCCCTGGCCTCACAGGGGCTCACTGTCACCCAGCGGTGCCCACCTCTGAGGCCACCTCCATCTCGATGCCCCTCCTCACCCTCCTGCCTTCTGGCCTGTCCTGGGGCTCTCGCCCACGTCCCCGCAGCCTTGCCACCCTCTCTCTGTGACGTCTCGGCCTCTGCCCGTGCCCTCCATGCCATGGCTGGCGGCTGCTGAAAGTGAGGTCTGAGTCGTTTTCCCCGAGGCCTGCCCAGGGCTGTGGCCCGTGGGGATATGTGTGTAGATGGGCCCCTTCGGTCCACACGCCCGCCGTGTCCGCGCAGTGCTAGCTGCATCTCTGTGCCTCACTGCCTGCGGCACCAGCTCTCCACCCTAGACGGGCCCCTTCGGTCCACACGCCCGCCGTGTCCGCGCAGTGCTAGCTGCATCTCTGTGCCTCACTGCCTGCGGCACCAGCTCTCCACCCTAGACGGGCCCCTTCGGTCCACACGCCCCGCCGTGTCCGCGCAGTGCTAGCTGCATCTCCGTGCCTCACTGCCTGTGGCACCGGCTCTCCACCCTAGATGGGACCCTGACGTCTGTGAGCCACCGGAGCCGCCTGCAGGCCGTAGAGCCCGTCCCCACGTCTGTCTACAGAAAGCAGAGCTGCGTGCTGTCTCCCTTCTCCACTCAGGAAGGTACCAGGGCCCCTCTTGAGCCCTTCCCCGCAGCCCTGAAGCGTGGTCTCCTCATTTAAAGCCACACGTGTTCTCCTTAGAGATGGGCTTGTCGTTTCATATCGCGTCCCTGGACGAGAGCGGCGTCCTCAATGTGTGGGTGAGTTGGTGGCCCAGCCCCACGCGATGCGGGTGAGGGGAGGACGGGGAGCAGTGGGCTAGCCGAGCAGCCCGGCCTGTCAGGAGCAGGAAGAGGAAGTGAAAAGAGCAAATGAGGGGACCAGCAAGTGGCGTGGTGGTTAAGGGTGCTGGGCTCCCACATGGCCGACCACGGTTCGAGTCCTGGACCTGGGGGCTTACTTTCTCACTTTCCCTCTTTCTCTCTTTCACTCTGTCCTTCCTCTCGTCAAACTAAAACAAATAAGTAAATAAGCAAATAAGTAAAGTTAAATAAAAGTTTAAAAATATTCTTTTTTAAAATTTTATTTTGTTTAATATTTTGTTTAACTTTATTTATTATTTGTATTTCAATTTGACCAGAGAGGAACGGGGGGGGGGGGGGGGGACCGTGAGAAAGCAAGCCACCAGGTCCAGGACTCGAATCGTGGTCAGCCACGTGGGAGTCCAGCATCCTTAACCACCATGCCATCTGTTGGCCTCCCCCAAAAATAATGCTTTTCTTGTTTTAAATAAAGAGCAAATGGGGGACCAGCAGATGGTATAATGGTTACATCACTGGACTTCCATGTGGTCGACTGTGGTTCGAGTCCCGGACCCAGTGGCTTGAAACACACCTGGCATGTGTGCGTGTGTGCCCAAATCCTGAGGGGAGAACGGAGGAGAAGGGACTGCGGTGTAACCATCCCCCTGGGAGTGATTTCTCGCTTTCTGTCTCTCTGACAAGTGTATGTGCCCCGTAGCAAAAACAAAACAAAACAAAACCAAAAAAACCAAAACACTCTCCAAAAAAGAGCGAATGGAAGGAATGAGTAGCGTTTAAGGCCTTGGCTCTGAAGCCAAAGCCGGTCTTCTCTCACGGCCCTCCGTCCCGAGCACCTGCCGTAGGCGCCTGCTCGGAGCCGCTCTCCGCCCTCCGTCCCGAGCACCCGCCGTAGGCGCCTGCTCGGAGCCGCTCTCCGCCCTCCGTCCCGAGCACCTGCCGTAGGCGCCTGCTCGGAGCCGCTCTCCACCCTCCGTCCCGAGCACCTGCCGTAGGCGCCTGCTCGGAGCCGCTCTCCGCCCTCCGTCCCGAGCACCTGCCGTAGGCGCCTGCTCGGAGCCGCTCTCCGCCCTCC
Organism: Tupaia tana; assembly: GCA_026018925.1. NCBI lineage: Eukaryota > Metazoa > Chordata > Mammalia > Scandentia > Tupaiidae > Tupaia > Tupaia tana. The sequence goes on along the minus strand of JAKSZU010000003.1, from coordinate 349,494 downwards.
GTCCCGTGGCCGTGTGACAGGCAGCGCTCTTCTCTGTGTGCCCTCCAGGTGGTGGTCGAGCTGCCCAAGGCCGACATCGCGGGCTCAGTAAGCGACTTAGGTAACTACAAAGTAGAAGTGAGTTCCCTCGGTGCTCCCCAGGGCAGGTGGAGACCAATGGAGCCGTGAACACCTGGAGGGCACGTGACCAGCTTCCTGGTCCTGCCTTCTGAGCAGCGCTGTGCCCAGAATCTGGTTTCAACAAGTGTGAATTTCTAGTTCCTTGCTTTGCAGCTTTTTGTTTTTAACAATTATTTTATTTAACTTTATTTGTTTTAATTTGATCAGAGAGGGACGGGGGGTGGGGGTGGGGAGGGAAAGTGAGAAAGCGAGCCGCCCAGCAGGTCTGGGACTGAAACCATGGCTGGCCGTGTGGAGTCCAGTGGCTTCACCACCACACCACCTTCCAGCCCCCAAACCTTGGTTCTTACCCTGAAGCAGTAGACGTGAGCCATGCCGAGAACTGGGGAAGAAATGCTGTGTATTGATGATATCTGGGTGTCATTTCCTGATCAGGTATTTGGGCAGGAAGAATGGCTCCGGCCGCTGCAGCCAGGCGCTGGTCCGGGCATGGACACTGAGCGCAGCACTCAGCCGTGGTCTCCTGTCTAGGTCTGCTCCCCGGAGGGAGGGTCAAGTTGGTGCACAGCGCTGCAGTCCAGCTGAGCGGCAGGTAAGGCGTGCCGGAGCTCGAGCCCGTCCCGCCAGTCCTAGGTGAGACGCGCCACACCGAGCTGAACGCTTCCTGGTCTCACTAGCTCTCCCCACAAAAGGGAAGTGACGTGGGGTAACCACACACACCGTAAGCGTGTGGTCTTTTATTTTTAGGGAGATTTTTGCTATAGGATGTGCGTGCTCACCGAAGAGACAGAGAGGCAGAAAGCGAGAAGTCACCCTCCAGGGGGATGGCCACACCACAATTTCTTCTTTTCTGTTCTTCTCTTGGGATCTTGGGCACGCACATGTGCCCAGCGTGAGTCTTAAGCTGCCAGGTCTAGGACTCGAACCGGGGTCAACTACGTGGGAGTCCAGCGATGTAACCATTACACCATCTGCTGGCCCCTTACCCTTTTTTTTTTTTCTTTTTTTGAGTTCATGGTCATTTTTTGCAATGAAAAAAATCTATTTTATCTCACTGTAATTTTACTATTTAATTATTTTAATTATTGACTAATTATTTTTAATGACTCAGCGTAATGAACACAACTTCCAGGTATAGAGCTAACATTTTTATTTTTATCAAAAATGTTTCCTATCAGGACCAGCAGTTAGCGTAATGGCTATGTTGCTGGACTCCCACGTGATCAACCACAGTTTGCGTCCCAGACCTGGTGGCTTAAACTCATGCCAGGCATGTGCGTGCATGCCCAGGATCCCGAGAGGAGAATGGAGGAGAAGGGATTGCAGCGTGGCCATCCCCCATGGGGGGTGATTTCTTGCTTTCTGTCTCTCTGTCTCTCTGTCTGTCTGGCGAGCGCACACGCCCTATAGCAAAAAACTCTCCAAAAAAAAGTGTTTCCTATCTTATAAATTGACACTATTTTTAATCCATTTTTAATGCTGTCCTGAAGTTAAACTTAATGACATTTCAGGACCCAGAAACATTGAACATTTAGAAGTTTATTCTAAATGTTAGATTCTGCTTTTACTCATATAACTCAATAAAATAAATAAAAATAAGATAAAATTATTTTTTCTGATTTCTTATTACATTTTATCATTGTACATCTTTTTTTTTTCTTTTCTTTTTTTTTTTTTTTTTTTTGCCGTAGGATGCGTGTGCTTGCCAGAGCGAGACAGAGAGAGGGAAAGTGAGAAATCGCCCCCAAGGGGCTGGCCATGCTGCAGTCCCTTCTCCATTCTCCTCTTGGGATTTTGGGCATGGATGCACGTGCATTTATAGTGATTTTCGAGACACCAGGTCCAGGACTCAAACCACTGTCAGTCATGTGAGAATCCACGCTGTAACCATCATGCCACCTGCTGACCCCAATAGCTGGACACCTTTACAGCACACAGCATGGTTTTTCAAAGCGTGCATGCAGTGCATATCAATAAATTCAAATATGCTAGTATGTATATCATTTTCAACAGAGAGCCTTACATTTTTGTGTCCTTGAATGCTTTTGTCCTGAGCCCCTCCTACCCTCCCTACAGTCTACCCTCTCCTGTACGTCTCTGGCATCTACGGCTGCCCTCCCTGCTGTTAGATCTTCCAGCCTTCCAACTTCTGCGGTACACTTCAGACAGCTGGCGTGTACTAAGCAGTGGCATATTGGGTCATAGAAAAAGTCTCGATGTGTTTTTCTGTGCAAAACCAAATACAATGTTTGTTTTTCAGTCTGGCTTGCTTCACGTAGCATTCAATCTTCTATATCCATCCACTTGTATCGAATGACAAGGTCTCATTATTCTTTATGGCTGAGTGGATTTTATAATGTACCTGTGCCACATTTTTTCAGTCCAGTTCTTGGACACCTAGACTGACTCCATGTCTTAGCGATTGTGAATAATGCTGCAATAAACATGGATGTGCAAGTGTCTTTCTGATGAATGTTTTCCTACCCTTTGGGTAAATACCGAGTGGGGTTGCTGGGTCGTGTGGTAACTCTCGTGGTGGGGTTGAGGAACCTCCGTGTTCTCCGCGGTGGCTGTGCTAGCACTCTCACCAGCAGTGCGGGACGGCCCGTTTCGCCACAGCCCTGCCAACCCTTGCTGTTCTGTGTACTTGTTCACAGCCGTTCTGACCGGGCTGAGTGGTATCTCACAGTGATTTTGATTTGCATTTCTCTTATAATAAGAGACGTTGATCATGATTTTTTTCCTGTGCTTTTTGGCCATTTGTATGTCTTCATTAGAGAGTTGTCTGTTCAGCTAATTTCCCCATTTTTCTTTTTTTGGAGAGATTTTTGCTATAGGGCGTGTGTGCTTGCCAGAAAGACAGAGACAGAGAGACAGAGAGCAAGAAATCACACACACACACACACACCCCCCCCCCCCCCCGCGGGGGATGGCCACACCACAACCCCTTCTCCATTCTCCTCTCGGGATCTTGGGCACGCATGCACATGCCCTTGGCATGAGTTTAAGCCACCTGGTCCAGGACTTGAACTGCGGTTGACTACATGGCAGTCCAGCAAGATAGCCATTATACCAACTGCTGGTCCCTAATTTCCCTATTTTTAAATTGGGTTATTGGTTTTTGTTGTGGGTGAGCTATTTGAATGATCTATATATTCTGGTTATTAGGCCCTTATTTTTAGCATGTTTACAGTGACTTTCTCCCATTCTGTGGGCTGTCTCTTCACTCTGATTACTGTTCCCTTTACTGTGCAGAAGTTTTAACTTGATGTAATCCCATTTGTCTAATTTTGAAATTATTACCTGTGCATTAGGGGGTCTTAGAAATCTTTGCCTACTCCAGTGTCTTCAAATGTTTCCTCTGTGTTTTCTACCAGTAGTTTATAGTTCGGTGCTTTATGTTTAGATCTTTCACATTTTGAGTTCATTTTTGTTAATGATGACGGGGTCCAGTTTCATTTTTCTACAGATGGATATCCAGTTCTTCCAGTGATGTTTGCTGAAGAGCCCTTCTTTTTTTCCCCTGGATTGTCTGTGGCCTTTGTGGAAGGTGGCTGGTGTGTATCTGGGCTTGATCGTAGAGGTCTGTCTGTTGCATCGGTCTGTCGCCTCCATACATGCCGACCTGCTCGTCACAGCTCTGGAATAGACTGCTTTATTTTTCCTGCGCGGGATTGCCTTGGCATTGTGCAGCCTTTCATGATCTCAGACAGATGTATGAGTCTTTGTTCTGTTTCTCTGATGAATGCCGCTGATAATTTTATTGGAATTGCATTGAATTTGTGAGTTAATACTTTGATTCTTCTAATCCTAGGAGGTAGAACGACTTTCCACTTTTGTGTGTCATACTCAATATTATTTTTCAGTTTTCCTCGTAGAGTTCTTTTACCTCTTTGGTTGGGTTTACGCCTAGATATCTTAATTTCCTGTGGCTATTATAAATGAGATTGTTTGTTCAGTTCTACCTCAGTCTGTTCTCTGTTGGTGTGTAAGAATGCTATCGGTTTGAAGACATCAGTTTTTGCTATTTACTGTGCTCAGGGGCTGTCATATGAATTACCCTGGAAATTTTTCGATCCTGTTTCTTCATCATTACACAGAATGTATTGGGTTATTGGAAAAGTCATGACAAACTTTTTCTGTGCAAAAATGCCTCATGACTTTTCTGAGAACCCAATATTTGGGAGGTGAACCCGTCCATAAGTTCATGAAGGCTTAGAGATTTTTTTTTTAGTTTGTTTGTTTGCCATAGGCCACATATGCTCACTGGAGAGGGAAAGAGAGGGAACGGTGAGAAATCTTCCCCAGGAGGGATGACCTCAGCCTTCTGCTCCCTTCTCCTGTCAGATTTTGGGCACACGTGCAGATGCGTCCGACATGTTTTTCAAGCCACGGGGTCTGGGACTCGAACAGCAGTCAAGTTCAGTGCCTTCACCACGCCACCTGCTGGTTCCTGGCTTGCTTGTTCCTATGTGAGAGGGAGAGACAGAGAGACAGAGCTTGGCAAGCTCAGGGCCTCCCTGCCAGCCGGACACAGGCCTGCCGTCACGCCTGGCACGTCCAGGTCGGTTTGGACTGGGACCTGGGCCTTCCGTTGGCTCGGCGTCTCGTGGCAGCCCCCCCACCTGTGTTGCCATGGCCAGGTCCCCTGCCTGCAGCTCAGACTCCTGCAGTGGGCGCAGAGATGACTGTGGCAGTGCACCAGCCCTCCCAGGGGCTGGGCTGGCCAGGGCAGGTGGCACAGACTTGGGGAGAGGAGCCTGGGAAGGGGACTGAGGGGCAGCCAAGTTCTTCTGCCTGTGCCACACCATGGAAGGGGCGGCGGTGGCCTCCAGTTACAGCTGCAAATCTGCCTAAAGGGAAAACCAGTGTAGCTGAGTGTAGTTTTCAGAAGAAGGAGGGTCCAGATGGCGGAAAGCGGGAGGGCTTGCCCTTAGGGAAAGCTCCGAGCTCACACTGCTGCCGGGCGGGTCTGTCTCAGGCCACTGTGGCTGTGCAGGTCCCCATGTGCCGGGGCCTCCCTGGGGCAGGGTACTGGAATTGACATGTCCGACAGGACTTCAGTGAGAGAATTCAGAAGGCCTCGCCCAGCCCAGGGAAGGCAGAGGAGCTTGAGAGCCTTCAGGTTGTGGGTTTGAGCGTGGGTGTGGGGACTTGCAGGCTGGGATGTGAGCATCGGGCCGCAGACCTGTGTCCTTGGTAGGCTCACAGCTGAAGCAGCAGGAGAACTTTGCTTCTCCAAGCTGGGCTTGCAGGCGTGCACCTGGAGCACGGCGCCTACGTCAGATGCTCGTGCGAGAACTGTGAAAACTCCAGGCACGGGAACCAGTGTGCTGGGCCTTGAGCCGGCGGCCAGCCCTAGAGGCCTTCTGGGAATGAGTCTGATCTCTGCAGCGAAGACCTGGGTGGGTGGTGGGCCTCGGACAGGCGTAGCTGACGGGAGGGTCAGTGGAGCCCAGGGTAGGTCTGGAGAAATGGCCCATGTGCAGCAGCAGAGGAAAAAGACAAAAGAAGTGGGAACCGAGAAGTGCTGGCTCTCAGAGGAGCGTCCATGGCCTGTGGCACGCCCAGAGACCCTGGTGGCACTCGGTGAATGTCTCGTGTGGCCATCATCCGTGAGGTTCCAAACGGCCCACCTGCTCACCTTGTTTTTGCAGCCTTCCCCATAAAGGCAGCGGACTCTGGGGGACCGTGCAGACACTGAGTGTTAAATTCCTGCCGTCGGATCCCAACCACTTTGTCGTTGGCACGGACATGGTGAGTCATATTCTAAGTTTCCCCGTATTCTCATTCTCCACCTGAGGAATACCGAATTTACCACTGGCTGCTGTTTGCTCTTACGACGCTGTTCCTGTTGCCTCGAGGGTGACGGCTCTGCCTGGCCTCGTGGCCAGGGTGCTTACCGGTCACCCCGGCCTTCTTCTCGCCAGGGCCTCGTCAGCCACAGCACACGGCAGGAGGTGACGGCATCTCCCCGGTCGTTCAAGCCCCTGCAGTGTGGCACGCGGCCAGTCAAAGTCAACGTGATCGACTTCTCGCCATTTGGAGAGCCAATATTCTTGGTAAGAAGGGCTTTCTTGAGCGGCAGTTCTAGTTAGTGGTGATAGGGGCCTATTTAGCCACCATGACACTCGCAGAGGTCTACTGGGGAATTTTAAAAGCCGGTAATGTTCCAGGCTATAAATTGATCATTTATTCAGCCTCAAAGGTCTGAAAGGAGAAATGTAGTCTGGCTGGCTTCATCTAGCATTACAGTTTCCAAGCCCATTCACTCTCTGTCAAACGTAAGGTCTCATTTTTTATGGCTGAGCAGTACGCCACGGTGTATATGCACCACACTTTTTCAGGAAAAAAGTAAGTAAACAAATGAAAAGAAAATGCTTAAAAGTGCACACACAAAACAAAAGGAGAAACGTGACACTGACAGCAAAGTGGTGAGCGTGGCCTGCTGGCGGGGCGGCTGGCGCGCTGAGCGTGGGGCTGGCCACACGGCCGACTGCAGCTCGGCCCTGGTCAGCCTGAGAGCTGGGCACACGCACCAGAGCCGGAGGGTCGCAGGCCAGGGGGGTGCTGCGGCAGGACAAGGCCCTGGCGAAGGTCCCCCTCGCTCTTCAGTGCAAGCTCATGCTCTCTCACGAACAATACAAACACGAAAAACTTAGAATACACAACCCGCTGAGAAATTCGTCTCTCTGGCTAGCGCACCCACCCTATAGCAAAAAGCTCTCCCCAATAAAAAGTCAGATATTTAGACCAGCCAAAATGTGAAGAAATTTGTAGTGTTAGAATTTTTGCCTTCCGTTCATTTGACAAAACGTGTCTGGGTCAGTGTTCGGAGTCTCGACCCGCAGAGACAGTCGGGATGACCGCTGGGAAGGCAGTGGCGCCCGCCCTGCGTGGACGCACCTCGGGGACGCGCTGGCTGCTTGGCGTCCCAGTTGTCTTCCTTTAGGCCTGGTGTCAGCCTGCTCGCCCGGCCCAGCGGGCAGGTGTGGATGGGCCGAGCTGAGAAGGGAGGAAGGGCAGAACTGCGTCTAACAGCCAGCGGCTCGGCGTCGGCCAGGGTGCAGGCGTTCCACCGCAGCCTGGCAGCCCCTTCCCCGAGTCTGGCCCGCTTTCCCTGCGCTCCGACTTCACCCTGCGACTGGCAGCCTGAACACACGGTCAAGTACCGTGCCGCTGTCGGGGCAGACGGCGCTTCGCCACGATTGCGTTCACGTGTGCGAGCCCAGTCCTGAGAGGAGAGTGGAGGAGGAGGGACTGGTGGCGTGGCTGCCCCCCCCCCAGGAGCTGCTTTTTCACTTTCTCTCTCTCTGACTGTCTCCACTGGGCACATGCACCCCATGTCAAAAAGCTAACAAAAAAGTCACTTTTTACACCCATGGAGCTGAGGCCCAGGCTGAGTCGGTGCTGTGAGCTGGGTCGCACGCTGCACCTCCCGGCCTGCTCTCCGGCTCCGTTGGCCTGGCCGTGGGGAAGGCCGGGCGCAGAGTGCCCCAGGGAGCACCCGCCTCTGAGAGTGGGGGCGGATTTGATGCCAGAATTTTACATGAGGAGAAAGAAAACAGACGCATGCCTTTTTGTTGTACTAAGCTTTTAATCTCAGAATTTCTTTGAAACAGAAACTAGAGTAACCCCCCTCCCCCAGGCTGGCTGCTCAGACGGGAGCATCAGGCTGCACCGGCTCACGGCCGAGCGCCCCGTTCTGCAGTGGGACAGCAGCACCGCCGGCCACGCGGTCACCGGCCTGCAGTGGTCCCCCACGCGGCCTGCAGTGTTCCTGGTCCAGGACGACTCGGCCAATATCTATGTCTGGGACCTGCTGCAGAGCGACCTGGGCCCTGTGGCCAGACAGCCCATTTCCCCGGACAGGTGAGTGAGGGGCCGGGCCGGCACGTGGAGCAGGCCGGATGTAACCGACCGCTCTCTCAGCTTGTGTACTTCCAGGCGTGGCTGTTGTCGCTGATGTCAAAGTAATATATTTGCAGCTGTATACTCGATTTATGTGTTTAGATAATATTATAACGCTTAAATTCCTTAGAGCAGTTCTTGGTCACCAACACGGAGCAGGGCCGGGGCTGAGCAGCGCCCCTCTCCTCCTGCCCCACCAGGTGGTGCATCTGTTATACCGAGGGTCCCCGACAGCCACACTGCCCCAGCGCAGTGCGCCGGGCTCCTCCCAGGGAGTGGTGCTTGTCAAGGGGTATTCAAGGTCACTTTCCGCTGTCGGTATTCTGCGCTCAGCCTCACAGACACGCTCCCACCCATTCATGAAGGAAACCGGAGGATAGCACTGATCGAAACCAGGTCAGAGTTCCGTGGGCTGTTGGGGGCACAGGACTGAGCTGATGAAGTCGTCTCGAGACCTGCCTGTATCACTCACAGCACAGCACCTCATTCCAATGGTGGGCCTTCGCGACAGGCGGGACGCAGTTCTGCGTAGAAAAACAGGGAACGATGCCACGGCCTTGCCGACCTAACATTAAACACACATAGAATCCAGCCTCTGTCACGTGTCCACCCCGACTCACGTGGCATGCTTGTCCCTGCGTGTCCTAGCAGGGGGCTGGCAGGTCACTGCTGAGTAAGCGAGGTGGGCAGCACGGCGCAGGCTGTGGGCACCCTCTGAGGTGCTGAGCCGCTCGAGGTCTGCGCTCAGGTCCTGGCCCGACCTGAGGGAGTGGGGCCTGGCCAGCCGGAGGGCTCTGGGGACTGTGGTGGTGCCCGTTTCTCTCGTGGGTGAAGTAAAAATGAAGGAGCAGCCCCTGCCTTCAGAGCCCCAGCTGGGTATCGAGCACTGACTGTGTGAGCACCTCGTGCACCCTGGGCAGCTGGGAATGCTGGTGGCCGGGGTGAGGGGACATGGGGGTGGGCGTGACGGGCTCTCAGCATCCTAGTGAGCGTACACTTGGACAAAGACCTAGCTGGTGGGGCTGGGGAACACAGGCTCGGGGGAGCTGAGCAGTCCCTGCAGACCAGCCCAAGTACAGCCACGGCGTGGGATGAGGGCCTAGGGTAGCAGGCTCGGGCCCTCAGTCATGGCGCGGGCTCGCTGGGGTCAGTTTTCCACAGACAAAGGCGCCCTGGGACCCTGGCACCAGGCTCTGAAGAGAATTGCCCGCCCGCCCTGGGCTGCTAGTGGTCTCGGAGCCTCTGAGCAGCCAGCGGAGGAGCAGGGCTTGGCCTCCCCGCCGCAGGGAGGACCCGGGAGGAGGGGCACGGCTGTTCCACGCACCGCCCCTCTCGGGCGCGGGGACTGGGGAGCAGCGTGGGCGTGAGTGTGCAGCAAACAGCACGGTCACACGAGGCTGCTGGGCAAGGGCCCACCGGTCCAGCCGAGGCCCGAGGACGCCAGCCCTCCTGCCTGGTCCCGAAGGTCCCAGCACCCACGCCGCGGGGAGGGGCACAGACAGGCCCCCGAGGGACGGAGCCGACTGAGCAACCCCTGCCCGGGGCGGCACGGAGACCCGCCGAGCCCTCGGCCCTCAGCACACTCCTGTAGGTCCGGTGGACGTGGGCGCCCCGGCCCCGTGTGCTGACCTCCGCTCACGCCCCTCTTGCAGGCTGGTGGCCATGACCGTTGTTGGGGATCCAGAGAAGGCGGCCGGCGGCTTTCTGGCCCTGGTGCTGGGCAGAGCCTCGGGCGCAGTGGACGTCCAGTACCTGAAGAGGCGCTGGGCAGCCCCGGCAGGGGACGAGCACCGCCAGCTGCTGCAGCTCCTGCAGGAAGCCTCCCGCAAGGAGGGGACACCGCAGAGGCAGGGGGAGCCGTGAGCACCCATGCGGCGGCGCGTGTGAGAGAAGAGCAGGGGGGCTGGTTTTATGCGTGTGCACGTGTGCTTGTGCATCTGTGCGTGCTCTTTAGGAGGTTGTTGACGTGCCCAGCACATGCCATGTCTAGGTGGAGACGACGAATGTCGGGGTGCACCACACTCGGCACCCAGCAGGGGGCACCCAGCTCCCTCCTCAGCGTTTCTGGGTGTTTCTAGAACGGCTTTGGAATTGAATGGTCTGCCATGAAGGTGTGTTTTAGCGAACTGTTTTCTTAGGTGTGGACGATACACACACACCTGCATTAAAGGAGTCACTCCCCTGGGCTCTGCCAGCGTGTGGGCTTTTTGTTTCTTTCTTCTTTTGCTATAAGTCACATGTACTCTCCCGAAGCAGACAGAGAGAAAGCGAGAGATCGCTCTCAGGGCGGATGGCCCCACCACAGTCCCTTCTGCCCCGCTCTCCTCGGGTTCTCGGGCGGGCATGCACACACCTGCCTTGACTGTCAAGCCGCCAGGTCTGGGACCCAACCCTCAAAGTTGGCCGTGTGGGGCCTCACCTTGACCTCCCTGCCTCCTGGAGGCCCTTTCTTTTTTCAGTGCCGCAAGCTGTATGCACTGACCTGCTACAGGCAGCTCCCACTCCCCGTGGACGCCCCTGCCCCGTGGGTCCCCGCTCTCCCGGGCCCCGCCCCGTGGGTCCCCGCTCTCCCGGGCCCCGCCCCGTGGGGCTCTCCCCGCTCCCCGCTCTCCCGGGGCCCCGTGGGTCCCCGTGGGTGCCCCGTGGGTCCCCGCTCTCCCGGGGCCCTGCGTGCTCCCCGTGGACGCCCCTGCTCTGAGGGCTGTGCCCACTGTGCCCTGGGTGTTGTTTCCTACTTGCGACTTCATAACTAGCTACAATGTTTGAAGATCGATGGCATAGGGTTTTTTTTAATATATAGTTATTTTTATTTAACTTTATTATTATTTTCCAGTTTGATCAGAGAGACACAGAGACAAAGTGAGAAAGCAAGCCACCAGCTCTGGCCCTCAGACCGCGGTCAGCCGTGTGGGAGTCCAGCGCCTTTAACCAGCACGCCACCTGCCGGCCCAGAGATCAGTGTCAGTTTTAGTTCACACTCTACCTTGTTCGGAATCCGGGCGACGTCCGCCCTGCGGGCCCCTGGGCTCTGGCTGGCAGCTGTGCCCGCTCTCCTGGCACTTCTCTGCTCCCTTGGCTGTGTGCTCGGGCTCACATCCCTGGATCTGCCCAGGACCCGTTCAAGGGAACGGCACCGTGTGCTCCCGTAATGTGTCGTCAAGAATGCCTTCGTGTCCTGGTTCTGAAACGAGGAGAGGTTGGAACGGACACGGGGCTGTGTGGTGTTGGAGGGTGCCGTCTGATCGCGTGCTAGCTGCACGCAGGGCCCGTGGGGTCGTGGGCACACGCGGCAGCAGTGGAGGGAGCGGGGTGGCTGCAGTCGCTAACACTCGTCTAGGGAGGCTGGGAGCATTGTCCGGCCCGTGCTCGTGTGCACGCGTGTGCGTGTCGTGTGATGTGCAGGAGGCTCTTGTTATTGCGACCCTCCTTCCTCTGCCTCCCGAGCAGCCAGACTGCAGGCCTGCGCTGTGGCCCAGCCTCCCGCGGCCTCAGCCTGCCGAGCAGGGCACCTGCCCCGGGTGGAACGCCGTCCCGTGTCTAGCTGCACCCTCCGTCAGTTCTGGTGAAAATCGATGGGGAGCTCCTCAGGGTGGCCTCCAGATCCTTTCTTGAGGCCTGGGTGGGTTACAGCACAGGGGTCCTCCCAGCACCCCCCGGCATACGTAATCTCAGACACGCGTCACCCATGGCCATGCCCTGGGGTTGGCGTGAGGCCGGGGCCCTTGGTGGGCTTTCCCTGCCCTGTGGACTGCACAGCCTCCACTGGAAATGTCACTGGCGTTTCTCTCCGTCCCGGTGTCCTAGCGCTCAGAGCTTTGTGAGCTGAACAGATATGTGAAGGTCACCAAAACACCTGACAAGGCCAGAGAACCTGCCCGACAGCCTGGTCCCGGGGGCTGCCGCTTCGGGGTGTGCCAACCCCACGCCCTTAGCACCTTCCCGGGCTGGGTGACCCTCACAGAAGGCCTTCTAGGGGCTGGCAGCACCCTGGGCCCCCTCAGGGGTGGTGAGGCCGGCCACAGCCATGCTGCCGACTCCTGGCAGCTGACCGCCTCCAGCTCCCCTTGGCCCCTGGCTGCACAGGGCCACCGGCAGGCAGTTTCCGCAATGCCCCCGGCATTCGCTGTGGTCACCGTGTCCTCTGCAGCCAGGCCTGTGTTCCGAGGACAGACAGAAGTGGTTTCTCTTTTGAGCCACATTTGTGTTATTTAGAAATCACTCTTCTTGGGGGACCAGCAGTTGGCATAATGGCTACGTCACTGGACTCCCATGTAGTCAACTGTGGCTCGAGTCCCGGACCCAGTGGCTTAAATTCATGCCGGGCGCGTGTGCGTGCGTGCCCAAGATCTCTAGAGGAGAATGGAGGAGAAGGGATGGCAGCATGACCATCCTCCCTGGGGAGTGATTTCTTGCTTTCTGTCTCTGTCTTTCTGGTGAGTGCACGCGCCCTATAGCAAAAACCTCTCCAAAAAGAAAGAAAGGAAGAAATCACTCTTCTTGGGACCAGCAGATGGCCCAGTGGTTACAGCACTGGCCTCCCACATGGTTGACCACTGTTCAAGTCTTGGGCCTGGTGGCCTAAATCTCATACCGGGCATATGTACCCAAAATTCCGAGAGAATGGAGGAGAAGGGATTGCGGCGTGGCCATCTCTCTAGGGTGTGATCTCTCGCTTTCTCTGTCTCTCCAGAGAGCGCACAGACCCTATAGCACAAACCTCTCTAAGTCAATCAATCACTCTTCTTTCAAGATTTGTCACGTATGCATAAAGAAAATAAAACACCACCCTCCATGTTTGCTCACCCCCAAAGGGTAGTCTCCCCACGAGGTGGCAGCCGTCAGCAGGGTGGGGACCTCCTCTCCCTGCCTGGCGGCTCAGCGCAGCCCACGGGCTGGTCTGGCACTGGCGCTGTCTTCCAGCCTTACTGGGCTAAGAGCTTGGGACGGCCACTTCCATTCGCAGTAGATGCTCGGCAGACAGCCTGGAGGGGAGGAGCGGGAGATGGGGCGGAGTCGAGGGCCCGCGAGGGCTCCCCCTCCCCCGTGTGAGACATCCAACACCTGCCATCGGGGTGGTGGCAGGTGGTGCGCAGCCCCCTGGTCCTCAGAGCCCTCTGCAGAGTGGGAGACAGAGCATGGCTTGCCATGCGCCCCTCCGGGCTCTCTCCCAGGCCCAGGGCTGCGGGTCCTGGGTGGCAAAGTGGGTGGAGCTGGAAATGGGGCCAGGCTGCGGCGTCTGCCAGAGAGCCGTCTGGTCCAGGGCTCCGCACCTGGAAACGCCTTCGCATCACCTTCCCGAGTCCAGCACCAGCAACGGGCCGGGATGGCACACCTTCGCCAAAGCCGTCTGCGACCTGCGACCTGCGACCTGCAGTCCTGAGCAGAGGCCGTGATTCAGACAGAGCGGTGTCCCTGCTGGTCGGCTGGGCTGGGCTGGGCTGGGGCGGGACGGAGGCCCAGCCCTGCCTGTGGGGAGGCGCTGACCCAGTGCGGGGAAGCCTGGCTGCGAATAGACGGGGTGGGGGGAGACTGCGCAGACGGAGGAGCAGGCGCTATGTGACAGGAGAGAGGCCACCAGGGCAGTGGGCAGAGGGCAAAATAAGGACTCGGCAGAGTCATTTCTTTCCTCTTTGTTGCCTTCTCTTGAGTAAACTGAGCATTTTTTAAAAGAGATTTTTGTCATAGGGTGCGTGCACTCACTGGAGAGACAGAGACAGGAAATGAGAAATTACCCCCAGGGGGTGCCACACTGCAGTCCCTTCTCCACTTTCCTCCGGAGAATCGGACACGTGTACACACGCACCCAGCGTGAGTTTTTTGGGTTTTTTTTGGTTTTTTTGGAGAGATTTTTGCTACAGGGCGTGTGCGCTCGCCAGAAAGAGAGAGACAGAAAGCGAGAAATCACCCCCCAGGGGAGATGGCCACGCTGCCATCCCTTCTCCTCCGCCTTCCTCTCGGGATCTTGGGCACACACACACGCACCCGGTGTGAGTTTAAGCCACCAGTGTCCGGGACTCGAATCGTGGTCGACTACTTGGGAGTTCAGTGACACCCATTATGCTACTGCTGGTCCCCCACTGGCGTGAGTTTTAAGCTGCCGTTTCCGGGACTCGAACTGCGGTGGACAACGTGCGAGACCACGGCGTAACCATTACATCATCTGCTGGTCCCACTGAGCGTTTTTTTATGATTCCATTTTATGTCCTCGATTGACTAGGGCGCCCTGCCTCGGAGTGTGAGAGCGTGGCGTAGCCCCCACTTGGGGCTCTGTGCCCCAGGTTTTGCCGACGCATCGCTGTGTCTGCCTCGGAGATGAGCGGCACCGCCGTGCGTCCCCTCGTGCCAGCCCTGAGCTGTGGGGTTCCAGGTGTCTACTTGGCGCCCGGAGGACGTGCCTCCAGGGTCAGGTGAGCTTCCAGGGACCTGCGCCCGCCTCTGCCCGGTGTCCCCTCCTGGCTGCTTTGGGACGTCTCTGCCTCTCCCTCGCTGTCTGTGCCGGGACGTGACATGTGTCCGGCTTGTCCATCTGTTTGCTACCCGTCCTGCTCAGTGTTCTCTGGGCTTGGATCTGTGGTTTGAGGTCTGGCATTAATTTTGGGAAATTCTCATCACGTGTCCTCAGATATGCCGTCTTCTTTTTTTGAGGTTACGGTGGTGCGTACCTAGGACCCCGGGACATTCTCTGTCCCGTTTGAGACTGGGTAGCGTCCGTGCGTTGCAGACTCAGGCTGCCCAGAAAGCAAATGCCGCTCGGGGTAGAACTCGAGTCACTCCGCCAGCAGACCAGGGAGTTCGGTCCCCATGCTGGCCCTGATTTGTGCAGGGGCGAGGGGTTGGGCTGGGTGTTAACGGGGAGGTCAGCCCACAGCACGCAGGGTTGGGTGATGGGCGGCGGCAGACCGGAAGGGGTTCAGAACCCGCTCTCCCCAGCCCTGAGCCTGACAACCGCCCTCCTGGGCGCCCTTTAGCGGCTGAGCTGTGCGACACCTTCAGTGCAGGTGGCCGGCTGGCCGTTTCCTGCCTCACATAGGCCTGTCTTCCCGTCATGGAGCCCTTCCTTGGCCCTGTGCAGCCTCAGGGTGAGCCGCTGAGGGTGCTCTGCCTCCATCCCGCTCATTCTTGTTTAACTGTCCTGTTACAGACGGTTGCCATTTCTCTGCCGAAGTCGCCCGTCTGGTGTGTCACCTGCCTTCCCTCCACCCTCCGTCTCAGCCCTTCGCTGTCAGCACGACATCTCGGCTGGTCCCCACTGCCGCGTGTCCCTGGAGCTGTGTTTCTTGAGGTTGTTGAAGGCTGGGCCTCTGGGCAGCACCGCCTGGTGGTGAAGGGAGTCGGGCCCTTCATGGTTTCAGTCACAGCCTCGGCGGCTTGGAGCATGCTGCATGCAAGTGCGCTGTCACAGTCTACTCCGCGAGGGCTAGGAGGGCATCCAGACACAACCAAGCGTATTGGAGTTTATTGATGAAGCCGGCGGCATACGGGGGACACCTGTCTCTCAAAACCCCGCAGCCCCGAGTGCAAGGGACCGGAGCATATATAGGCCAGAAATACAGTCATGTCGGGGTGACGTGAGGATTCAGAGGGTAAGGTGCAGGGGGCTCAGGTGGGGGGAGGGGAGAAGGGCAGGGGTAGGGTTTTATCAGTGTAAAAGCACAGGACAGAAGAAAAGCAGGTTAATGCTCCTTCAAGGTAGGTTCTGTCTCTGCCTAAACACAATAGAATTTTAATGGTCTTCATAGCCCAGGGCAAGGGGTCTGGCTCACGATTTTATCACTAAGGAACACTTTAGGGCAGTTAAGAGGAGTGGGGTTTAAAGACAACAGGAATGCTAATTACTCTGTTTACTCTTAGGCACAGAGGAGAAGGCAAGTTTTTTTTTTTTTTTTTTTTTTTTTTTTTTTTGGAGAGATTTTTGCTATAGGGTGTGTGTGCTCGCCAGACAGACAAGAGAGAGACAGAAGGCGAGAAATCACCCCTGAGGGGGGATGGCCACGCCGCAATCCCTTCTCCTCTCGGGATCTTGGGCACGCACGCACACGTGCCCGGCGTGAGTTTAAGCCACTGGGTCCGGGACTCGAACCACGGTTGACTACGTGGGAGTCCAGCGACATAGCCATTACGCTAACTGCTGGTCCGAGAAGGCAAGTTTCTAGTCATAGGAATCTAACAGTTTATAATGGAGGCGTCCTCCAAGATGGAGTCGCTCCTGCTTTATTCCCCACTTCTCTTGGAGGTGCCCTTCCAAGATGGGGTCATGCCTGCTTCAGTGCAAGTGCCTGAAATCCCGACAGAAGGGACTGTGGGTGCCCACGTCACGGGGCACGACCTCCTCTCCCCTCCCCGTGTCTCTGCGCCCCTGGCATCTGCTCTCAGGCCATTAAAACCAGGGCAGCTAGACTTCATGACGGGACAGGGATGACTGAGGGCAACAGTGTTTCTTTGGGGGGGCCTGGAAGTGGCCGTGCCTGCTCATGGGCTTTTCTGAGTGTGCTGGGGTCACACCAACCTAGTCGGGCCTTGGGCCTGGCGTGGAACTTGCTGTGGCTCCGCGTCCTCCAGCGTGGCCTTTGGTTTGCCTGCTCTGATGTCTGTCCCAGCTTTGGCCACCCCACACACCCTCCTTCTGGGAGGTCCACCCTCCCTGGGGAGGTCTGTGGTGCAGGTGGCACTCGGGGGTCTGTTTTCCTCACGCCCAGGGCGGTTGGGCATGCCCGTCCCTGTCCTGGCCCCTGGGGTCCAGGAGCTCCCTCCCAGTCTCCCAGGCTCCTGGCCTGGAGGGGGTTGTGGGGAGAAGCCCCACACTGACCCCCGGACTCCCCTCCACCACCCCGCAGACCCAGTGCCTGTCTCTCTCCTTCCCTCTCCTCCACGCCTTTGCCCTGGCTCCCAGCTCTGCGCTCTCCGCCCCGGAGGACCCGTGCTGGGCTGTGGGCACACAGCAGTGACCGGCGCCAGTGGAGGTGGCGTGACAGCACCGACATCAGCCACATGGGGGCACCAGACGTCCACGCCGAACAGCTCACGCTGGCCCACAGGCCCTGAGCGCTTCAGCCCAGGAGCCCAGGGAGCTCTTGGAAATAGCCGCCAACCGCGCCCCGGAGGGACTCCCCACACTGTCCAGAGGGGAACGGTCTCTTCTGTTTTTCAAAGACCCGCTGTTGTAAAGGGGTCAGGGGGTCACCATCTTCCTTTGCCACAGACATGCGAATCTTCCTCTTCCAGATCGAGGCCCCCGACCTGTGCTTACCCTCCTTCAGTAAGCCCCGCCCTGCTACACCCTCAGAAACACCCACCCGCGGTAGACATTGAGGTCAAATGCTTAAAAACCCACTTAGGTAAAGCCTGTCTACAGGGGGCCCCACCTCCCCACCAGGTTTCTGAGGACACGCTGACACTGCACAAGGGCAGGGCACCACGGCCGGCCACGACATACGAGCGGGACAGACTCGTCTCCCGTCCTCCCAGAAGAGTGGATTAGCCACGCAGGACCTGGGGCCCCTTGGCGTGCCAGTGCGCACCTCACCAGTGGGCACCTCACCGAGCGCATGGCAGGCGTGCCCGCTCTGAGGGAGGGAGGGCAGCTCTACTGCAAAGCTCAGGGCAAGGAGAGCGGGCAGCTCAGGCAGGAAGACGGTCTCCCCAGCTGTCCCCACTTGCATTTTTTTTTTTTGGAGAGGTTTTTTTGCTATAGGGCGCGTGCGCTCGCCAGACAGACAGAGAGAGAGAGAGAGACAGAGAAACAGAAAGCGAGAAATCACCCCTCAGGGGGGATGGCCACGCCGCAATCCCTTCTCCTCCATTCTCACATGCGCCTGGCGTGAGTTTAAGCCACCAGGTCCGGGACTCGAACTTCGGTCGACTACGTGGGAGTCCAGTGACATAGCCATTACGCCAACTGCTGGTCCCCCCACTTGCATTTTTAAGGGCAAAATGGGGGCAGAGGTCCGAGGCATGGGATCAGTTCAGTGATTGGCTCAAGAATTCATGATCACCCCATGGGCTTTCTTGATCTGTGAGTCCTTAGACAATCAATTCCTGTTCAGGTGTCTCGAGCCATTCGGCTTGGTCTGAGCTCACAGCCAGCGTTTCCATCCTATAAAACATCTCACTGAAACGAAAACCTCCCCTTTCCTTTAGTGAGAGTTTCAGAGGCCCTGTGGCCTTCCATCATGGCCAGCATTGTTTCATTATCATAACCAAAGTCTGCATCTTACCCCTCACTCTGGGCCATTACAATGTGAATGGAACTTGCATTCCCAGAACCTTAGAAAAGAGCTTTACTTTTCATTCAGCCCTTAATGATTTTCGGTTTGGGAAATTCTCACTTTTTCTTTAACAGAAGGGAAGCCGGAGGACCCAGTCTGCGTAGGGGTCCCTGCTCGGTTTCAGCAGATGTTTAGCTCCAGGTACAGCCGTCCTTGCTCTGAGGAGTCTGGCAGGGCGACCTGCAGGGTCTGAGCCCTAGTTGGGTGTGTGGACAGAAGTCTGACTGCTTTTTCCTGTTTTTCCAAAGTCCTGTTGACAGAAAATAAATAACCAACTGTAAAATTAATAATTAATGCGGTTTATTTCCAAGCCAAGTGTGAGTGACCTAGGCCGGAGAAGAGGCATACATGCCTTTTCTTGGGGTGATCATGTACAGAGGTTCCTTTTATTTGCTTTTGAGATCGACAGACAACATTTAGAAAAGATTTTCCATTGGTCTGGCCCAAAAAGGCGGGACATGTAGAAGCCAGGCTTGTAGGTTATAGGTGGGTTCCACAATTTTTAGGTCGGTGATTGGTTAGAGAAAGGCTTAATCTCATCTCAAGGAAAAGGGAAGTTCTGTGTCTTGGGAAGAAATAAGCACAAGAATACACTGTAATCGGTTGAAATATACATCTCAAAGATACTATGCCAGGGACAGGAGGTAGGAAGAATCCTGTCCATAGAAAATAAATGGTCTGTTAATGTTTGTGGCATGACTTCCCCAGTCCCTTTTGGAAAATAGAAAAGGTAGTCAGACTTCTGTCCACAGTCCTTTCCAGAGGGCCTGGGGGGTCACGCCCACAAACACAAACAGACCCTTCTCTCCATGAGCAGGATTCTTCCTGCATCCTGTCCCTGGCATAGAATCTTTAAGATGTACATTCCACCCATTGCAGTGTATTCTTCTGCTTATCTCTTCCCAAGGCATAGGATTTCCCTTGCATTTCTTTTACGAATCTCTTCCCAGGACACAGATGTCTCCTTCCGATCACCAGCCCAGGAATTGTAGAACCCACCTATAACACACAAGCTCCTGCTTCCACATGCCCCGCCTTTTGGGGCCAGACCAATGGAAATCTCTTCACTAATTTTGTCTGTCACTCTCAAAATCAAATCAAAGGCCTAGGTCACTCATATTCTGCTTGGAAATAAACCACATTAATTACTAATTACTAATTTTTTAGAGTGGTTATTTTCAGTCACCAGGTGCAGTATTTGCAGAGCCAGGACTGCCCTGTGGTGCCACTCCACGCCGTGGGTCTAAAGGGCAGGGGTCATTTTACTCAGTACCAAGAAGTCCCATGTCTGTATCGGTGGCCCCTGAGCCTCCCTGAACACAGCGATGACCTGCCGGGCCCCACACGGGAGCCTGGGGGCTCAGAGGCTGTGCCGTGTCTGGGAAAAGGCCAGGAGAGACAGAGCGCCACACGGACCCCGGCATCACGCCAGCTCCTGGCCATTGCAGTCACAGTGTGAATGAGCGGGCACTCGGCTCTCCACATCCCTAGTGCGGATGCCAACTCCCGGCTGCTGGGCCGGGCCGGGCCACCAGCTGCCAGGCTGTGCCTGAGCTCGGTCGGGATCCTGGGCTGGAGCCTCTGGGTGACCGGTCACAGGTTAACGGCTGGGAGAATGTCGAGCTGCGTTGTGAAGTCCTTGGTTCTTTGGGTCCAGATCACTAAAATTAGAGATCTGTCCCTAGGTGCAAAATGAAACTGCACCCACGAATGAAGCAGGCAGGAGAGAAGGTTTAATGGGAAAGAAAGGGAAGTGCTCTGGGGCCGGCAGATGGCCGGGGGCACCGGCGCTGGACACTGGTTAATTGTTACTTTTCTTACTAGAGGTGATCATGAATATTTATGGCGGGAGGTCTGCCATACTCCCTCTGTCCTTCGTCTGAATTAGAGCCCGCGTTTTCTCCCACGTTTAACTAGACTGCCTAATCCATCCATCGTCCTGGTGGGGATTAGGGCATTGGCCAAAACCCTTACTTGGGGATTAGGGTGTTGACCAAAATGCTGGTCAGGTCTTTTTGATAAGAGAAAAATCTAGGAATCATCCCTGTGTGCTTCCCTCAGGCCCCAAGGAAGGAAGATGGCAAACTGCCTGGCCCTCCTGGCGCCCGGGCTGGGTGAGCCTTTTGCTCTTCGGCTGCCCGCTCACGGCTAACTAACTGCCTACCGCACCAGCCTGGCTCACACCCAGGACCCTTCTGCCTCAGGCTTCTGGGTCGCTAGGACCACGGCCCGCCAGCCCACCCGCACGCCCAGCCTCCAGCTGGAGCCGGAGCAAACCTGGGCCGCCGGCTGGTCCCAGCCCACGGCGCCTGGCGTCCCGGCAGGCTCCCCGCTGGCCGACATAGCCCTGTGCTCACAGAGGCTTGTCCATGCCGCAGAGCAGGAGAGCTCCCGTTTTCAGGGCTTGACCTCATCGCGACACCCCGTCCCCCGGCCACTCAGCACGCACGGGACCTCAGCTCAGGGCTGGACGTGACCCCCTGGCTCCGCAGGGAAGCGAAGCGGTCACGGCTGTGTTCCGTGTCAGCGTGTCCCCAGCACTGTGAACTCGGCCTCGGATGCACATGCCCCTTAGGGAAGCTTTGTCTTGACCAAGTATCACCAGGCCATTTAGACAGAAAGGGACTGGAATCGGACTGTGTCGGCACGCTGGGTCAGGGAGGGACTCCGTTTCCTACTGACCTAGACCTGAGCCTGCCCAGGACCTCGGGGTGAGTCTCACAACCTCATCTTTGTTTTCCCCTTTTCCCAAACTAACTAGTTTAATTCTGGTGTCATGAAAAACGTCAAAGGTTCTTGTGTGGGATGGTGACGGCGACAGTCCCCGTCTCTGCCAGTTCGGCCTCTGCAAGACCTGCTGTGAGGCTGAAGGCAGCCCCCCTTGAGTCCGGGCGGGCCTGTGCTCTGCTGTAGGGAGAGCGCTGTTAGCAGAGGCGGAGAAGGCAGAGGCGGAGAAGGCAGAGGCGGAGAAGGCAGAGGCGGAGAAGGCAGAGGCCGAGAAGGCAGAGGCGGAGAAGGCAGAGGCGGAGAAGGCAGAGGCCGAGAAGGCAGAGGCGGAGAAGGCAGAGGCGGAGAAGGCAGAGGCCGAGAAGGCAGAGGCGGAGAAGGCAGAGGCGGAGAAGGCAGAGGCGGAGAAGGCAGAGGCCGAGAAGGCAGAGGCGGAGAAGGCAGAGGCCGAGAAGGCAGAGGCGGAGAAGGCAGAGGCGGAGAAACGCACCTGGCGCTCCCTCCGGATGCGATCGGAGCCCGGGGCGGTGGTGGCTGTGAGCCCGAGAGGACTCCAGAGACAGGCAGGGAAAGACAGACAGCCTGATGGGAAAGGGAGGGCCCTGCTTACAGCACAGACAGCCATGTTCAGCTCTGGGAGGGAAAATTGCAGTTGGTGATTCTGCTAATGTTTTTAAATAGAAAAGACCTTAGAGAGCGTGTGGGGAAAGGGATTTACATATGAGTTTATTTTGGTGCAAAGGTTTTGAAATCCATGCACCATTTGTCCACCAATGGGCATTTCTCATGAACTTTTTGAAGTACATCCCCTGCTACTAACTATAACAGAAACTTTTTTTCCCAATAATTATTTATTTTTATTTATTAATTTATTTTAATTTGACCAGAGAGAGACACAGAGAGAGAAAGAGAATGTGAGAAAGCAAGCCACCAGGTCCAGGACTAGAACCGTGGTTGGCCATGTGGAGGTGTCTAGCGTCTTAACCACCACACTACCTGCTGGTCCCAATAACAGAAACTTTTATAACAAAAATGGCACCAAAACCCCAACATTAGCTCTGACTCATCAGGTGCCGGGACAAAGCCTTTCCTGTCAGTCGTGGGCAGCGGCCGGCCCACGTTCACAGTGGGAGCTGGTTCAAATTAGCTGCTGGTAGGGAAATTCCAGAATAAAGGCCGTTTGTATCCCAGATCCTCATCCTGAAAAATGGTATCTCAGTTAATTTTCCATGACCCAGAAATGGCATTTCTAACGTACAGGTAGCATAATTTAAGAACCTAAGGCCCTCGGGTAATGGAAAATAAAGTCTGTTAAATTTCAGCGTGTTCACGTTGGAAGGTACCAGCTCTGGCGACCCGAACCCCACGATGAGAACCCAGCATTTGGTTATACATGGAGCCCTCTGGTCTGGGCGACCTTTTTCTTTGTAATAGCTGCTCCCTGCTTGCCGTAGACTCCTGTAAAAGCAACACATGGGGCTGGCAGGTGGCATAGTGGTTAAGGCGCTGGACTCCCACATGGTTGAATGTGGTTCAAGTCTTGGGCGAAGAAGCTTAAAACTCACACCAGGCATGTGTGTGCATGTGCAAAATCCCAAGAGAGAATGGAGAAGGGACTGCGGCATGGCCATCCCCCTGGGGGCGATTTCTCGCTTTCTGTCTCTGGCGAGGGCGTGGCCCTGTAAAAATATTCTCTCTCAAAAAAACAAAAACAAAAACAAAAATACAAAAAAAGTAGTACCCGTTAATGAGACAGGGGCTGTGAGGCCATTGGGAAGGGGCGACAGCCCGCACGGCCAACGTGGTCGGGGTCAGAGGAGTGACGGCCCTGCACGGCCGAGGTGTTCGGGGTCAGAGGAGCGACGGCCCTGCATGGCCGAGGTGGTCGGGGTCAGTTAGGCCTCATGCTCCTGCGCCCCTGCCCGCCTAGAACCTGCGGACCCCCACCTTTCCCTGGGTTGCCGCCTTGGGGACCCAGAGCTGCCGGTGTCACTTCTGAAGAGACGCCAGGACACCCGGTTCTTCCTCACGGAGTCTTTATTCACAGGTTTCCTTTACTTTTTTCTTTCTCTTCTTTCTCTCCTCTCCCTCCCTTTACTCCTGTGTATATATAGGATCCTCCCGACGGCCCCGCCCGCAAGTTCCTTTGCCTGTACGAGGCAAGTACTGGAGACACGCCTCCCTATGCAGCCAGCAGCGTTATCTTGGCTCGGTGGCCAAAGGCGGCGGCCAACACAGAGCGAGAGAGCAGTGCTGTCAGGAGAAGCTGGCTCCCCGTGGCCGACCTCTCCCGCTGCTGTTTGGGACGGCGCTGCAGGACGCGCCTACGATCCCAGAGCCACGGCCGACAGGCGCAGTCAGGGCTCACTGGCAACGAAGGTGGCCTGGGCCGTTGGCCAGCATGTGGCAGTGCCGAGTGGCCACTCCCCACGTTGGCTCTGCGTGGCACACTCCTGCAAGGCAGCCCAGGGCCAGCCAGCGCTGTCCACCACACAGCAGGCCCATGGCTGCTGCTTGGCAGGTCGGGCAGCAGGCAGTGACCCGCCTGCTCGTGGGCGAGAGCCCCTCCACCCCCTCCAGACCCAGCTCCTACTTCTGCCCTCTCTGTCAAAGCAGAATCCCTTTGGGTCTTCTCCTGACCACGTGGTTCTGTGGCCCCGCATCAGCACTGTCCAGAGAGCAGTTCTTAGAGGCTGAAGTTGGCGCATCCGCTCCGACAGGCCTGCACTCGAGTTTGTTCAGCGTGTGCTGCGGTCACACCCTCTGCAGGGGCGCTCTGATTAAAGCGGCTTTTCATGCCTGTGCCCTTTAAAACCTCAGTGCAGGAGTTCGCAGGGGCGTGGTGGTTAAGATTCTGGACTCTCACTTGGTCAACCAAGGTTTAAGTCCTGGACCTGGAGGCTTGAAAATTGCATGGGGTGTGTGTGCGTGCGTGCCCAAAATCCCGAGAGGAGAATGGAGGAGAAGTGATTGTGGTGTGGTCATCCCCCCGGGGGTGATATCTCATTTTCCTCTCACTGTCTCACTGTCTCCCTGTCTCTTTCTGGTGAGTGCATGTGCCCCATGGCAAAAAAAAAAAAAAAAAAAAAAAAAAAAAGTCTGAAAGCACGGCTGTGTACCAGCACGAACTCCTGGAAGGTGGCAGGACAGGAACTCACATACAGGGGATCCAAAGTCTCGCAAGGTAAGGCCATGTGGCTGGGCAGAGTCCAGTAAGGCAGTGCAGCCGGGCGGGTCTGGTCTGTAGGAAGTGCTTATGTGGCGTATTATTTGAGGAGAAGCTTGAGGAATCAAACTTTTTTTAGTGGAAAAAAACATTTATATAAAAACGAAAGTATCTGCGTCTGCTGACATTGGTAGACTATTGAGAAAAATATGTCGTAGGAGAAAAAAGGGATTTTACAGATCTTCAGCAAACTAGGATCAAAGATTAATATAAAGCCTCTAACCACACACCTACTGGCAAAAACTTAGGAGAACTTCTGAAGACACCGAAGTAGGCAGAGATTTAACTAAGACCCGCAAAGCACAGGCAATCGTCCCTAAAATAGACAAGTGGGCTTGCATCAAGCTAAAAAGCTTCCTCACAGCAAAGGAATCAATAATTAGAGTGAAAAGAAAGCTTTCAGAATGGGAGAAAATATTCACAAATTATTCCTCAGACAAGGGATTGCTATCTAGAATATATAGTGAGCTCAAGCAGCTCACCCAATTACAGATGGACAGATGAGGACCAGCAGATGGCATGATGGTTACGTTGCTGCACTCCCATGTAGTTGACCCCGGTTTGAGTCCCAGACCTGGCAACTTAAAACTCATGCCAGGGGTGCATGTGTGTGCTCAAGACCCTAAGAGGAGAATGGAGGAGAGGGGATAGCCGCGTGGCCGTCCCCCCAGGGGTGGCTTCTTTCTGTCTCGTCGCCTCTGTCTCTCCGGTGAGCTTGACGGTAAGTCTTCTGTATTTGTCCACTTTGAGTCGAACGTAGTCTCGTTGTTTCTTACAGCTGCCATGCTCCATGCACGCAGCCGTTAGTTTCTGGACACTTGGTTTGGGTCCATGTGTTAGCGACTGTGAGTAGCCCTGCAGTAAGTGCGGCTGTGCAAGTGTCCGTCTGAGCGTTTCCTTTTTTTTTTTTTTTTTGGAGAGGTTTTTTGCTATAGGGCACATGCGCTCGCCAGACAGACAGAGAGAGACAGAGAGACAGAAAGCGAGAAATCACCCCCCAGGGGGGATGGTCACGCCGCAATCCCTTCTCCTCCATTCTCCTCTCGGGATCTTGGCGGGTCCGAGACGCGAACCGCGGTCGACTACGTGGGAGTCCAGCGACATAGCCATTATGCTAACTGCTGGTTCCCGCGTTTCCTTATCCTTTGGGCGGATGCCAAGGACTGGCCTACTTCAGCTCATGTCCTCAGATTCATCCATGTTGTAGCATGTGACAGAATTCCACTTTCTTTTTGAAAATAACTTGCTATAGGATGCTCATGCTCACCAGAGGGAGGAGGAGAGAGAGAGCGTGTGCATGCACCCCCCAGGGGCACGGCCATGCTGCATTCCCTTCTCCATTCTCCTCTGGGATTTTGGACATGCGCACACACGTGCACACGTGCTCTTCAAACCACTGGATCCGGGACTCAAACCCCACAGTTGGCCACATGGGATCCAGCCCCTTCACCATATACCACCGGCTGGCTGTGAGCGTCATTCTTGCTGTAAGGCTAACACCCTCTCTGTGGACAGACCACAGTTGTTCGCACACTCTCCTGTCCATGGATACCAGGCGCTGGCTGCCGTGAGTACGGTGTTCAGGCCTCTGCCCTGGTCTTTGCGTCAGCGCCCTCTGGGTGGAGGCGGACCCTTGGGTCACACAGTGATGTCCCCTGTAGGCCGTCCCTGCCAGCCACACCACGTCTCACGTCCACCCAGTAGCACGTGGGTTCCGGGTCCCCCACACTCTGCACTGTTCCTCTCCGCCTTCTTGACACCTGTCTCCCTGGGGGTGTGAGGCGGAGTGTCAGTGGGGTTCGATGTGCCTCTCCCTGATGACCCATGGTGTCATGCCCTGGCCAGTCTGTCCGTCTGCGTAGGAGAAACACCTACTCGAGGACCTTGTCTGTTTTGAATTGAGCTGTTTGCTATTGTATCGTTGAGTTGTAGGAATTCTTTATTTATAAAGCTTATTTTTAGAGTCCAATATTTCTTTGCAGCATTAGGCAGTCACCAACCATACCATGGTTATTTACGACCGCACGCTCGGCCAGGGTGAAGTATATTTCCATTTGAAGGCCTAGCCAACGGGTCTAGGTCCATTAACTTGAATTCATCTTTCAAAAGAATGAAGGATTTATTTTGCTCTTTATGCCAGAAAGTTGAAAAAACTTCAGTCGAGTGTCTGGCTTTCGTGTTTCCAGACCCAAATATTACCCTGGAGTGAAATATTAAAGCTCAGTGAGCGGTCCCTGGTTGGACGGAGGGTGCCTTAGAGGCGGGGCTCTCACGACGGCAGAATAACAGTGTGATCAACGGCTCGCTGTATCGCGGCTGACGGAGCCGGGAAATATTTGCTGGAGGCCAGGAAGAACCCACAGCAATGAGGACAAGGGGGATCAGCAAGGGGACGGCTGCCTGATGGAGTTGAGGTCATGCTGTCCCCAGGGCCCCGAGGGCCGGACACTCAGCTTCCACAGGTGACCTGCCTCAGGGTCTCGTCCCACCAAAACCCCTCTCTGCAGCCCCCCACTCCTCAGGATGCTGGGCACACGCGTGTGCGCACACATGCACATGGCCACTCGGGACCAAGCCTGTGCTGGCCTGTGGCTCCCGGCACTGTGTTGTTCACTCCTGCCTGGACACCTGCGGGGCCTGGGCCACCTGAGGGGTCTGCGCTGCCTGGGAAGCGGATAACAGGGAGGCTGTGCCCCTGAGCGGGGTCCCTGAGATTGGACTGCCTGCTGTCCCTGAACCGGAGGCCTGCTGTCCCTGAGGACTGCCAGCCGTATTTAAATAGGGCTGCGCCAGCTGAGCTGCACAAGCATTTGCCTGGAGGTGCGGGGAGGGGCCACACTCCTTTAGGGAAATTGCTGGGTGGGGCTCTGGGGCTTGCTGAGGCGGAGTCCTTTTCCCCTGAGAGCCTTTGGTGAGGGACCTGTCCTGTCCTTTTGCTGTTAATGGCAGACAGTGGTCGGCAGGACCAGGTCAGAGCAGAACCTACCCCGCCGGCCTCTCTGAGGGCAGGTCTGGGGGCCTGGGGTGCAGGGAGGAGTCCTGGGGCTGCGGAGGAGGCTGTGTCTGTGCCAGGGCAGCTGTTCCCTCTCCCGCTAGATTCGAGGGTCAGCACAGGCTACTCCGCTTCCCCAGCCCATCCAGACCCTTGGGTGCAGGGGAGTCCTGGGGAATGTTCTGGATCAACTGACTTGTGGGTCACTGCGAAAGCTCTAAAAGCTTCGGCAGGACTCGGGCTGAAAGTAGGCCATGCACGGGCACGTTCCAAAACCACCTACCCTGGAGTTTGGGGGGAAGTGAGAAACTCCGAGTTTCAGTTTCAGGAGCGTCTCGGCTCCGTCTGGCTTTCCGGCTTTCCAGCGAGGGTGTGGAGCCCAGATCCGTCGGGCCGGAGCCGCTCCAGGCTGCCTTTGGCTGGCTCTGGCCCGAGCGACAGAGTGCTCACAGCAGCGAGCAGCTGGGAACCTCCTCCCACCTGGAGGGAGCCCCACGTGGCCCTCTGTGGGGCTCTGCCGCCCCGGGGTCTTGCCACGTAAGCGCGGCCTTTTCTCTGATCTGTTTATAGATCAGTCTAAGCGCCTAGCACGGAATCTGGCACAGTAGAGGTCCTCGACAAATATTTACTTCAGTTAATGTGGGAGAGAGACTCCAGATGCAGAGCCCTTTCAGAGGCTGGAGTGGGAAAACTAGGCGGAGTGAACGTGGCCTGCGTGAGGTGCTGACCACGCGCCCTCCCCTTCCCGGAACAGGCGCTGCCTGGAGCCTCACACCCTAAACCGTCACCACTGACATCCCTCCTCACTCCACACGGCACACCCTTCAAGCCTGTGTATGCCCCGGGGCACGCGCTGACCCCGGCCCTCTTCCAGTGAGCTGTGCAGCCCTGCCAGGGTACTGCAGGCCAAGGGTGAGCTGGTGCCAGTGACAGCCGCCCTGGAAGGTGCCCCGTGCCCACAGCCTGCCCTGCACAGTGCCTCTTCCCGGGCAGCAGCCCTGAGCCCACGCCTGGCCAGAGCCTGGTTCCCGGGTCTGCCTGTCCTCAGCCCTGGGTCCAAACCACCCCTTCCTGCTCTGGTGGCTTGCAGCCCCGGGCATCGTCCATTGAACTGACAGGAGGGCAGGGGTGCGGGCCTGTGCAGCCGATGGCCCTGGCCTGCATGGCCACAGTGTAAACCCCGCTCTCAGGTCCAGGGAATTCACGGTGTAAACCCCGCTCTCAGTGTCCAGGGCCACAGTGTAAACCCCGCTCTCAGTGTCCAGGGCCACAGTGTAAACCCCACTGTCAGTGTCCAGGTGTGAATTCACGGTGTAAACCCCGCTCTCAGTGTCCAGGGCCACAGTGTAAACCCCGCTCTCAGTGTCCAGGGCCACAGTGTAAACCCCGCTCTCAGTGTCCAGGGCCACGGTGTGAACCCCGCTCTCAGGTCCAGGGCCACGGTGTGAACCCCGCTCTCAGGTCCAGGGCCACGGTGTGAACCCCGCTCTCAGGTCCAGGGCCACGGTGTGAACCCCGCTCTCAGGTCCAGGGCCACGGTGTGAACCCCGCTCTCAGGTCCAGGGCCACGGTGTGAATCCCGCTCTCAGTGTCCAGGGCCACGGTGTAAACCCCGCTCTCAGTGTCCAGGGCCACGGTGTGAACCCCGCTCTCAGGTCCAGGGCCACGGTGTGAACCCCGCTCTCAGGTCCAGGGCCACGGTGTAAACCCCGCTCTCAGTGTCCAGGGCCACAGTGTAAACCCCGCTCTCAGTGTCCAGGTGTGAATTCACGGTGTAAACCCCGCTCTCAGTGTCCAGGGCCACGGTGTGAATCCCGCTCTCAGGTCCAGGTGTGAATTCACGGTGTGAACCCCGCTCTCAGGTCCAGGGCCACGGTGTGAATCCCGCTCTCAGGTCCAGGGCCACGGTGTGAACCCCGCTCTCAGGTCCAGGGCCACAGTGTAAACCCCGCTCTCAGGTCCAGGGCCACGGTGTGAATCCCGCTCTCAGTGTCCCAGGGCCACGGTGTAAACCCCGCTCTCAGGTCCAGGGCCACGGTGTGAACCCCGCTCTCAGGTCCAGGGCCACGGTGTGAATCCCGCTCTCAGTGTCCAGGGCCACGGTGTGAACCCCGCTCTCAGGTCCAGGGCCACGGTGTGAACCCCGCTCTCAGGTCCAGGGCCACGGTGTGAATCCCGCTCTCAGTGTCCAGGGCCACTGTGTAAACCCCGCTCTCAGGTCCAGGGCCACGGTGTAAACCCCGCTCTCAGTGTCCAGGGCCACGGTGTGAACCCCGCTCTCAGTGTCCAGGGCCACGGTGTGAACCCCGCTCTCAGTGTCCAGGGCCACGGTGTGAACCCCGCTCTCAGGTCCAGGGCCACGGTGTGAACCCCGCTCTCAGGTCCAGGGCCACGGTGTGAATCCCGCTCTCAGTGTCCAGGGCCACGGTGTAAACCCCGCTCTCAGGTCCAGGGCCACGGTGTGAACCCCGCTCTCAGTGTCCAGGGCCACGGTGTGAACCCCGCTCTCAGTGTCCAGGGCCACGGTGTGAACCCCGCTCTCAGGTCCAGGGCCACGGTGTGAATCCCGCTCTCAGGTCCAGGGCCACGGTGTGAACCCTGCTCTCAATGTCCAGGCTTGCCCCCGGCAGGGCCGGGCGTGAGGACTGGGGCCAGGTCCCTGCTGCGGTGCTCCCAGGGCAGGCTGCCTTTGACGAGAGCTGCAGCCGCATTTGCAGAAGGGCCCTGGCTACAGACTCCTTTGGAGGGGTTGCCCCGTGGTTCCCGGCACAGCATCAGCATCTGACCCAAGGGCCCTTCGCCTCCCCCCACCTCAGCTCAGACCTGCCCTTTGTCATGTCCCACCCTAACCTGCCTGAGGGGAGCCTGCTGTCTTCCGTGTCGTCGCTCAGAGCCGAACTGCAGGAGCGATGCCTGCCCGCACTGTCTGAAGCCGCAGGGAGGCGACCCCGCGCTCCACTCACTCCTGCCCGCTGACCTGGTCTCTTCCCTCCCAGGTCTGCTGCCACCTGTCCCTTCAATCCCAAGGCCTGGCAGCTGCTCTGAGGACGTCACTCTTCTGCGTAACCCTCAGCACACCCCAGACTTCCTGGCATGCGAGTGAGCCCTCAGGAATGATCCCTGCGTGTGCAGTCCCCGCGTGCAGCTCCCACCCCTCCCCCGTGTGCAGCGTGCACAGCTCCCACCCCTCCCCGCATGCGCAGCTCCCACTCACCTCCCCGCGTGTGCAGCTCCCACCCCCTCCCCGCGTGTGCAGCTCCCACCCACCTCCCCGCGTGTGCAGCTCCCACTCACCTCCCCGCGTGTGCAGCTCCCACTCAGCTCCCACTCACCTCCCCGCGTGTGCAGCTCCCACCCCTCCCCGCGTGTGCAGCTCCGTGTGCACTCACCCCCTCCCCGCGTGTGCAGCTCCCACCCCCTCCCCGCGTGTGCAGCTCCCACCCCCCCCGCGTGTGCAGCTCCCACCCCCTCCGTGTGCACCCCCTCCCCGCGTGTGCTCCCACTCAGCTGCAGCTCCCACTCACCTCCCCGCGTGTGCCCCGCGTGTGCAGCTCCCACCCCCTCCCCGCGTGTGCAGCTCCCACTCACCTCCCCGCGTGTGCAGCTCCCACCCCCTTGTGCAGCTCCCACCCCTCCCCGCGTGTGCAGCTCCCACTCACCTCCCCGCGTGTGCAGCTCCCACTCACCTCCCCGCGTGTGCAGCTCCCACCCCCTCCCCGCGTGTGCAGCTCCCACTCACCTCCCCGCGTGTGCAGCTCCCACCCCCTCCCCGCGTGTGCAGCTCCCACTCACCTCCCCGCGTGTGCAGCTCCCACCCCTCCCCGCGTGTGCAGCTCCCACTCCCTCCCCGCGTGTGCAGCTCCCACCCCTCCCCGCGTGTGCAGCTCCCACTCCCTCCCCGCGTGTGCAGCTCCCACTCACCTCCCCGCGTGTGCAGCTCCCACTCACCTCCCCGCGTGTGCAGCTCCCACTCCCTCCCCGCGTGTGCAGCTCCCACTCACCTCCCCGCGTGTGCAGCTCCCACTCACCTCCCCGCGTGTGCAGCTCCCACTCACCTCCCCGCGTGTGCAGCTCCCACCCCTCCCCGCGTGTGCAGCTCCCACCCCCTCCCCGCGTGTGCAGCTCCCACTCACCTCCCCGCGTGTGCAGCTCCCACCCCTCCCCGCGTGTGCAGCTCCCACCCCCTCCCCGCGTGTGCAGCTCCCACTCACCTCCCCGCGTGTGCAGCTCCCACCCCTCCCCGCGTGTGCAGCTCCCACCCCCTCCCCGCGTGTGCAGCTCCCACTCACCTCCCCGCGTGTGCAGCTCCCACTCCCTCCCCGCGTGTGCAGCTCCCACTCACCTCGCGTGTGCAGCTCCCACCTCCCCGCGTGTGCAGCTCCCACCCCTCCCCGCGTGTGCAGCTCCCACTCACCTCCCCGCGTGTGCAGCTCCCACTCACCTCCCCGCGTGTGCAGCTCCCGCTCACCTCCCCGCGTGTGCAGCTCCCACCCCTCCCCGCGTGTGCAGCTCCCACCCCCTCCCCGCGTGTGCAGCTCCCACTCACCTCCCCGCGTGTGCAGCTCCCACTCACCTCCCCGCGTGTGCAGCTCCCACTCACCTCCCCGGGTTTGCAGTTCTCACTCACCTCCCCGCGTGTGCAGCTTCCACCCCCTTCCCGCGTGTGCAGCTCCTACTCACCTCCCCACGTGTGCAGCTCCCACTCTCTCCCGGCTCATGCCCATGCTATGCTCACCCAATGCCGGCAGCTGTTCTGGGGCGGTCTGCAGTCATGGCCAACGGCTCAGGGCTCTGGCCAGTCCCTGCGTCTGTCCATCTCCACCTTGGTCTGTTGGGGGCCACTCCTCTGTGTGTGGCACGTCCGTGGCCTGGGACGTCGTCAGTCTCGGGATTTCCAGGTCTGTGCAGAGGGCAGGAGCCGGGGGAGAGCTTCGAACATTAGTCCAGGTGGAAGCCCTGTTGGGAACAGTGCACTCTGCGCCCCCATGCGCACCTGCGCCCCCTTCTCAGGGCTTGCCTGGCACCCAGAGCCGCAGCGGGGTGTGCGGAGAGCTGCCTGCTTGCCCCTCGGCTCAGCCCAGTGGTCTCCGGGCTCGGGTTTGAAGCCCTGACGCCACGTGGCTACTGCAGCGCGCCCTCGCCAGAGTCCGCTGCCAGCTGTCATGCCTCACTGGTGATGTCCCTCCCAGGGCCCCCAAGCCTCTCTCGTAGAAGATCCTTCAATGTGCCCTGATAGAAGACCCCACTTTCCTCCCATTTTTCTTCAATTCTCACAAAAAATTGAAGCCTTAAAACTTGACTTTCAGCTAACAGAGCCATTTCCTAGGCATTTTACGCAGTCGAGTGTACACTTCCTGCTCAATTCTCTCAAATACAAGCATGGGGAGAGTCCTTTGACCTAGAAGGTCAGAGCCGTGGAGTGGCTGGCGCACTGTGCAGCTGGGCGGCTTCAAGAGCTGCCCTCGGCCCAGCCAGCAGGCCCCGCGCTGTCCCTTCATTTGAGCACCTGCAGCCTCTGCTGTGTGGGCTGCAGCTGCGTCGGGGGCTGAAGGGATGACGTCTGCTCTGAGGACTGTCCCTGCCCCGCCACCTCAACTCACACAGCCTGCTGCTGCTTTTTATTTTATTTTTTAGAGGTTTTTGCTATAGGGCACGTGTGCTCACCAGACAGAGAGAGACAGAAAGTGAGAAATCACCCCCCAGGGGGGGTGGTCACGCCGCAATCCATTCTCCTCCATTCTCCTCTCGGGATCTTGGGCACGCACGCACACATGCTTGGCGTGAGTTTTAAGCCACCGGGTCTGGGACGTGAACCGCGGTCGACTACGTGGGAGTCCAGCGACATAGCCATTACACCAACTGCTGGTCCCTGGCCTGCTGCTGCTTTAAAAAGAAGTCTGCATGTCCAGTGAGCAGACAGCCTCGCCACACACCCGTTTCCATGTGCTTGGGTCGGTTTGTCCACTGTGAGCGGCACGTAATTTTAATTGTAGATGCTTTAAAATACTTTAAAGTACATTTAATATCTGACTAGGGGAATCCTTGCTTACAATGTTATCCTTTTCCATTTCCCAGCAATATTTGAAGTTAGTTTTTCTGTGTTTGGTGTCACCTTGTCCAACTCTACAAATGGGTCTCTTTGTTGAGCTGCGTCAGCTTTGTGAACTGCCTCACAGAGCGATATCTTCCCAAGGGCCAGGAAGCCGGTTGACAAACAGGGCTGTCTTCCACGTTCCCAGACGGGCCACCACCGTATCAGCCCGAGGGACAGGTGCACGTCTCCCGACCTATTCTCATGCTCCCAGGGAGGGAGGCAGCTGGTACTGGGAAGGTGTGGCCTGGGGGACAGAACCGTGGTCACGACGTGGAGCTGTGGCCGACCCACTGCTGATACCATCACCCGTGGCTGTGTCCCCGCACCACGGTCACTGCTGGAGGGAGAACAGCTTTGAGAAGGCACAGGGCCACCCCTCCCATCTACCCAGGGAGCTGTGTGAACCCGGGGTGACCAGGCAGCCCGTCAGGGGAAAAGCCTGCCCAGGGCGGTCTGCTGGGTGGGGGTCTGGGATCCACCGGGCTCGTGGGTGGGGTTGCAGGGCAGGGGTCTGCTGGGTGGAGATCCATAGGGTGGGAGTCCACCAGGTGGGACCTGCCAGGTGGGGGTCTGCCAGTGGGGTCCACGGAGTGGGGTCCAAGGTCCCTGGGCAGGGTCCACAGGGTGGGGTCCAGGGTCCACTGGGCCATGGTGCGTGGGGTCTGGCACGCCGCCCTCCGTGTGGCAGGTCCAGCTCGTGGCTGGCGCACTCACAGCCGCGGGGCTGCGACGTCACCACGGTTTCCGCTTCCTCCGCTTAGGCCGACGGGCTCAGGGCTCAGGCCGGTAGTTGTTCGTGGTGTGTGGCCCAGCTGCCCAGGGCTCCGGCTGCAGCCAGACGGTGCCGGGAGACGAGGATCCGCGTCAGGGCCAGGCTGAGGGTTCTCATCTCAGGGCAAAGCTGTGGGACCCCAGCCCAGTGCCACCTGCCAGTCCACGTGGACCCGCCAGTTCACCATCTTCACTGAGAGGCTCAGGGAGCAGGCCTCTGCGGGGTTAGTCCTGTGGCCTTCCCCGTGGGTCCTGGCGCTCTGAGCCTCCGTCTGTAAGACAGGACAATGTGGGACCCATTCCCGGGGGCAGGGGCGAGGAAGGCGCAGATGCTCAAGCGTCAGGAGAAGGCGGTGTGGGGTGTGAGGGCCAGAGCCTGAGTCCAGGTCTGCCCGGGAGCTCGGAGCCGGCCGGGACACTGGCTTGGACAGGAACAGCCAGGAGCTGCAGCCCACGCCCGCAGCTGGTGCTCGCTCTCTTCGCTCAGCAGCCCTGGTGGGGGCCGCCTGCACAAGGTTCGGGGGGCCGCTGGAGGAGGCGTGTCTGCTCTGGGCACTTACAGTGAGTGTCCTGGGCAGGCCGACGGCCAGTGGCACCTGCAGATGGCTCCCACCCTAGGACTGAGAGGAAAAGGGACCTTCTCTGGCGGGTGTTCAGCCTCGGGCCTGCGCAACTCCCGTGGACCGATCTCAGACCTTGCTGTGAAGGCTGATCTGTGCCGGAGTTTATGTTTCCCCTTCCCAAGTGTCCGACTCTGCGCCCGGGGTCTGCACACGGTGGACATGCGTGCCCTGCAGCCCCACGAGCCTGGCCTTGCATTCGGGCAGCTGCGGGAGCAGAGCGCGGCAGAGCCTCCAAGCAGGGGTGAGGGCCCAGCCCCACTAACTGGGCACCTAGGCACCCAGCGGAGGCCACGGACTCCTGACCCACTCGCAGTCCCGGGGCTGGGCCCTCAGGAAACATGCGGCCACTTGCCAGACTCCGGAAAGCACGGGGCCACCCTCAGGAGTGGTGGTGGGAGCTGCTGCCACAGTGGTGGGCCATGGCCAGGGCCACTGGGAGCTCAGAGTCAAAGCAGGCCGGGAAAGGAGGGCAGAGAGGCAGAGAGGTGCATTGAGCCAGGAGGAGGCACAGCTGCGGGCCAGACAGACGGCCAGACCGCGAGGCGGGGAGGGAGCTGGCTGGGAGGGACGAGCTCACCGACTGGGACGGGGAAAGGCCTCAGGCTCCCGAGCTCTGAGCACACTCGTGAAGCCCATACTGGGTGCGCAGGATGAGAGA
This sequence comes from Tupaia tana, assembly GCA_026018925.1. Lineage (NCBI taxonomy): Eukaryota > Metazoa > Chordata > Mammalia > Scandentia > Tupaiidae > Tupaia > Tupaia tana. The sequence goes on along the minus strand of JAKSZU010000003.1, from coordinate 314,107 downwards.
AGGTCAAGGTCGGCTGTCTTCTGGAAGGGAAGGCTAAGTCTCTGATTAGCCCTGCCCGACCCAGGAGGGAGGACTCCGGGGGAGGGAGGCCCCAGAGCAGCCGGGGTTTGTGCAGACACCCCTCCACGCAGGAGCCAGTGGGTGCCCACTCGGGCCTCGGCGTTGCTTGGGTTGCTGAATTCACTCGGAGGTGTTTTCGCCTCCAGACGGAACCCGGGGGCTAGAAGCTAAGTCGAATTCGGACATGAAACACTTCTGTCCAGTGGGCCAGCTGGAAATGCTCTCGACTACATGTAATAGAAAAGCCAGCCTTCAACAGCCTGAGCAGTGGAGGGTTATCATCTGACTGCTGACGCGGCGGCTCAGACTCCAGGGGTGGCGTCTTGGAGGGCCTCTCGGATCCCCTGTCCCTCCCTCCCCGAGCTGCTCATTCATATGTCAGGCGGGAAGAGGAGAGAAAGGGTGCTGGGCTGTTTCTCTTCATCCTCGGCCTGTCAGCCTCACGTGGGCTGTACAGGCCGAGGATGGGCCGAGGCCCGGGGCGTGCTAGAGCTGGCTCCTGCCAGCTCGCGAGGCCTAGCGCTGAATTTTCAAGAATTTTGAAAGCCAGCTGTTAAACACAGTGTTTATTAAAAATTAAATTATATTAACTTAAAAATAGTTACAGTAAAGAGTTTATTTTACACACATTATAATATCATTATATAAATAAGTACATTATATTACAAACAAAAGTGAGAACCACTCGGAACCTGTCATGTGTATTTCACTCCAGGTCGAGTGAACCTATCTGAAATGAGTGGGATCAGAAGTGTTTGGGTTTTACTCATCCTAGACCCCAAAACACTCAGACAAGAAGCCATTTTAAATCTGAGGTGTGCCCTGCCATGTTCAGGGACCAAGGTGACTGAGGCTGTGCCCTGAGCCTCAGCTCCTAGACCCTGAGACACTCAGACAAGGAGAGGAGAGGTTTTGTCACAGAACGATCAGGAGCCACTGCAGAGGCACAAGAAACGTGAGAAACCAAGGAAATAGCTCTCCCGCGGGGAAGGACAGTCCTTCACCACACTCAGACAGGACAGTGGAGCTCATGGAAGTGTCTGACAGAGACTGCGGAATATTCAGAGTGAGAAAACGAAATAAGATGTAAGAGCTCAGAGACAACGAACTCCAGAAGATGCAGGAGAGAGACCACACGTTCCAGGAGGTGAGGAAGTTCCCACACGATCTGAAAGAGGGAACACACCTTAAAAAAGAATCGAGTGGAGCTGTTAGAGATGAAGGCTGTAATGCAGGGAATCAAATCCTCCCTTGAAAGTATTAAAAGCAGAGCAGTCCATGCAGAATATCAAATCTCGGATGTTGAAGGCAAAACCTCTGACCTAGAGACAATGACCAAAAAACTGAGAACATAACCAAAAAAAAAGAGAGAATACTATACGAGAAATACTAGATACCACTAAGCATCCAAACATCTGGATAATTGGTATCCCAGAAAGTGAAGAAACTAATCAGGGCATTGATAATCTATTTCATGAAATCCTGGAAGAAAATTTCCCAAACCTAGAGAGGCATTTAAATATCCAGACCCAAGAAATACAAAGGACCCCACATAGAATCAACCCAAGAAGATCTCCAAGGCACACCATAGCCAGATCGACAAAATTCACAAAGACAAGATGCTATAATTGGCAAGAGAGAAACGTCAGGTTACTTACAAAGGCTATCCCATCAGGCTAACAGCGGACCTCTCATCAGAAACAATGTGAGCGAGGGAAGAATGGGAAAATATATTCAAAGTGAAAACCAGTTTCAACCACGAATACTACACCCGGCAAGATTATCCTTCACATGGGAAGAAAAGATAAAAACATCCTCAGATACACAAAACCTGAAGGAATTTACATACACCAGACCAGCTCTCCAAGAGATTCTGAAGGGAGCGCTTCCCCGGGAAAACTACAGTCACATACAGAAACAAGAGGAGAAAAGCATCCAAGAAAACCACTAACTTAATGCTAGGGACAAGAAACTTCGATGATAACACTGAATGTTAACTTCCGGGATGTAAATGGGAAGATCAGACCACAGTAACACTGCCAGTTCAACAGAGGAGTCATTAATTACGTAAGACTGACCTGGGGAAGTAGGATTTTACGACGTTTGAGTAAAACGTTACTGTCTGTCTTTACTATGCTTTGTTTTCCCAATTTAAGGATTTTGGTTTCTTTTGAGCTGTAGATTCAGTAATTTGTTAACATGTTTTTTCTTCTTGTTTGTTTCTTTAAATGAAAACAAACTTTTCTCCCTTCCTGACCCCTCTGAAATTGGCAAACATTTGGGAGTATTCTTATTTTGTAGCAGCATGGTTATTTGCCTAAGTTCAATAATACCTGTTGCTTTGAATCAGAAATTGGAAATACTCACTGTTGGACAGGGCTTTGACTGGCATATCATGTCTGAAGATTAAACCAGAAAACTGCGGAACTAAGGTGGATCTCAAGTAAGCCAACAGAAGCTCTTGGAAAGATGGCCTGGCACCGTGGACAGCTCTGCCTGGCAGAGAGGATTAGGGAAGCCACATGAAAGAATTCGTACCATAATATAACTGGACGTTTCCAGCCCAGCATTGTCATCAGTACAGACTGCAAAGAGCAGCCACAACAGAGGATCACCTTGAGGAAGGCTTGGAAGGAAGAAAGAGACTGATCCTTGCAGATGGTGAACCACAGAGTGCTTGGTAGGCGGGCTGAGTTGGGAAGTCCTCACCTGGGGACAGGAGACCTCAAGCTTCAGCTCCCTGCAAGGAGAGGCCCACGTGGATGCCTGTCTGCTGCCATGTCCGACTACGACGTGCGGCTACTCCCAAACGAGTCCGCAAGGGGCACTGTGGTCACTGGCAGGGTCTGTGGCACTGGGCATGTCCGACTGTGCAGGGCCATACGAGACTCCAGGGGTGGTGTCTTGGAGACGCTGGGGTTTTGTCAGCTCTGGGGTTGTGGGCAGGTCTGTGTTTGTAGCCAATCGGTCAGAGTGTGGGGCCTGGTTGGTCTGGGACCATGCCCTCCATGGGGCTGACCACCTGGGTCGGGGTGTGGGCCAGGTCAGTCTGGGGCTGTCCCCTCTGTGGGGCTGACCACCCGGGTTGGAGAGCAGGGCCTGGTTGGTCTGCGGCCGTGCCCCCCGTGGGGCTGGGTGGTCAGCGGTGTCTCTGTGCACTATGTCTGCAGCTCTTTCTGGGATAGCATCAAGAATTTGGAAAACGGGGAACCAGCAGTTAGTGTAATGGCTATGTCACTGGACTCCCACGTAGTCAACCGCGGTTCGTGTCCCGGACCCGGTGGCTTAAAACTCACGCCGGGCGCGTGTGTGTGCGCGTGCCCAAGATCCTGAGAGGAGAATGGAGGAGAAGGGATTGTGGCGTGACCATCCCCCCTGGGGGGTGATTTCTCGCTTTCTGTCTCTATGTCTCTGTCTGGCGAGCGCACGTGCCCTACAGCGAAAACCTCTCAAAAAAAAAAAAATTTGGGAAACGTACCAGTGCTCACTCGTGTCGTGGAGGGGTGTGGAGGTCCACGTCGTCTGCCTCACGTGCTAAGAGGTCAGGGCGTCCGCAGCTCTGGCCCACACCCCCTAGCTCCCGGTGCAAGTGGAGACCAGCGCGTGGGAGGCAGCGGCACAGCTGTGGATGGCTGTGCATGTGTGCGGTGAGGAGCTCACCCCTCCCGTACGTCCCCGTGCCGCACGCTCTCTGTGGGCACACCCCTCCCGTCCGTCCCGTGCCGCACGCTCTCTGTGGGCACACCCTTCCCGTCCGTCCCCGTGCCGCACGCTCTCTGTGGGCTCACCCCTCCTGTCCGTCCCGTGCCGCACGCTCTCTCTGTGAACCTTTCATAATGTGGCTCGTGTGCACGCTCTCTCCAGAGGGCTGGTATGGACTGTTTACCAGGGTGACCCCGGCCACAGTGGAGATGTGGCGCGTGAGGATTAGACCAGTGGTGACTCCCGCTGTGGGCTGCCCGCTCTGAGAGCAAAGTGTCTCCTAATAGCTGAGTGAAGGAGGCCCTCTCAGGGAGGGGCACCTTGGATTGTCACAGACTCCGGGAGCTGGGCCAGCCTGGCAGGCCGCACGTCAGGAGGAGCGGCATCACGGAGCCTGCAGCCCCCGTGGCCAGTGCTGAGAGCTAGGCCGCAGGGCTGCCCACCACGTGCCCGGGCTGGCCGAGCGTGGGTCAGGTGCCTGCTGCGTCCTGGAGGACCATAGGCCAGACCCCAGGAAGGAAGGGGCCTAAGTTCAGGGCACCCAGCACTGTGGACACCCCCCAGCCTTGCACTGAGACCCCCTAGGCCTCTGCTGTCCTGGGCACACTGCAACCGGGCAAGGACTCTCGGGGAAGGCCGTGGACACGCCATGACCCTCAGTGGAACCCTGTGCCCCGTCCCTGCCCAGGGACACCATCTCCAGAGTAGACGTGCAGGCACCCTGACGGGCCAGAGTCTCGATGGCCCCGCACAGTCGGACGTGCCCAGTGCCGCAGACCCTGCTGCTGCCCCTTGCAGACTCGGTCAGGAGAGGCATGCGTCATAGTCGGACGTGGTGGCAGACAGGCGTCCACGTGGGCCTCTCCTTGCAGGGAGCTGAAGCTTGAGGTCTCCTGTCCCCAGGTGAGGACTTCCCAGAAAGTCTGTGCAGCCCTGGGTCACCTCAGCTCACACCTGGGCTGCCTGGAATAGAGGGGATGGCGACCAAGGCTGGCCTCTGCTGCTGCCTCTGGACCGCTGGGTGCTCGGGCTGGTCGGCATCCCCCAGTCGCGTCCTCCTCGGAGATCCTGGAGGCCCCCCAAGCTGTAACCCGTACAGGCTCCCTCCGCTCTCGCACTGGGGAGACCGCGTCTCACTATCCTCCCGCGGGCTGGCAGGGCGGGTACCGAGTCCGCAGTGATGAGCTGACGGCTCGCTCGCTCATGGATGGAGCCTGACAACGGGCCTGGAGAGGAGCGCGGCTTCCGGGGTCCCTCCACTCGCCCTCTGAGCTCCGCCGGTGGTCTGCGCGCAGGTGCAGGGCAGGGGCCCCCGGTGGCCGGCTGTGGGTTAGGCGCCTACTCTGCCCCAGGGCTGGGGCACTGCTCCCCTGCTGCCCGGAAGCCCTCCCAGCTCTGACGCCAGGCACACCGACCGGAGAGAAGACGCCCAGCCTGGGGCAGCGGCCTTGGGAGAGCTGCGTGGGAGGCCCGGCCCAGGCCACGGGGAGCCACAGCAGCAGGCCCACTTCTTCTCAGCTATGTGGAGGGCGGCCCCCCTAGGTCACTGGGTGGCTCTGGGGGGCCCCCTCTCCTTGAAGCCGGATGTCCCCATGACCGGCCTGGCCTACCGGGGTGCGGGGTTCCCCACGGCCTTGACATGAGGTGGCCGGGATCGGCCTCACGAGGGCCTCCAGCTGGCAGGAGCAGAGACGCTGGCCCTGCGACCCCCGGGCGTCACGGCCTCTCCTGTCTTCTCTATGACGAGCTTTCCTTTCTCCCCAGAACAGGAAACACGTTCTCACCAGAGTGTCCCAGTGTCCCTTCTCCCTCCTGTTCAGGTCTTCCATGTCCCATCAGCTCACAGGGCGGGGGCAGGGCCGAGGCCAGGGGACTAAGAGCGGCTAGTGAGCCGGGCACGAGGGCTTGGCCTCCCCTCACTGTCCCCTTCGCCCTATCCTCACCCACCCTCCCCAACCCCTGAGTCCCCCGTCTCTCAGTCGCCCCGTCTCTCAGTCCCCTGTCTCTCAGTCCCCCATCTCTCAGTCCCCCATCTCTCAGAACCCCCATCTCTCAGAACCCCGTCTCTCAGTCCCCCATCTCTCAGTCCCCCATCTCTCAGTCCCCCGTCTCTCAGTCCCCCATCTCTCAGTCCCCCATCTCTCAGTCCCCCGTCTCTCAGTCCCCCATCTCTCAGTCCCCCGTCTCTCAGTCCCCCATCTCTCAGTCCCCCGTCTCTCAGTCCCCCGTCTCTCAGTCCCCCGTCTCTCAGTCCCCCGTCTCTCAGTCCCCATCTCTCAGTCCCCCGTCTCTCAGTCCCCCATCTCTCAGTCCCCCATCTCTCAGTCCCCCGTCTCTCAGTCCCCGTCTCTCAGTCCCCCATCTCTCAGCCCTCCTGTCCTGTCTCAGTCTCCCCATCTCTCAGTCCCTGTCTCTCAGTCCCCTGTCTCTCAGTCCCCGTCTCTCAGTCCCCCGTCTCTCAGCCCTCCTGTCCTGTCTCAGTCTCCCTCACAACTCAGTCCCCTGGATGCTGGGTCTCAGCTCCCCGTGTCTGTGTCCCCAGCACCCCCATCTCTCCTGGGTCTCCTGTGCCCCCAGCAGTTGGGGACTGCCGTGGCTACTCTGGCCTGAGCACGCGGAGCTGAGCGCTGGGTGGACATGCGCCCGAGGGCATCGCCTGCCCCATGCCTGTGGGTCTGCCTGGACCTCCGTCTCCCGGGTTCCCAGCGCTGGGCCGCCGTCCGGGGCCCTGGTGGGAAGGAGGGGCCCCTGCTCTGGCGTCAGGGAGAAATCTCTCCGCTCACAGCCCAGGCTGCCCCGTGAGAACGCGGACCCGGGCTGCCGGGCCCCTGCATACTGGTTGCCACGGCAGCACAGCCCTGTTAGGGCAGACAGTGGTGACCCGCTCTGGGCACTGGTGGTCACCCTTTGAAAGCCCACGTCACTTGTCTCCCAGGAAGGAAAGCTGTCCAGCTAGTTCCACAAACGCCCCAGGCCGCTGCAGTCGGAACCTGGGAGGGCTGCCGGTCCCTCTCCTCGTGCTCTTCTCGCCGGGACCCGTGGTGAGAATCCCTCACCTCTGCAGACCAGTGTCCTCCCTCCAGGGTGCCACGGGTGCCAGTGAGCCAGAGCGAGGTCCCAGGGCCACCGGGCCCTCAGCCACGTCTGCGCCTCTGCTCGGGGAAGGGCTGCGGCTCCGCAAGGCCCCGGTGCCCGGTGCGAGCCCGCCACTGTCCACGCTCTGGGGCTCCCCGGGGCGGTCTGTCCCAGGCGTGGCCGGAGACAGCAGACCCTCTACTCTTCCCGAGCAGCGTCCACACACGCCAGGACGTGGCTGCGATGGCCGGGGGCCGTGGGCGGGAAGGCTGAGGGCATGGCTCTAGGAGGCTGTCCGCGGGTCGCTGTCCCGAGTCTGCTTGGGGAAGAACGTGGTGCGGGCGAGCTCACACCACCTGCAGGCGTCGGGGTGTGACGCGCTCTTTGGGGGGTCCATCTTCCAGGACCAGAGTCCCAGGAAAGCCTCTGGGCGCATGTGGCCTCAAGGTCTGCGTGAGCCAGCACAGAGCAAGTGCCGCAGCTGCTGCCCACAGGGCCTCTGCTCGGGGCGAGGGTGCGGAGGTGACAGGACGCGCCCAGTGTAGGGAAGAGGTGCCCAGGAGGCACAGCATGGCTGGCACTGACAGAGGAGCCGGGCAGGACCACAGCCGGGGGGGCTGGGAGCCCAGCACACAGAGGGCTGCATGGGAGGGCTCACGGGGCTCGCATGGGGACAGGGCAGGTGGGTAGAGCAATCACGGGGCCCAGCATGGCGGCTGGGGTAGACTTTCAGGCACCAGGTCACTCAGGACTCCCAGGAGAGACTGTGGTGCAGCCCCCGCCATAGCCATGTCATGGGGAGGTGGGGGCCACAGCGTGGAGCAGCCCAGGGGGCCGTGAGGTGGCCCTGGGAGTGAACAGGGCGGAGAATGACTCAGGACACCCGGAGGCACTGGCTTGGGATGGGAGGGGACAGGAGAGGAGGGCGGCCCACCCGCCATTGCCGTGAGCGGAAGCTTAGGTGCTGAGGTACAGAGCTCCCGACCCCGTACCTGATCTCAGGCTGTAGAGCGTCTCCTAGGACTGGCGTCGGCCCGCAGAGGACGCCCAGCTGGGGCGCCACACCTGAGCAGCCCTGGCAGGGGAGGATGGCGCCCTCCCGCAGCTCCCTGGGCCAGGTGGTGCCCTAAACCTCACTACTGGGCGTCCCTGCCGGCAGTTAACTAACTGCGGGTTTCAGGCTGAAGATGGAGAGCTGCCATGGGCGAGCACCTCCCAGGTCACACAGGCTCCTTCCCGGTTTCTCCCGCTCACGGCCAGCTCATCCGAAGTTCCGCCTGGCTGGCCTGGGGCTCCACACGGTGGACGCCGGCCCTGCGCCTCGGGCAGCCCCCCCAGTGCCCTTTCTGCATCGGAGTCTTGGTTCTGCGGCCCGGGCAGCCGCCCTCACGGACGTCCAACCGCTGTCTTCTCTGGCGCTGACACCCTCACACAGGCCAGCTGGGACTCAGGGACGCTCCCTTGAAGGGCGGTTACGGAACGAGCATCTGCAAGTTGTGGCGTCTGGTCTGCAGGGAGTGGCAGAGAACATGCCGGACCACAGAGCCGTGTGTGTCCTGCAGCCTGCGGCCCAGGAGAGACACGTGTGGCACCCGCAGAGCCACCTCCACCCCAGAGCGCTCCTCGCCCCGTCGTGTACTGCCCCCGGAGCGACTCGGTCTCCGCTGTACTGCGGCCAGGGCTGTGACCCTCGCCGGATTCTCTGCGCTCTACCACGCCTGCAGATCGGCTTCCTGCCGGCCAGCTCCACGTGCTGCTGCTTCTTCGGCTGACAAGCTCCCTGTGGGGACGTCAGGGGTCCTTCCACCGAGAGGAAGTAGTCGAAGCTGACCCCGGCTGGCACGGCCACGTGATGCCACAGCCGTCTGTGGGGATGTTGCAGGCAGGGGGCGCTCTGAGGTGGGTGGGGCTGGTGCTCAGCCGGGCGTGCACCTGGACGGAGGCGCTGGGAAGGCGAGGCCGTCGTAGACACGAGGAGTTGGGACCAGCACCGTGTCTAGCCAGGAGGCAGCCTCACCTGCATCCCTCCCCTCTTGTAGAGTCAATGTTGTAAAAAATTAATTAAGTGTGCATGTCTCCGGTGGCTATTGTGAGGGTCCCCGGTGTCGGGGCGGGTTCTCCGCAGGACCCCGGGGCTCCGGAACCAGCTCTCAGGGCTCCTCCTCCAGTGTCAGGCTGTGCGCTCTCTGGTGGGGTGCACAGGTGTCAGGCTGTGCGCTCTCTGGTGGGGTGCACAGGTGTCAGGCTGTGCGCTCTCTGGTGGGGTGCACAGGTGTCAGGCTGTGCGCTCTCTGGTGGGGTGCACAGGTGTCAGGCTGTGCGCTCTCTGGTGGGGTGCACAGGTGTCAGGCTGTGCGCTCTCTGGTGGGGTGCACAGGTGTCAGGCTGTGCGCTCTCTGGTGGGGTGCACAGGTGTACCAGAAGGGCTGGTCTGGGCGAGTCCGGTGGGCTGGCGGTCCCGGGTGAGGACGTGGGAGTTCCTCAGCCTCTCTCCACTCCACACGCAGGCCCTGGCTGCCTCACTGGGAGCCCCATCCAGGTGGGGAAGAGGGCGCAGGCCCAGCTGGGATGCTGGAGGCCTGCTGGCCGCCAGGCGTGGCTGGGAGCTGGGGCGGGGCAGCAGTGGGCGTGGCTGCCGGCCTCCGGTGCTGCGCAGGGTTCCCTTGGCAGTCCCAGCAGCCCTCCTCTGGGGGCTGTGATCAGGAAGGGACCCTGCTGCTGTGGGCGGTGAGCCCTGGCCAGGACCACGCAGGGTGGTCTCCGTGGGCCCATGGACTGCACGAGCGGTGTCGTGAGTAACATGCACCAGCTGTGGCTGCTTGGACGTGGACATACGGGGCTGGAGCTCTCAGGCGGGCCCCACACCCACCGACTTCTGTGGTCATGCACTCGCCACAGCCTACGCTGTGGGACAGCAGGGTCTCTGCCGAGTGTGCCCGGCCCTGTGGCTCTTCTTCGACCGCTCTGGTGGGCCTGTGCAGGTGGTGGGCACCTGGTGGAGCATGGCTGACGGCAGACCCCGCAGGCCTCGAGGCTGGGGCAGGGACAGACCTGGTGCAGACGGCAAGACACCATCTCTGAGAAGGAAAGCTCCAGGCCCACTGCCCCAGTGTGTGGGACCAGCTTCCCTTCCCACACGGCAGGCGCTTCTCGGTGGCGGCAGAGGAAGACGAGGTTCGCGGTGGTGTCAGACTGCCCCGCCCGTCTCTTTCCCCAGCCTCAGCCCTCCGAGGACAAGGTTGGACATAGGGTGCTCCTGGGGACAGCTTTCGTAGTGGCTCGTGTGCTACCCACAGGGAGCCCCTGTGCGGGGGGGGGGGGGGCCTGCACCACCGTTTCCGGGGTCGGGAGTGGGTGCTGGGTTCTCCCCGCGATGGTCTGGGAGTGCGTGCTCTCATGCAGGTGAGCTCTGCACACGTGTGCACGTCACAGCAGGCTCTGCTCCAGTGCCTTTATGTCAGGGAGTGTAGCACCGACTCCCTTGAGCATCTGAAAACCCAAACCTGACAAGTTCTGGATTCGCAATCATATCATTCACGCCGTAAAAGCTTGTGGGGTTTCTGTGTTATTCTAATTTATAAGAGGACGCGTCGTTGGGCACGCACGATGCTGGGTTTCAAGGTGTGGGGCCTGGGGCTCGCACCGCGGTCGGCCGCGTGGGACCCAACTGCCCTCACGCCCCCCCCCCCCCCCCCCACTGGCCCAGAGTTCGTGACTGCAGAGGCATGGCCCGCGTCCTGCTGTCCTAGACTCCCACGAGGACGCACAGGTTGCCCTCCAGGGCGTCCTCCCACTGTGCCTGTTCCCGGGACCCCAGCGGGAGCCCTGGGGCTGCAGCTCAGCTCGCACCTGCTGGGGAAAGGAGGGCCGTCTTTCACAGCCAGGAGGCCACCCGCCCGCCACCCGTGCCCCACTTTCCCTCAAACGCTTAAGGAACATAAAGGAAGTGGGTCCCTTGTCTTCTGTCTTGTGAAGAGCATTGTCTTGTATAGAGACGCCCTGAATCCTTTGTGACCTCCACACCCAGCCAGCTCTGACACAAAGCAACGCGGGCTTGCCAAGGCAGGTGCATGGCTTCTGCTGAGCGGACGCCTCCTGTCCCCGACCCCCTCCTGTCCCCGACCCCCTCCTGTCCCCGACCCCCTCCTGTCCCCGACCCCATTCCCAGGATAAGAGTCAGTCTGAAATGGCAAGGGCATGCAGTTAGGGGCCCTGGACAGGCAGGAGGTGGGCTGTGGCTAAGGGACAACGGGTGGGACCTAGGTTTGGCTTTGAGTCAGAACTAGAGGAAAAGCTTCCAGTGAAGATAAGACACTCCTCACTTTTATGAACTATAGATACGGAAGTAAAAAGTGCAGACACCGGGGAGCAGTGAGGAGGCCGCAGTGCTGGGTCTGTCCACGGGGAGGAGGGTGAGCGGTGGCCCTTCCTCACAGTAAACTCCTGTCCCGAGTTAAACAGGCGCTGTTCACCCTGACACGCCACCCTCGGGAGCCTATGAACTCGGGCAAATGCGCAGAGCCCTGTAGGAACAGCCCACCGTTCACCCAGAGACTGACAGAAGCCAGAAATGCACTCTCTAGGGAGAACCTGCCCCTAAAACACAGAGCTGTCTGCCCCCGCAGCCGCTCCTGCGCCTGATGGGCTGGAAAGGCCGGCCAGCGAAGACCCGCCTCCTGTGCTCTGGAACAACGGCGTGGGGGCAGGACCGCCACAGCACGTGTGAGGTCGGCACACGCACACAGGGCACGGATGCACCCGCACCCACAACCACGTCCATGAAAAGGCACGCGTGCACACACGCCCACATTTTGCACACACAGCGCCCTGACACGTGCCCACATGTTCTGGGCCCTGCTCTCGGGCTCTAACTAACAGGCTTGCAGGCTCTGAGCGAGTTGGGGTGGGTGTAGGCGTGTGTGGTGCTTCAGCGTTCCTGCTGACCCCTGTCCTCTGACGACCAAGTCCTGGCCTCATTGAGGGGTGGTTGTGCCCACTGTCCCCGAAGGGCACAAGGCTGGCAGGACCCTGTCCCCCCCCCCCCCCCGACCTGAGCTCTATTCTCCAAGGTGGGGGTGCTGGCTGGCCTGGCTGGGCCATCCTGGGCTCTGAGTCTCAGGCTGCTCAGAGAACTCCTCCTCTGTACAAGTACAAAATCAGCTTTTATTGCAGTGTTTGCAAAGCTCATTCCCACTGGGCTTGCAGACGTCCCGCACGCTTCTGTGTAAACATGGCGGCCGTTAGGTGGCCTCGTTCCGTCATGTCGACTCCGGGCAGACACTGCCCACAGCCTTCTTTCCCCTGTCCAGGCAGGAGGAGCCTGCCCCAGCTCCAGTGGCCTGGGCGTGTGCTCAGCTGAGGAGCACGCCCTGGCACGTCTAAACCCGTGCAAACCGATGATCGCCCGACTGGTGGCCATCCAGGGACCACGGGTGACCGGCGACCGCCCAGGCCCACAGCCTTCAGGTTCTCCTGGGTCACAGCTCGCTTTGCCTCTTCACAGACCTGAGAGTGGGAGGGGGACAGCCACTCTCCTTTTAGGGACAGGCTGGGTGGGGCGGCCTCCCAGGCCCACGGGAAAGCGCAGCAGGCTGCCCTCCCCAGCCTGGAAGTCTGTTCCATGCCCCCCTCTGCGGCCTCAGGAGATGGCCCTCTGGTCACTGCCCCCCAGATCCCAGGCACACTGGGCATACTCCGGGGTTGTCAGGCCAAAGTGCAGGGGTGACCTGGACAAGGGTGTGGCATGGTGCGGCCAGGGCATGTAGGAGGGCGTTGGCCACCACCAAGCTGTCCCCGGACTCCACTGCTTTGCTGTCCTCAGGTCTGAGTGTCTCACGGTGTGGGTTTTACACACCGAAGATGCGGGAACTTTTCTTCACCAGCTACCACCGGCTGGGCGACCCACTGCCCGGGCACAGCCGCTCGGTCCTCAGCTTCCAGGTGCCAGCCAAGGCCTAGGGTTCCGACAGGAGACTTTACTGCCTGTGTCCTTAGGGGGGAGTGGGGCATGGCGTGCTCAGGATAACCTAGCATGGTGGCCGAGGCACCCAGGCCAGGCTCGGGCAGGGTCCTCTGAGGTCTGTGGGGCATGGCAGGGAGCGGCAGCTGTGCCCAGGTGTCCTCCCCCCTGCCCACGCCTCCTGTGTCCATGCCAGCCAGCCCCAGCCCTCTCCACCTCTACAAACAGCCACAAGACATGTGCCTGCTGGGCTGTGCCCATGCCCATGATGGGGGACGCACTGGTGTGGGTGGCACTGAGCCACTGCACACTGGGGCGTGGGTGTTCACTGGGCCGCTGTGTAGTGAGGTGAGTGTGCACCATCCGCTGTGCACTGGGTGTGGGTGTGCACCGTCTGCTGTACACTGGGGTGTGAGTATGCACCCAGCTGCTGTGCAGTGAGGTGGGAGTGTGCACCGTCTGCTGTGCACTGGGGTGTGGGTGGCACCAGGCTGCTGTACACTGATGTGTGGGTGTGCACTGTCCACTGGAGTGTAGGTGTGTACGTCTGCTGTGCACTGGGGTGTGGGCGTGCACTGTCCGCTGCACTCTGGGGTGTGGTGGTGCACTGTCCACTGGCATTTGGGTGTGCACCATCTGCTGCACACTGGGGTGTGGATGTGCACTGTTTGCTGTGTACTGGGCTGTGGGTGTGCACAGGCTATTGTGCTCTGAGATGTGGGTGTGCACCGTCCATTGTGCACTGGGTTGTGGGTGTGCACTGAGCCACTGTGCACTGGGGTGTATGTGTGTGCACCGCCCGGTGTGCACTGGGTTGTGAGTGTGAACTAGGCTGCTGTGCACTGGGGTATGGGTGTGCACCAGGCTTCTGTGCACTGGGTTGTGGGTTTGTACCAGGCCACTGTGCACTGGGGTGTGTGTGTGCACCGTCTGCTGTGCACTGCCATGTGGGTGTGTACTGTCTGCTATACCCTGGGGTGTGTGTGTGCACCGTCCGCTGTGCACTGGGGTGTGGGTGTATACTGTCTGCTATGCCCTGGGGTGTGTGTGTGTGTGCGCACTGTCCGCTGCACACTGGGGTGTGGGTGTGCACCATCTGCTATGACCTGGATGTGGGTGTGCACTGGGATGGTGGTGTGCAGTTGGCCCCTGCACACTGGCGTGTGGGGCACTGGGATTCTGTGCACCATGTTGGGGTGAGCAGGCCACCTCGTGTGCTGTGAAGTAACTCTTCATCTGAACAGAAATGATTCTAAAGCAGTTTTCGTTAAAAAGAGAATAGGCTTCCCGGTCCCGCCAGACACTGGCCCCGAGCCCCGGCTGGACGTCACACGCAGTGGCAGATGACCGTGGGCAGGCCCAGGCTGCTGGGGTCCTCCCGCAGCCCCAGAGGGGCCGACGCTCCCCCTTCTCTCTCCTGCTGGTATTGCCCGATGCTCTTCGCCTGCCTTCCTTGGACTGTGGCTGCTGGGCTGCTTGGTGCAGAGGCAGTGAGGAGACGGGGCCTAGGGGCCTGGGCGTGGCTGCCCTTCTGTGGTCTGCCCTGTTGTGGCGAAGGAATAGCTTTGCCAGTCTTGGCGTAGCTGGTGCTGGTGTCCTGCAGACCAGAAGCCACCCTGAGGACCTGGCGGGGAGGAGGCCCCGAGGTCCAGATGCCAGCCCCGGTTCTGGTCTTCACCCCGTGCTGGCAGGGCCACGGGTCTGCAAGAGCTGGCCTGGGAGTAGGACGCCCTCGGTTTCCTTCAGCCGCTGCTGGCCACGGTTCCAGCCACCACATGTGGGTAATTCCACAGACACCTGAGCCCTTTCTCTTTGGAAACAAACCTGTCTGCACAGTCGAACAGCATCACGAACAAATGATCTAAAAGCTGGAGTTTGGCGATATTTACGTTTAAATCAGCCAGTCGTGGCCTGACCCCAGTTCCACACGTGGGCTGAAGTCAGCGCCAGCTCGATATGGCCAGACGGTGCTGGCTGCCGGCCTAGATGACCGAGGTCTCTGTCTGCAGGAAGGACGGGGCACGGGAGCCCCGGGAACACTGCAGGGCGCTGTCGGAGCCGTGCCGAGACAGGGAGGAGCCCTGTAGGCCACGTCCCCGGCCGGCGGGCTGTGCTGGGCACCGGCCGTGCCACTTCCTCTTCAGCTCACACTGCACCTGTGGGCGAGGGCTCAGCTGGGGCCGGGCGAGGCTCACGGGCCCAGGGAAGTCCCGCACCCCATGTGCCAGGGAGGGTCTGTGATTCCTGGTCAGGTGAGGGAAACAGAGCCAGCTTGGGGCAGAGGGTGGTAGGGCCAGAGCGGCACGGGGTGGGGGAGCCAGAGTCAGGGGCTGCCAAGGCCGCAGGACGGGTTCACGCCCACACGCCAGAGGAGAACTGTTTCAGAATATTTTCTTGGGGCCAGCAGGGATGGCAGCCCTGGCTGCATGCACCGCCTCGTGCCCAGCAGGGCATCGGGGAGTGTGGGGTAGCTGGAAAGGGGAGGTGGAGGCGGGAGAGGAGGGCCTGTCCGCTCCCGGACACCCTGCGTGAGTGTGGGCACCTTGCAGTCCTGACACCTGCTCGGTCTCTGCTGCCTCCTTCCCACTCGCGGGCTGGGAGGGGAGGTGGGGGTGGGAAGTGGCCACTGGGGTGGAGCCCGGAGCCCGCCTGCTGTTGGCCAGCTCAGGGAGTGGCTCGGAGAGGGCTTAGTCACTGGCTGCGGAGGGACTTCCGTGGACGTCCAGGCCGGCCTTCCCCTCAGCCTTGCCGGGTCCAGGCAGAGGAGCGGACCCCGGCCCAGGTGTGGACCCGGCGAGCCTGCAGGCCAGGTGCAGGGCCCTGGGAGGCGCCTGGGGTGGGGCCTGTCCTCGCGGCTTGGCCTGGTCCGAGCTGGCCACAGACTCACCTCGCTGTTGAGGAAGCAGTAGAGGACCACGACCACCAGGCCCTGCGGAGAGAGGACCAGGCGGGCATGAGGGCCGGCCAGCGGGGGCCCCGCCGCCGCCCACACGTACCTGGAAGGAGCCGGCACACAGCTCGAACAGCAGCTGGTACTCGGAGGAGATGCGCGTGGGGAACACAGCAAACACCACGTAGTGGACGCCGAACAGGGGGATGAGCAGCAGCGTGGACTTGGCCAGCCTCCTGCGTGGGGGATGGGCTCAGCTGTCTGCGGCCCCGCTGCCCCGCTCTCGGCCCACCCTGCGGCGCCTCCAGCGCCCAGGCGGCTCAGGCCCCGCTGCCGAGACTCGCACCCAGGGCCGGCCTCGCTCCTGGGAGCACAGCGGACTGCAACGCGAGGACGGCGGCCTTGGAGCGCTAAGTGGGAGGCTCCCGCCAGGCGTCCGGGGAGCTCAGGTGTGGCCCTGTGTCCGTCGCTGTCACTGGTTCTGACAGCGGACAGCCACCAGCTTGTGGGGATAGGGGACGCGTTAGTTCGGTTGAAGGCCAGGCTTGCCACAAAGAGGGCAGGAGGGCCCCCGGTCTGGGCACATGGCCGCCGTGGCTGATCTGCATCACGAATCGAGAGAGTGGCTGGATGTGGCCTCCCTGTCCACGGGGCCACCACCCATTCTAGTCAGCAAGCGTCCTTGTGTACCCCCGCACCCTGCACTTCCGTCAGCGCCCCACGTCCAAGGGGAGCCTCCCGAACTTCCGCTGTGGCACCACCAGGGGGTGGAGGCAGGTTCTGCTTTGTCCTTGCAGCGTCGGGCTCAGGCCTGAGGACCTGTGTTCCTCTCAGTCCCAGCTTTGCGGCTGCCGCCAGGAACCCCACGCTGGGAGCCACCTCTGTAAGTTGGTCACACCATCCGGAGCACTCAGAACCCCGAGCCCAGCTCCTCCCCAGCCACGGGGTCACTGTGGGACCCAGGCCCCGTCCTGCATCTCCCCAGGGGTGCCAAGGGGTGGCAGGTCAGCAGGGAGCTGCTCCGGGGAGGCGGTGGCAGCTCCGGCCCGCAGACCACTGAGAACCACCAGCCACCCCCACGCATGCACATGGAGGGGTGCTCCCTGGGGCCCACCTCTGCACCTCACCCAGCATTTGGGGAAGGCGCCAGCTTCTTACTCAGACCCAACCCAGGCGTGCAGCGCTAGGCGTGTGCTCATGTCTCCAGCTCACGGCACCCACGTGCCACGGAGCTCCAGGGAGCAGGACTTCCCTTGAAACGGGCAGTCTGTCCAGCCCCGAGCCCTGCCGTCTGCGTGGTGCCAGGGCCTCTTCGCGGAGCAAGAGGGCGGCCTCGGCCTGCCACCCTCACAGGTGTGTCTTCAACACCAACAGGCCGCGTCCCCGCACTCGACAGAGACCCATGGTGACCGGCTCTGCGAGAGCCCGCCCACAGCCCATTCCCGACACGCCCCACACGTGCAGTCCTGCGGCCTCCTCTGGACCGAGGTCCCTTGGTCACCAGAGATCCACAGGACAGATAGCAGGGGCTGGCGTGCAGCACACCCCGCCCTGCCCTCGCTGCTGTCCTGGGAAGAACCCTCACCCTGCCCGCTCTGAGATAGAAGTGCCTTTCTCTGAGGCCCACGTCAGTCACCCGCACCCCGAGACCCCAGGAAAGGCTGCCAATGCAAACACGAGTACAGGGAACCAGGCGGGTTGAAGGCGCCTCCTGCAGCGTGCGGGAGGCCCGGAGCCGTGGTCTGACGTGGACGGCCGTCTTAGTGGCTGTGGAGGGTCGGACGTCACGTGCCACAACCAGGGGATGTGTTTTCTAGACTTTCTTGACACAGCACTGAGGGCCAGCACTGTGTCAGTAACAACCCGGTGACCCAAGCCACAGGTGCTGTTACCTCGCAGGGAGGGCACTGAGCTCGGCAGGAGGGTCCGAGCCCTGGCTGGAGGCAGGCCCTGGCTCCTGATGACTGACTGGGCCAGCCTGCACCGGAACCAGGCCCAGCTGCCCGGCACTTTCTGGAGGGAAGGGAAGAAGGCTGGCTGGCATCGCTGGGTGGCAGCCGGCCCCAGGCTCAGGCCTGTGCCTCTGGCTCCGTCAGCCACTTTAAACGCGCTCACCTGCTGCTGGTTTCACCTGCATTATAAACCCCCGGCCCACGTTTAGGGGTGTTTGGATTCTCTGCACATTTCCAGATCTTCGGGACCCCCAGTCCGAGCCCCCTGCCCTTGCTGACTGCAGAGGCCAGTGGCCCCTACCTCCAGTCAGCCATGCGCTCTGGGCAATCCCAGGCCCAGATCTGCACCGCCCTTGCAGCCACAGGCCACGCGGACTGACGGAGACAGCACGGGACAAGAGCAGTGTGGCCGCGGGGGTCACGGGGAGAAGTGAGACTACGGTCGGCAAGTCCCCAGAGAGGACGTCACAGAGATGCCGGAGGAGGTGCGGCTCTGCCCTGCAGCTCGGCTGCCCGGATCTCCCGGCCACAGACAGGCCCTGGTGTCGGCGAGGGCGCCGGTGACCTCGGGACCCAGCCACCTGCTCTCTGAGGCTCGAGGAGCTCCCTGGTCATGGCCCCCATGGCACGCCCCGACTGGGCCACGGGGAGGTGAGGTGGCAGGCACTCACCTGTACTGTGGCTGGTCATTGCCCCCGACGTCGGGGGACGTCAACTTCTGGAGTAGAATCCTTACAATGCTGACGAACAGGATGAAGTTGACCTGCCGAGAGACGAGGCATGGTGCGAGGGGCCTGGGGTCTGCTGCCCCCTCAGGACAGGGCCACCGGCGCTCGCCCGCCACCGCCTCGGGGGATGGTCTCTCCCTGCAGCACAGCTGTGCGACATCAGGCCTCCAGCAGTGACCGATGGGTGTGAGGTGGACGAGCGGAAGCCACCCGGTCCGAAAGCCGGCTGACCGAGGCTCCCTCGAGGCCCCTGCCCCGTGCCCGGAAGCAGTCCCTGGAAGGTCTGGCTGTGTGGAGCCCCCCATAGCCAGCGAAGTTCGTCTAGAAGGCCACGTGGGACAGGCCACTAGAGCTAGCCACGAGCCCACTTTGGGCCCCAGTGCGCGCCGGGGTAACCCGGGTGAGGCCCCAAGTACTTACGAAGATGGAGATGAGGATTGGAACCCGGATGACCCACCAGGGCACGCCGTGCTCATTCATGTCCCAGCAGCTGGGGAGAGGAGGCCGTCAGGGACAGCTGGGCCTGGGAGGGCACTCGCAGGTGGGTGCGACCCTTCGCGCTGTGGCGTGGACCCAGCCTGCTCCCTCCACGCCCCAGCTCGGCGCCGGGGTTGGGGCGGGACCCTCCTGGCCTGCCGCTGCGCACAGCTCAGAGCCCCATGGCTGTGCTTCCAGGGACCGACGTGGTCTCCAGGACCGTGTTCCTCTCAGCAGGACACCTGCCAGTGGGGACCGGGGCCCAGGTGTACCCCTAAACTGGCCAAGGGGTGGGGCCTGGTAGCCCCATAAGTGCTCTCCACTTGGGGGGGCGCAGCCCAGGCTCGGCCCCTCCCCCGACACGAGGAAGGAATTCTTTCTCCCGGAAATGGGTCCCAGAAATGGGCCCCGTCACCCCAAATGCTTTGTCTCTGTGTGGGATGGGGTTTAGAACACACCTTGGGCGTGACCAGAAGCGAATGGCGCTTTCCTTTCGGATGTTTGGGGCTGAGTGTCCCAGCAGGAAGCTCAGGGACCCCCACGCTCACAGCCCTGCAGTGGGACCCCAGGGCCTCCCGTCAGCACGGTCTACACCTGCGGGCCCTGGATTCAAGCTGGTCTGCACCCATGGGCCCCGGATCCAAGCTGCTCTGCCTCAGCACCTGGGTAGCTCAGGGACAGGCCCGAGGCTCCTCTCCCGTCCTGGGAACCAGGCGAGGAGAGGATGCTGCCACCTCAGCTTGGCCGGTCCCTGCCCTGCAGGTGCCTCCGGAGCCAGCCCAGCTGGGCCAGGCCCTGCACGAGCCCAAGCTGTCAGCTGCAGCCACCCCCAGGGCACGCTGCGAGTGGCAGGTGGCTGACGCCCCGAGACCCTTTCTCAGGCACAGCTTCATGCTGGTCCTCATGGACTGCGTTCGGGCCACGCCTGCTCCCATTCACACGCAGGACAGCCCTGGGCCGTGCCGGCCGTCTACACTGGCTCTCTCGTCCTCTCACTCAGCCGGCCATCTACGCTGGCTCTCTCACCCTCTCACTCCAGACGCCTGTCTACACTGGCTCTCTCCCTCTCACTTGACCGGCCGTCTACACTGGCTCTCTCGCCCTCTCACTTGACCGGCCGTCTACACTGGCTCTCTCCCTCTCACTTGGCCGGCCGTCTACGCTGGCTCTCTCGTCCTCTCACTCGGCCAGCCATCTACACTGGCTCTCTCGCCCTCTCACTCCAGACGCCTGTCTACACTGGCTCTCTCCCTCTCACTTGGCCGGCCGTCTACACTGGCTCTCTCGCCCTCTCACTCGGCCGGCCGTCTACACTGGCTCTCTCACCCTCTCACTCCAGACGGCTGTCTACACTGGCTCTCTCCCTCTCACTCGGCCGGCCGTCTACACTGGCTCTCTCACCCTCTCACTCCAGACGCCTGTCTACACTGGCTCTCTCCCTCTCACTTGACCGACGCCTGTCTACACTGGCTCTCTCACCCTCTCACTCCGCCCTCTCACTCGCCGTCTACACTGGCTCTCTCCCTCTCACTTGGCCGGCCGTCTACGCTGGCTCTCTCGCCCTCTCACTCGGCCGGCCGTCTACACTGGCTCTCTCTCCCTCTCACTTGGCCGGCCGTCTACGCTGGCTCTCTCGTCCTCTCACTCGGCCAGCCATCTACACTGGCTCTCTCGCCCTCTCACTCCAGACGCCTGTCTACACTGGCTCTCTCCCTCTCACTTGGCCGGCCGTCTACACTGGCTCTTTCGCCCTCTCACTCGGCCGGCCGTCTACACTGGCTCTCTCACCCTCTCACTCCAGACGGCTGTCTACACTGGCTCTCTCCTTCTCACTTGACCGGCCGTCTACACTGGCTCTCTCGCCCTCTCACTCGGCCGGCCGTCTACACTGGCTCTCTCCCTCTCACTTGACAGGCCGTCTACACTGGCTCTCTCACCCTCTCACTGGGCCGGCCGTCTACACCAGTTCTCTCACTCTGACCGGCCTGGCCCCTCGACCCTTTGTCCTGCTCTCCACTCTGGCCACCAGGGCTTGCTCTGGCTGGGCTGTTGTGGACACCGTGGCTACCTGAGGTACTGTCCCTCGCTGCCTGGCTGGCCCTCCCTGGTGAGGCCACGAGCCCAGCTCACCTCCCGCCTCGCAGCAGACCTTCCCCAAACAGCCCGGCCTGGCCCCGGGTTTCTGCAAGTCCTCCCGCAGCCTCTGCAGGGCAGCAAGGGCCCTGTCGTCCCAGCCCTCGCCCCTGCGGCCTGCATGCTGCCGGGTCTGACCAGGCACTCACCCCGTGTCTTCCAGCAGGAGCCTGGTTGTAGCCCATGCCCCGGTGCTCATGGTGGGGACTCCTGTGGAGACAGACATGCCGCCTGCTGGCCAGGGTGTGCTCACAGGCTCGGTGGCCTCCTGAGCCAGAGCCGTCAGGGCGCGCCCGAACACCTGCCCAAAGCCCCTTGGGGCACGTCCCTGTCCCCTCCAGGCTCACTGAATGTGGGGGTGACTCAGCAGGTGCAGAGCGGGGACTCTGGGCACGGCCGGACACTGTGCAGAAGTGTCATCGCAGCCCAGGAGGTGTGTGTGCACGTGTGCAGAGGGGAAGGGCTCACCATGTGAACAGCCCGGGGAGCACCGCCCAGCTGTGTATCCCGGCTCCGCACCCTTTTCCTGCTCGGGCACCCCCGCAGCCCTGCCCTGCCTCCTCCCTGCTTCCCCCATGTTGACATGAGCAGGCCGGGAGAGCAGGTGGCAAACGCTCCCCACGTGTCAGCGGCTCCGTCTGGACGGGGTGCAGGAGCATGAATGGGAGTCCGGGACATTTTAGACCAGGCTCCTGGTCGCAGGGCTGTGTGGAACACCGGCACTGGGGACGCTCCCCGAGGGGGACCTGGAGTGAGCCCAGGGCGGGGCTGGGCTGTGCTGCTCAGCTGTCTGTGGGCCGGGTGGGTGGAGGCTGGGGCCTGGGCCGCTGGAGGGTGGGAGAGAGCCGGGCGCGGCCGGGCGTCCTCACCCCATCCGATCAGGAGGTAGACCCTGAAGCAGCGGCCGGGCGAGACGACAGCCACGAGCAGGGTGTGCAGGTACAGCCCCTCCACCAGCAGCCAGCAGAAGTTGGCGGTGACGCAGTACTGGAAGAGCACCAGGCTCAGCTTGCAGCCCACCTGGAAGCCGACGGGGGCGGCAGTGAGGGGCACGGGCCAGCCGCCGTGGTCTGCCGGGGCCCAGTGTGCGAGCGAGCACAGGCCTGCCTGGCGGCACTGGGCACTGTCCACACGCTCTGAGCCCACGGGAAATGAGCCCGGGTGAGGCGAGTGTGAGCGGCCCTCCCAGGTCAGAGCCCTCTCCTGAGGGGGCACCAGGCTCCCTGCACACAGCCGACCTCGGTCCTCCTCAGCCCTGCCCTGCATGAGGGAAGTGGGGTGGGCGTCCTGATGCCCTGCGGGGCAAGCAGCGGGGCCGTGTCCCTGGGGAAGGCCGGCCCGAGCGCGCTCCCTTCACAGCAGCTCAGGTGTCGGGGAGGAGGGCGCAGTGGGCCAGCCTGGGGCTGGAGCCGTCCCCTGCATGTCTGCGATCTCGGAAGTCCCTGGATCCTAAAAGTGTTTTTAATTTTAGGAAATAGAGATGAAAACATAATGGAGAAAAAGAGACCTGGTAAGCCAAGTATCTTCGTGGGAGTTTGGAAAGCTTGTCACTATGAAAAAGGTGACAAACATATCACATAAATGTATTTGGACCTTTCAGACCCTCACACAGTCCCGGCACTTGGACCTCGTGGGCAATGCAGAGTCGCTGCTTCGCCACCGAGCTCGCAGAGCGGAGCAGGGCAGCCCTCGCTTCCGCGCTCGCCTCTACAAGCGTGGGTCTACAGACATACGTGTGCTAGCAACGGCACGCATCATACACACGCATGTGCATGGGGTGCAGGTCCTTGTACACATGGTGTGGCCTGGTGCTTTAATTACCTCACGCATGGAGGGGTACACGTACACACAGATACACACATGTACGGAGTAGACATACATTACACACGTGGAGGGGTACATGTACACACAGATACACATACATATGGAGTAGACGTATGTTACACACATGGAGGGACACACGTACACAGATACACATATGTATGGAGTAGACATACATTACACACATAGAGGGGTACACATACACACAGAAACACATGTATGGAGTAGGCCTACTTTACACACATGGTGGGATACATGTATACGCACAGAGTAGATACACTATATATATGGAATAGATGTGTTACACACATGGGGTGGATATACTTATACATAGTTGCACACATACGTTACACACATGGAGTGAATATACTCACATAGAGCTTCATGGCTGTTACACACATGGAGTTATATAGTTACACAGAGTGAACATGTTAAACACATGGAGTGGATACGCACAGTTACACACATATGTTGCAAAGGTGGAGTGGATACTGTTACACACATGTTACACACATGGAGTGGATATACTCACACACAGTTTCACAGATGTTGCACACATGGAGTGACATAGTTACACAGAGTCAACATACATTTCACATGTGGAGTGGATGTTCTTGTACATATGAAGAGACACACACATCGCATACATGGGGATATGTACTTACACATACTTTACACACTTGGAGAGGTGTACTTACACACATACATTACACACACGGAGAGGCGTGCTCACATACACGGAGGATGCACTGTGCACTCTGGCCGGCCGGCCCTGGCGTCCAGCCCCTCCAGCGGTCCCACCCCCGGCCGTGCTCCCGTCCTAAGCAGAGTTCTCCGTGACACCGCCCACGCTGGGCATGGCACAGGCTCGGCAGGGCCTGTGGGGCGGGGCGCCCACTCCTCCGTCCTCCATCCAGGGGCCGATCAGAGCCCCGCACACCGGCCAGAGGGAGGCACGGGAGGAGCTGGCGGGGAGAGCGGGCAGGACCACAGCGCAGGAGCTTGGTAAACACCGACTCAGCCAGGTGCCAATGACCCGATGACCCCCAACAGGACCAAGGAGGAGTGTGCCCAGGTGCAGATCAGCACCTCAGCCACCCCTGCAGGGACTGAGCGAGGGTCCTCCGTGACCCGGGACCTGGCCCTGAAGCCCCTAGACGGTGCCCCGTGGGCACCTCTCTGCAGATCCCGGTGCCCCTGGGCTTGGGTGGGAGCACACGTTGCAGGTCTGGGTGGATCTACCCAGCTGTGCTGGCTCCTCTGCCCTGGTTCCTCTGGGTCTGCCTGGTCGGGGTCCGGGCCCAGATCTGCTGGATCAGGGCTCAGCCACACCTCCCCGTACACAGCGGACACCTCTCCTGCCTCCATGCCACCCTGTCTGGCTGCCAGCCCAGCCTCTCTGCAGGCCCCTCTGTGGGTGACCAGGACCGTGAGTCTGAGCAGAGGGCGTGGAGGCCCCGGACCCAAGGGCCCTGTGGAAGACGGCCTTACCCACGAGGACGGCCGGTCCGGGCAGGGCAGCGTGCCCGAGCCGGAGTACAGGACGTCGTCCTTGACCAGCACCGCGACGGCCCTCAGGATGAAGGACAGGAAGAGGTTCAGGTGGATGTAGTTCCTGGTGCAGTGCAGCTTTCTGTGGGGGGGACACCATCTGAGGCGCGAGCACCTCCATCATGACCGTCGCCCAGCTGTCCCACCCGTCCTGCCAACAGGCATCTGTCACCAGCAGATGCAGCCAGTCCTCACTGGCCAACTGTAACTGTCCTTCCCGATAACTCGCGTTTTTGGGTCTTGTAATCCACTCTCGCATAACTCAAGGCCCGTACTTTCTTAGATGTGCAGTTTTTCCCTTCGTGCTTTTTGTGTTTTTAAACCTTCCTCCCGCCTGCTTCGGGGCTGCAGGGTTGTGGAGCAACACGAGTCCTCTTGAAGCTGCCGGCTAAATAAAAGCCTCCTTAGTTTGGGCTGAAACTGGAAGTCCTCTTACGTCTTGTAGATCAGAACATGACACACCAGGCGGCCATTCCTGGACACCCTGACCCGTCCACCTCAGGCCCCTGCCCAGAGCAGCCTCGCTGTCCCACGGCCCTGCTGCACGTGGGTGTGCCCAGCCCTGCTCTATGGCTGGTTTTGCACACCCCTCCCCTCTTCAGACAGGTTCCTGGGTCAGGCCCCCGAAGCAGGAACGTGGAACAGAGTAGGAACAGTGGCGAGCCCAGCCCTGCCTCAGTGCGCACTGCCCTGCACAGGTGAGGGCCGCAGGGGAGCCGGGTCTCGTGGCTCTGCTCTGCTCCCCGCCAGCTGTCTGCTCGCCTGCAGGGTGCTGGAGCTGCTGCACACGGTGTGGACGTCGCCCCCTCTCAGTCAGCTCGGTGTGGACACCTGCCCCCCCCCCGCTCTCACCCAGCTCGGTGTGGACACCTGCCCCCCCTGCTCTCACCCAGCTCGGTGTGGACACCTGCCCCCTCACCCACCCAGCTCGGTGTGGACACCTGCCCCCCCTGCTCTCACCCAGCTCGGTGTGGACACCTGCCCCCCCTCACCCAGCTCGGTGTGGACACCTGCCCCCCCCCAGCTCGATGTGGACGCCTGCCCTCCCCTTACCCAGCTCAGTGTGGACGCCTTGCCCTTCCCCCATCTGTCCCCAATGACTGTCCTCCCTTCCGCGGTGGGCGGCTCCATGCCTGGGACGGTGCGTGGCTGTAGCTGACAGTCACTCTCACTGGTACCCTGACGTGGGGAAGGCTGGCCTGGCAGTCCTGGGGTCACCCAAGAGCTCTGCCTGGGCCTGAGGCTCTGCACTTGCCACTCTGTCTCACCAGGCACCACACCGTCGTCAACTTCATCCCACCTGGCTCGGGAGGGATGCTCTTCCTGGGTCAAAGGGCAGGTCGGTGTCCACTCCTAACCACAAGGCTTCGCCCTGACCCTAACCCAAGGCCCTGGACCCGGGCTGGTCTGTGCTGTGAGCCTCAGAGGCCGCCACTGCAACTGCAGTTCACTTCATGGGAATGGCCTGAGTTTAAAACCCAGAGTGGGTGATACCGAACTCCTAGCTGGGAGAGCCAGCTCCACGCGGTGCTGTCCTGTGAGACGCCGTTCATGGCAGGCACAGCGTCCGTCCAGCATGACAGAGACAGGCCAGCCTGGCTGAAGTCCGAGGGCGGGCTCAGACTGAATGGTTTTCTACGCACAATGGGACATCGCAACATGCTTCATAACACCAGTACCCCAGGAGGCAGTGCGAGGTACAGCAGTATTTGCGTGGATCTCAGTTGGTTAGTAAATGCAAACACTTGTTAGCTACTATATAATTATTTTTCTAGTTTGAAAAACAAGTGAAGACAATTATTATTATTTTAGATTTTTTGCAATAGGGCATGTGTACTCACAAGAGAGAGAGACAGAGACAGGGAGGCTGAAGAATCACTCCTGGGGACAGCTACGATGCAATCCCTCCTCCACCATCCTCTTCTCAGGATTTTGGGCACATGGGTACCCATGCCTGGAGTGATTTTAAGGCCACCAGGTCCGAGACTCGAACCGCGGTACCTGTGGTAGGGTTTGTGGGAGTCCAGGATGTTAACCACAAGGCCACCTGCTGGCCCCAAGTGCAGGCAAAATTTGACATTTGAAATAAAGGCGCGGCACTCCTGCAAACCAGGCAACAGCACGAATCTAGCCTGTGACCTGTGCAGGCCCCGCAGGCTTCCTGACCACGGCAGCTGCTCTGCACTGTGGCGGAGGGAAATGGAGAGGCTCTGCGGGGGCTAAACACCAGCAGATGGCGTGATCGTTATGTCTCTGGACTCCCACATGTCGACTGCGGTTCGAGTCCCGGACCCAGACGCATGCACATGTGTGCCCGAAGTCCTGAGAGGAGAAAGGACTGCGATATGGCCGTCCCCCAAGGGTAGTCTCTCACCTTCTGTCTCTAGGCCTCTCTTTGTCTCGCTGGTGAGTGCACCCTATAGCAAAAAAGTCTCTGGAAAAAAAAATTTGAGATGATGGAGTGGATGGGATGAAGAGGTTATCAGTGAACATATTAGACCTGGTACGACAGAGTGGGTGGGCGACGAGGTTATCAGTGAACATATTAGACCTGGTACGACGGAGTGGACGGGATGACGAGGTTATCAGTGAGCACATTAGACCTGTACGACGGAGTGGACGGGTGACGAGGTTATCAGTGAGCACATTAGACCTGGTACGACGGAGTGGGCGGGTGACGAGGTTATCAGTGAGCACATTAGACCTGGTACGACGGAGTGGGCGGGTGACGAGGTTATCAGTGAGCACATTAGACCTGGTACGACGGAGTGGGCGGGTGACGAGGTTATCAGTGATCACATTAGACCTGGTACGACAGAGTGGGTGGGTGACGAGGTTATCAGTGATCACATTAGACCTGCTACGACAGAGTGGGCGGGTGACGAGGTTATCAGTGAACACATTAGACCTGGTACGACGGAGTGGGCGGGTGACGAGGTTATCAGTGAGCACATTAGACCTGGTACGACGGAGTGGGCGGGTGACGAGGTTATCAGTGAGCACATTAGACCTGGTACGACGGAGTGGGCGGGTGACGAGGTTATCAGTGATCACATTAGACCTGGTACGACGAGTGGGCGGGTGACGAGGTTATCAGTGATCACATTAGACATGGTACGACGGAGTGGACGGGTGACGAGGTTATCAGTGAGCACATTAGACCTGCTACGACAGAGTGGGTGGGTGACGAGGTTATCAGTGAACACATTAGACCTGGTACGACGGAGTGGGTGGGCGACGAGGTTATCAGTGAACACGCGTTAGGCTGGGAAAGACGTTTCTCATTGATAGTCACGAGATGACCAGAGCACTCATCCGAACTCAGGAGGAAAGCCCCGTGGAGGAGGTCGGCCGCATGGTGGAGAAGGGACTTCGGGCCAACCCTCTTGGGGCTCGAGGCGCAAACCAGGAAGCGGCTCGGGAGCTCTGAAGGTGGTGCCAGAGGGAGGCTGCAGGACGTGCACTGGCCATGGTGACCTCGACTCTGCGCCTCCTGCTCCCTCGGTTCCTGGTTGGGGGACCCATAGACCCAAGGAACTGCATCTGTTCTGACATGCTGGTGGGTCCCCAGAGGCTGCGAGGAGCCCGCCTTTGCCGGCCTCTCTTGGAGCCGCTCAGAGCAGGGAGCCCTAGTGAAAGCCGGATGGATGAGCTGCCACCGGCTCAGGCAGGAATTAGCAGTGGGAGCAAAGGACAGGAAAGGCCCGGGAACTGCTGGGGAGTGAGAATCTGGAATCAGGCTTTAAAACCTCCGCGTGAGCACGCCCAGCGTGGACACGTGCTCAGGAGAGGCCTGGAGAGGCTCCAGCATCTGTCCCTGCCGGAGGCCCAACCCGGCCTGGCAGCTGGCACAGGCCGGGCTGCACACGGCTGGTGGGCACAGAGGGGCCCAGCATGGCGGCCCGGCCCGGGGAGCGCCGTCTTCCCTCTCTACTGCCCTTCGGCTCTGGGTGTGTGAGGACATCTCTGTCAACAGCTGCGGAAGGTACAAGACTTCAGAGGCCAATGTCTTTACAGCTTCCAGAAGTGACTAAGTGAACAAGGGCAGCCCCAGAGAGGGAGAGCTCGATTTCCAGAATCATCACATGGTAGTTTTCAAAATGCCGGATCTCAACACAAAATGAGAAATGAAAAGAAACAAAGAAGTTTGGCCCATTAATAGGAAAAACTAAAGACATGAATAAAAGTCGCCCGCAAGGGGTCACGTGGGATGAACCGAGTAGGCAGCACTTCCAGTCAGCTGTCTTCGAGGGGCTCAGAGACCAGAGGGCCCGAACACTGCCTCGGAGCAGAGGGCGCCAGCCAAGAGGGCTCGTGCAGCTGCCAGGCGGAGCCGGAGCTGCACAGCTGAGCCGGGACGTCCGCCAGAGGGTTCAAGCCGGTCTGAGCGGCCACTGAAGAGTGCTGGCCGAGAACGAGAGCGCCTCGGAGGCTTGGAGGGCACGCGCATGCTGGGGGTCCTGGACACTGACCCCGGATGGTGCCTGGTGTGAAGCGACTTCGGACAGATCCAGCCTTAGAAAGACCAAAGCTGAGATCACCTTCTCAAAACTGGACATTAAAAATGTTCTTGGGACCAGCAGTTAGCGTAATGGCTATGTTGCTGGACTCCCATGTAGTCGACCGTGGTTCGTGTCCCGGACCCGTTGGCTTAAACTCACGCCAAGCATGTGTGTGTGCGTGCGTGCCCAAGATCCCGAGAGGAGAATGGAGGAGAAGGGATTGTGGTGTGGCCATCCCCCTGGGGGGTGATTTCTCGCTTTCTGTCTCTCTGTCTGGCGAGCGCATGCACCCTATAGCAAAAACCTCTTAAAAAAATGTTCTTTATGTATTTCTTCCAGGAGAGAGGGAGGCACAGACAGGCACTGAAGGGGCCCTCGCTGCAACCTGCCCCAGCCCAGCCAGCCCGCGGCACGCACATGTGCACACACGCCCAACGCGCACAGTGGCCTTGGGCCGAGAGCCTGGACCCTCCCCTGCAGGCCGCGTCACAGTGTGCCCCCTACACATGGGGACGTCTGTGAGCACGAGTGTGAGCAGCTCACTCTTCTATGCGGGGAGCAGGCCGCATGGATGACATGCTGGATCGTCCCAGGAAAGTCGTGACTTTATTTTTTTATGCAAAAATGCATCATGACTTTCCCGAGTTAAATGAACTCTGTTTCTCTTTCCTCTCAGCGCTGCTAGGCGGTCAGCACCACGTGGTGGCTTACCCTGTCCCTGCTGGGTGCTGTGGGTCTGGATGGCCAGCAAATTTGAGGTTCTGCTGCCCGGGCCTCTTCCTGGGACCCACCAGCCGAGGCCAGCCTTCGCGGCATCTGCCCGGCTCTGTCCACACTCTGCTGAGCCTGTTCCCTCCCAGGCTGGCCTGTCACCTGTGCTGCTCCAATCTCGGGCTTCAGTTATTTCTGGGACCTGCTTGCACCGTTAACCCACACACCCCCACCCTTCCCTGTCTGTGTGGGGTATGGCCTGGGTGTGGCGCTGTCCTGGCCCTCCTGCCTAGCAGACACTCCCAGAAACTTTGTTTCAACTTAACTTTCCTATCTTGCTTCTCTAAAACATCTCAGAACATTTTATTTAAAATTTACTTCCAGGGAGAGAGGGGGAGGGGACCCCGATGGAGTCGTCACGGGCCCTCCCCTCTGAGCCAGTGAGGGTCGCGGTGCGCCGTGGTGCAGCCGGCGTGTTGGGGCAGACCCGGGATGCGAACCTGGAGCCTTCCCGCTTGTCTCTGGCACCACGTGGCGGGGTCCTGCCACCGTGCCCACGGCTGGGCCAGGACACTAAGGCGTGTAAGTCTGCCTGAGAGGAGACTCGCTCAGATGGGGTTGGCCTTGGGGTCAGACTGAGCCGGTGCCCGGCACTCGCCGCTCCCGCACGCGTGTGCAGGCTCCTCCCCGAGGTAGCACGCCGCCCCATGTGGGCGCAGCGCTGCGGCCTTGTGCCCGGCCTGGCCGACTCCGCGTCCCTAAATGCAGCAGGGAACGAGCTGTCCGTCCCACACCGACAACGTCGGTGTCATTAAACCTGACCCTTAAACCCAGAGTTTGCAAAATTCAAAGCACTGAAAAACAGACATGACGAGTTGTCCACCCAGGCCCCGTGCTTTGGAAAGCTCTCCCATGCTCCCCGCAGGGTCCACGTGGCTCGGGGGTCCGAGGGCTGTGGAGAGCGACCTACCCAGACAGGGGGGACGGCACTGTGCCCACCTCCTCCGGCCTCAGGCGCAGGTGCTGGGAGCAGCCACCGGGAGCCCGTCACAGGCCTTGGTGGGGCAGGAATGGAGCACAAGGGCCTTCAGGGCAGCGGTGAGGAGCCCCACTCTGGGAGAGGCACCCCCAAATCAGCTCGCAGTTCCCTGTGGACAGCCACAGCGATCCGAGACCCAAGCGCAGGGGCTGAGAAACAGCTCCGTGGCCGAGGCGAAAGGCGGAGAGGCGATTCCAGTACCTGCTGGTGCGGGGTGGGCCCAGAACTCGGGGTGTCATCGGGACTCCTAACGGGCTGCGGCCAGGCGTGGCGAGGCCGGAGGCCAGCCAGCCTCCACAAAGCCTGACCCGCAGCCTCGGGGAGGCTTGGTCCTGGAGGGCTCTGGCCGGCCGCTGGGAGTGAACCCTGTAGCTGGTTCAGTGGGGCCTCTTCCTGCAGGGCACTGTAGCCTGACGGAGTGACGAGGCCACAACCAGGCCGGGCAGTCACCATCGAGGGAAAAGGAAAAGGAAGACCCACCAGGCCGGACAGTGCAGATTCAGATGCAGGGACTTCAAGATGCGGGCTATAAAATTCCTCCCATTAACGTATTCAAGAAAGTGGATGAAGAGACGGAGGTTTTATTAGAGAATGAAGTTGATTAGGAAAATCAAAAACTCTGAAATTAAAAATGAAAGAGGGGGCAAAGACCGTGTGATGGGAAAACACGGCACCCCACGAGGCGGGCCCGGGTGGAGGATCTGGTTCAGATACAGAGAACTCCCCAAGCACCAGGTCCACTAGTGCCTACGCTGCGGGCTGGGGCTACCTGTAGCGTGAGCCCTGTGGGGCGCCCTCCCTGCGTCTCTGCCTGGCTCCCTCACTCGTGGGATAAACACACAAAGAAATAGAAAAATTAAGGCGACGAAGCTCCCGTGAGATGAGATGGCAAACGAGAGCATCCTCTATTGGGTACGTAGAACACAGGTAAACAAGGTGGAGAGAAACGAAATTAAAATACAGCAAAAGTTAATAAAGAATAATATACAGGAAATTGTAAAAACACTGAGCATAAATGAAAATGAAGTCTCAAAGGAGAGGATGAGTGAGGAAATATTTGAGCTACTATCCAAGAGGTTTTTGAAACTGATAACCTAAAATAACAGATCCAAGAAACTCCATATACCCCAAAAATGAACAATACAAACAAAAACCATTAACTCCTACAGGCCAGCAGGTGGCGTGGTGGTTAAGGCCAGGGATCTCACATGGCTGACTCTGCGCTTGGAGTCCCGAACCTGAGAGCTAGAAAACACTTGGGGCGCGTGTGCACGTGTGCCCGAAAGAGAAAACCCCAAGAGAGGGTGGAGGAGGATTGTGGCATGGCCAACCCCACAGGGACGATTTCTCACTTTTGCTCTGTCTCCCTGTCTCTCTGGCGAGCACACACGTTCTATACAAAGTAAAACAAAACAAAACATTAAATCCAGGACAGTGACACCACTGCAAACCAAAGCCAAAGAGGACTGCCTTCAAACCACCCAGAGGCAAAGGCGCAGCTCTTTGGAGGAGCCAGGACTGACGCTGAATTCCAGAGAGACAAGGAGCCCTGGTTGACGAGGACGGTGGCCCTGCAGCAGCGAGCTCAAGCTCGTCCCCCAGAACCGCACGGGGTGGGGACGTGTTGGGCAGTCAGCAGGCACGAGGCCGCTGTCGCCCGCTCACTCCCAGGTGCTCCCCCCAGCCCCTGCCCGAGCCCTCGCCGCAGCTGCCACCCGCTCCCAGCACTGCTGGCCACCCTGCCTCTTATTAATTTTGGAAAGAACTAGAATATGTTAGCTCTTCCTCACACCTTTCAAATATAGTCTGGATTAAAGGTAGGTACCGACAGCTTTTCTGAGAATTACTGACCATTTTTCAGATACTGGAAAAATGATAGCATATGTTCCACACTTTTTTCATAGAAAGTGGACAAATGTGGAAGATTTACTGCTAAGAGAAGCAGACAATGGAAGAGCGGCATCGCGTGTCCCCACTCGGTACGTACCACGTGTCGGAACTCTGGCAGAAACGAAGGCTGGAAGGTGTGAAGGCAGGGAGGGCCGCGGCGGCACTGGGGACGGTGTGGGAGGGAGTGGGAAATAGGGAGCACCAGGGAATCAAGGGGCAGGAGAGGGAAGGCAGGCATGTGAGGGCCCAGTGGGAAGGACTCTCGACCTCGGCGTATGGTGGTGGGGCCTTGACTGGACTGATGTGCAGATACTCAAGATGGGAATATTCATTTGGCATGCTGTGATTTTTTTTTTTTTGAGAGGTTTTTGCTATAGGGCGCGTGTGCTCGCCAGACAGACAGAAAGAGACATAGAGACAGAAAGCGAGAAATCACCCCCCAGGGGGATGGTCACGCGCAATCCTTTCTCCTCCATTCTCCTCTCGGGATCTTGGGTACGCATGCACACGCGCCCTGCGTGAGTTTTAAGCCACCGGATCCAGGACGCGAACCACGGTCGACTACGTGGGAGTCCAGCGACATAGCCATTATGCTAACTGCTGGTTCCTGGCATGCTGCAATTTAATCGCACAGTGATTAAATGTGTAATAATATATTAATTAATTAAAAAATGGAAGTATAACTCAGTTACGTTTTCAGCTTTCCTGGCTATGTATCCACTCCTTGCTCATTTAAGCTCAAGCCTGCAGCTCCTAACTGGATGGCAGGTTCTAGAAAACTCCGCTTCTTACGTCACTGATTTCACTTTGGCAGAGAGACATCTATGTGGAGCTCAAACACTCAAATGACGGATGTGACCGTGTAGTCAGTGCTGGTGTTTACGACATGGTTCTCATCTGGACACTTTTCCTACAGAGAACCTTCCGTTTGGGGACCAACTCCTCCCTCTAACCCAGAACGGCCACCAGTAAAACTTAAACCTAGGCATCAGTTACCAGAGCGACCTGTGAGACTCAGGCGAGGGGGCACATGTGACCTCACCAACGGGAGAAGCAGCGTTTAAGGGGCCGTCCCATGCCGAGCGCTGGGCGAGCCTTCACGCTGCCCAGGACGCCGCGTCCTCACAGCCCTTGGCAGAGCACGGGGTGTGAGGAGCTTGCTCTGTAAGCAGGCGAGCTGTCCCAGTCCCCACCGCTATGGCGAGGCCGCCAGCCGTGAGCCACAGGCTGCCTCGTGCGCTCCACCACCCAGCAGGGCTCTCCACGAGCACCCAGGGCCAGAACCCAGGAACTCCGAGTGGCCAGGCCAGTCACAGGGCTTCTGCACTTCCTGGGCAGCTGCAGGGTGGCTGTTAACAGGACAGCTGAGCTGAACTCTCCAAGGTCAGCTCTGTTCACTTACGTGAATGCAGAGCACTTAAATAAAATGCTTTAACTAAGGGCTAGGTGTCGGGGGCATAGCTCAGCTCCCTGCTGCGCTGAAGCTGGCCTCCTGCTCCTCCAAGGAGCCTAAGCGGCCCTCCCCACCCCCACTCCTGGAGTCCAGGGCCCTGCGGGGACCGCGGCTCCCGGGGCGCCCTCACACTGCTCGTCTGCTTCTTACCTGAAGAGGCAAAGGATCATGCTTCCGGTCACGAGGGATGTGAGCGACAAGCTGTAGCCCAGGGTGTAAATGGCCTTCACCAGGACGTAAAACGTGACCTACGGGGAGAGAGAGGGGCCTGTGAGCCCGGGTGCCAGCGCGGGCCATGGGTGGGCTCCCAACGAACCGCGTGGGCCCTGCAGGGCGTGAGGAGCAGCGCCAGCGGCTCCCGTCTGTCTTGAGCGGAAACCACTCACCACTGAGAGCCCTGTCCCCGCAGCTCCTTACGGGTGGCTCTGGTGTCTCAGTCTGTCTGGGGACGTGGTCACCGCCAGCAGGGACAGTGAAGGAAATGAGCACTGAGCGTGTTGGAAAGCGAGCTGCCGTGGTCCCCGAGATGCGCTCGGCATGTCGGAGACACATCCGGGGATGAAGCAAGCGCACACAGAACACGTCTGAGGCATGGACCCCCACGGCACGTGGGGAGCCCGTCGGATCGAGCTTCCGGCTGGTGGACCCGAGCTGGGGGCCGGGCAGCAGCTGCCTGTGGGTCCCCCCAGCCTTTCCCAGCTTATTAGCAAGCTCTCCACTGTAATCCCGCGAAACGGCCAGTGATGACCACCCGCGGCCCTGCGGGTACAGGGACTCCCACACGGGAAACGCCCGTCGGGAGGACACTCGGGCCTAAGGCGAGGGCCCCCGAAGGGTGTCGTCATCCTCAATCCCGACAGACAGCTCTTGGCTGCAGTTTTCCTGATGAGACCGAGTCCCCAAGACAGACGGGCTCGTGCTCTCACATGATGCACTTTGCTTTGACGAGGAGCCCTAAAAGAGGGTCTACAGTGAGACTTGTTTCTGAGAGATTTTTGATATAGGGCATGTGCACTTGCCAGAGACAGAAAGCGAGAAATTACCCCCTGGGGGGATGGTAGGGATGGCTGTGCCACAATCCCTCCTCTGTTCTCCTGTCAGGATTCCGGCCGCACACGCACACGCGCCCGGCATGAGTTTTAAGCCGTTGGGTCCCGGACTTGAACCACAATCAACTAAGGGCGAGTCCAGTGGTGGAAACATTATGCTATCTGCTGGTCCCACAGCGAAACTTTTAATGGAAACATTTGAAAAGTTATGTGTTAGATTGTTAGTTAAGCTCTATAATTATAACTTTCATTGTTCACTCGTTATTTGGAACAGATCTGTTCATTTACTTTGAACTGTAGGAATTCTCTTGGGTACTTGGGCCATGGCCATATAAAGCAGTTCATGAAAGAGAGCCGACTCTCCTCACCTCACCACCATCTTTACCTCGCCTCCCCTCTCAGCATCTTCACCTCACCCCACCACGACCCTCAACTCACCACACTCACCTCACCTCACACCATCCACCCCATCACCAGACTCACTTCAGCCCACCACCCTTTCTCACCTCACCTCACCCCACTACCTTTCTCACCTCACACCATCCTCACCCCACCACCACTCTCATCTCACCTCATGCCATCCTCACCACCATCCTCACCACCATCCTCATCTCACCACCACCTTCACCTCCTCCCCATCCTCGCCTTCCCTTCCTCTCTCCCATGTAGTTTGCCCGGTTCCTTCTTCCAATCTGTTCAGGACTCACGTCCTTAATAAGCCTACTCTTGGTCACGTATGTCCACCTCTCTGGCTGTTTCACAGGCTTGTGGTCCTGGTGCAGTCCTGGGTGGGTCACCGGTGCCTCAGAGGTGCTTCTGGAGTCACCTAACTATTCAGCCTGGTGGTGCTGTGGGCTGTGCCGCTGCGGCCGCGCTGTGTTCCTGGTCCCTCACAGTGGCCGTGCAGATGGTGCTGTGGCCCTGGGCCCTCACGGTGGCCGTGCCGGACGGTGCTGCAGTCCCGGCTGTCTGGTGCCGTGGGCTCTGAGCGTCTCACGTGGCAGTGGCTTCCATTTCTCACAGCCTCTCACGGCCCGCCTGTCCTCCCACCGCAGGCTGGTGACAGCTTTGGTTGTCACCACGGGCGTGTCCTCACCCGCCAGGATGCCCGTGCCACTCCCACCCTCCCGCATGAGCTCAAGGCACTGGGCCCCTCCACGGAGCCACACCAGTTTGCTCATTCTGGCCCTCAGGACCGCGGCCGACCTCCGGCAGGCTGTCGGGGCGCCTCGCGTGGCCTGCGAAGCCTGGGCAGCCCGGTGCTGTGCGTGGCTGGCTCTCGCGAGCTCCGACGGCCCCACGTGGAGGACTCAGACACGCCGGCCTCGCTGCCCTCAGCCCCGGAAGTGCTGAAGCCGAAGCTGGGGTGCCGGCGTCCTGTCCTCGCCCCGCGCCTTCTTGGCTTTGCCTGCAGCTGCCACCAGCTCCCCGGGGCCAGGTGGGTTCCTGCAGGTCTGGGCACACCTGGCGGTCCCGGGGCTACACATAGGCTTCAAGCCCTGTGGTGGTGAGGACCCCAACAGCCACACTTCCACCGCAGCGGGGCTGTGGGACGCTCTCATGTCTGCTGGAGGGGAACGTGGGTCTTGTTTACAACAAACGGCACAACACATCCGCCAAAGCGGGGCGGGAACCCGGAGACACGCACGGGCTGCCTCCCTCGCCTGGGCCTCAGCCAGAAGGAAGGTGTGCGCACGCCCTGCAATGGCAGTGAGCGCGGAGAGGCTGGCCGGGTCGGGCCGGAGCTGCGGGACCTGCCTTTAGGAGGACCGGTGAGTGGACGGGGCCTTGGGCTGACAGCAGAACGAGGGCCCAAGAGCACAGGCAAGGGGTCGGGCCCCAGGAGGTGTAACGTGAAGGGGACCAGCGTGCAAGGGGGGACCGAGGGCCAGGGGCGGCCGGGGAGGACGGGGCGTGGACCAAGGGGCGGCCGGGGTGTGGACCGAGGGCGAGGGGCGGCCGGGGAGGACGGGGCGCGGACCGAGGGCGAGGGGCGGCCGGGGCGCGGACCGAGGGCGAGGGGCGGCCGGGGCGCGGACCGAGGGCGAGGGGCGGCCGGGGTGTGGACCGAGGGCGAGGGGCGGCCGGGGAGGACGGGGCGCGGACCGAGGGCGAGGGTTGGCCGGGGCCGCTTGCCCAGGTTGAAGGTGAGGACGGGTCGGCGTTGCGGTGAGGCAATGGCCAGCCTTCCCCAGGCCCAGGGGTGTGAGGCGGCTGGAGCTCGTGTGAGGTCAGTTCAGGAGAAAGGCCTGACTGGAGGTGGTCACGGGGGAGCTGTTAGCAGGTGGCACCTAGAGCCACCAGGAAGGGAAAACCAGGGCAAAGCGCTTTGGATGTGATGCTGGGCGGGGGCAGTGCAGCACCGTGGTCGACAGCAGGGTGCAAATATGCACAGACGCCATGCTCCCAACACACCTGACGGCGAGGCAGCTGGGCGGCTCCCACCTGTCTTCTTTGCAGGACTGTGCTTTTCTGTCACGACTACAGCTCCTGTCTGAATGGACCTGCACCTGCTGACCCTCCAGCCTTCCCACTGGCAGCCTGTGCCCCGAGGGCCTGCCCAGGACACCAGCCTTCCCACTGACAGCCTCGACCTGCCCAGGACGCCGGCCTTCCCACTGACAGCCTCGACCTGCCCAGGACGCCGGCCTTCCCACTGACAGCCTCGACCCGCCCAGGACGCCGGCCTGCCCACTGACAGCCTCGACCCACCCAGGACGCCGGCCTTCCCACTGACAGCCTCGACCCGCCCAGGACGCTGGCCTTCCCACTGACAGCCGTGCTCCGAGGACCTGACCAGGACGCTGGCCTTCCCACTGACAGCCGTGCTCCGAGGACCTGACCGGGACGCTGGCCTTCCCACTGACAGCCGTGCTCCGAGGACCTGACCGGGACGCTGGCCTTCCCACTGGCAGCCCCGATCCATGGAGGAGATGAGCCATGCCCTGCTGTGCAGCTGTGCCCATCTCAGGACGCAGCGCTTTGTAATTTTTTTTTCAAGAAGAAAATGTTCAGCTATTGTGATATTTTAAACCTCAAGAATGTGTAATAGCTCCCCATCCCTCTCGGGTCCTAAAACAGTGATTTCACTCTAGAAAGAACGGCAGAACCGGCAGGAAATGCACGGCCGCACTTGAGGAGCCTGTGAGCCGCAGCTGTGACTCCAGGCCTCGCCTCACACGTACATCCAGCATCAGTTCTGGACAGTCGCTCGCAAGACCTGGGTGCCTTCCCGTGGGTCGAAGATCCTGCGAGTCCAGGGCAAAGCAACCTCACACGCGTCCTCATTTTCAGCAGGGGCTGGCACCCAGCCCTGCTGTGAACACTGGCTTGTGGCAGAGAAGCCGAGAGCATGGGCGGTGGCTCCCGGGCAGCCAGGCCCTCGAGGGAGACGCTGTGGGTGCACAGGCCTGTGGGGGGTCTCGTGGAGACCCGTGTGGCCCCACACCCCAGACCCTGGTGCCTGCACCCCAGAGGGAACAGCGTCCTGTCCTCGCCCCGCGCCTTCTTGGCTTTGCCTGCAGCTGCCACCAGCTCCCCGGGGCCAGGTGGGTTCCTGCAGGTCTGGGCACACCTGGCGGTCCCGGGGCTACACATAGGCTTCAAGCCCTGTGGTGGTGAGGACCCCAACAGCCACACTTCCACCGCAGCGGGGCTGTGGGACGCTCTCACGTCTGCTGGAGGGGAACGTGGGTCTTCAGAAACTGCTGAAGTGAGCACCTTTGCTGAACCGCCCAGTGCGTCCTGGCACCTGTCGGGGGTGTGAGGACTCCGCCGCAGCCACGGCGCATGCACACTCAGGAGGAGCCGGGCACCCATGTGCTGGCGGCCCAGAAGGCAAGGCAGACCCCAGTCGGAAAACGGGCACAGAACAGTTGCTGGCTTTCCACGAGGGGCCGAGTTAGTGCCGGGAACTCCCGAGGCCTGGTGAGCGCAGCGAAGCCTCTGACCCGGCCGTGCTCCGTCGACCACCAGGGTGCCGCTTCTGACCGGTGAGGTGGCGCCCAGCAGCACGAGAAGGGCTGAGCCTGGAGGTTCACGGCTGACAGCCCCTGTTCTGCCTAGCCCTCGACGAAGTGTCTTAAATGGGAACACGGCAGCCGCCCACGCCCCGACAGGCCCCGTGCTGGTGCCGAGGGTGAGGCAGCCGCCCCAGACCTGCTGGAGGCTGCAGCTGCAGGCCTGGCCGAGACGTGGCCCTCCTCGGCCGTTCCAGGATGAAAGCGGCGAGGGCAGTTCCAGAGACGTCCTCGGCCCTCCGACCCCGGCTTCGTCTGCTCTGTTTTCTTTCCTGGTTGAGGGAGTACAAGCAGGGCGAGGGCAGGGCGCACAGCTCTCCATCATGTCCCCTGGGATAAATGTTTGTGTAGACGCCCGCCACGGGACGTCCTTTAAACGCCTGAGAGCAGAGAGCCCTGTGAGGAGGCCACGCACCTCCCAGGGATGGCAGGAGCAGAGCTGCCATGAGTACGATCCAGTGAGGCCCTGCTGGTCCCGGGGGCCCCGTCCTGCCGTCACCTAGCACCTGGCCGCTGGCGCACCCCGTGTCTGCTCAGACGCCGAAGCCCTGGGCACTGCTGGCCAGATGCGAGGCCGCCCCGCTTGCCCTGCAGCGCATCCCGTGGTCTTGCTGCCCTCGGGAGTCTCTTCACTGTCCAGTGATCGTTTCCGGGCGGCCGACCTCTGGTCTCCCGCCGCTCTGCGTGGCTGGTGTCTGCTTAGCCTCCCCTGCCCACGTTTCCCGCTCACGTTCTTTCGTGACCCTCGGTTCCTCTTCCTGTTCGATTTCCCCTGAAGCGCATGTCGTACGGGTCTGCAGGCTGCAGGTCCTGCGGGTTCCTGTTCCTCTGGAATATCCCTCTCCCTCTTCTCTCTCTCTTTTACAAGAAATATTTGCTATAGGGCACATATGCTCACCAGAGAGACAAAGAGCGACAGAGATGGAAAGTGAGATCTCACCCCCCACCGGGGATGGCCATGCCGCAATCCCTTCTCCATCCTCCTCTCGGGATTTTGGGCATGCACAAACATGCACCTGGCATGAGTTTCAAGCTGCTGGGTCCAGGACTCAAACCACAGTCGGCTACGTGGGTGTCCACGACGTAACCAGTACGCCACCTGCTGGTTCCCCCTCCCTCACTTCTGCCCGAGTATACAACAGCCCTGGTGACAGACACTGGCCTTTTCTCAGCCCTTCGGAGTCACCGCTGTCCCCAGCCGCTCCTCTTTCTGCAGGAAACCTTGTCCTAGAACATTCCAGCTCCTCAGCTCTTGGGTGTTCTGTTCCCCGCGGCTGTTTGCCTCTGGGTTTCGTTTTACCCGCTGTGCTTGGGGTCTTCAGGCTTTCCTGCAAGGGAGCCTGGTCTGCCCTGACAGGCACCGGGCGCTCCGGCTCCCCACGGCGGGCTCAGGCCCGACTCGACTGTCTGTGCCAGCTGGTGGTGACCACGCGCCGCAGCACCGCTCCTGGTGGCAGATCCTGGGAAAGCCTCTGGTCTTCCTCCTGGGAAGCAGCGGCAGAGAGGGACCTTCGTGCTGTCTCCAGGGTCGGATTTCTGCCCAGGTGTCCCATGTAACCCCCAGTGGCCACCCTGTCTGACACTCGGTCACGATGAAGTTCTTTTAGATTTCTGACTTCTCAAAATCTCAGCTCTTCACTTTAAAAGATTCACTGTCTGTCTATTTCACTTTGGGGGCAATTTGTAGTTGTCTGCCCACAACGTCCTGTTCCGGATCTGAACGTCCTACGGAACTGTGTGCTGTCATCGGCTAATTTCCACCTCTGTCAAACGGTTTCATGCGGACAGCGTGCAAGGCATCCTGGGAGATGCAGCCAAGACTGAGAGAAGGCCTGGAACTCCGTCAAAACTCGGCACAGACTTTGCTTTAGGCTAAGCGGACAGCCGGCACATGGACTAGAGACAGGTGTGCTGTGTCCACAGGAAGGACAGGGGCAGCTCCAAATGACACGAGTTTGCCTCAGTCTGGCTGAAGTTGACACCCCGTTTCGATCACTTAGATTGGACCTGGTCACTCGCACATACAGCCTCGCCAAGGCCTGGCTGGGGCCACGCACGCAGGGAGACCTGGACCCAACACAGCCCTGAGAAGGGCCAGGACCAGGACGTGACAGCCACGGGCCCTCGGGACGAAGCTCCTCCGGACCAAGATGCGACAGCCGTGTGGCGCCCGGGACGAGACTCGGAGAGACCTGCTCACTGCCCAGAACGTGTGCATTGCTCAGTGGCTAAGAAAGCTTTCCGCAGTCACCTTTCAGGAGAAGCTGACGAGTGACGGCAGAGCCCCAGGGTCTGCTGGAGCAGGTGGGACAGGCGGCTCTGGGGACTTCCTGGGTCCTGGGCCCTGAAGGATGAGCGCCACGCACGTCCCCCTTCAACGCCAGACTGACTCTCAGCGGGGGCGCCGGACAGCTCAGTGGCTGCAAGGGCCATAGGGAGGGTCTGCATGGGCCACCTCGAGGCACCAGAACCTCCCCGGGCTCGGCCTCCTGCTCCCTCCCTCCAAGTCGGCCATTAGGGCCCTGGGCTGGGCCTCGCGGTGCCCAGAGCTAGGCTCCTCAGGGCCAGGACGGCCCCACACGCCCGTGGCCGCTGGGCCTGAGGGCAGATCTGGGCTTGAAGGCCCCTGGCATTCCCTCCATGTGTGCTGTGCTCCCAGCGTTCCTCAGCTGGCCACGTCCAGGGGACCCCCAGGCCCAGGCCCCATCCTTGTGCAAATAGCTCACCCCGAAAGGCAGACACTGTAACATTAGAGAGATTTTTCCACCAGAGAACGGGTAAAGAGTTTTCTCTTAACTTTACATGCAGACAAGGCCATGGCGAACTTGCGCCGAGTCCGTCAGTAATCTGGGAT
This sequence comes from Tupaia tana, assembly GCA_026018925.1. Taxonomy (NCBI): domain Eukaryota; kingdom Metazoa; phylum Chordata; class Mammalia; order Scandentia; family Tupaiidae; genus Tupaia; species Tupaia tana. The sequence goes on along the minus strand of JAKSZU010000003.1, from coordinate 272,242 downwards.
GCACGGCTAGCAGTGGCCACAGACGTGAGTCAGGTCGCCTGGACCAGGGCAGGCCTCATCCGCATCGGAGGAGTGCGTAATTACCGGTGAGAAGACACGTGGAAATAGGATAATGATACATTTAACCCAAGAGACCTAGGCCCTGAGTGTTGACGCTGTGACATATTACATGTAACTGTAAAATCTCAAAGAGCAGCAAAGTCAGTAAATGGTCAGCTCGTTTTCTAAATAAACTCAAAATATGATATCAAGCCCAGAAAAACAGTACAAGAATCAGGTAACGTTTCACGACCCGCCAGATTCTCACCAGTGGCATGGCAGACACCACGCCTTCCCTAGGAACACAGCCCAGCATCCGACTCGAGGAGCCGGAGTGAGGCGAGAAGGCCTGGGAACAGACGCACACCCTCCCTAAGAACATGGCTTCCGCTTCTGTTTACGGCCTGAAGGCGCGGCCCGCCGCTCTGGGGCGTTAGGGAGTGGTCAGGGTTAGATCATGGCGGTAGCGTGTTTTTCCAGGATACAGTAGACACGTTTGTGAGGTCTCAAAACGAGACGATGAGACGTGGCCTACCATGTGTCTCACACGCGCTCCTATGCCGGCACACAGGGCGGGGAGAGAGAACCTTCCAGCTCTCCACCCGGGTTCTGGGCACGTGCACATGCTCTGGTGTGAAGCCAACAGGTCAGGACCCGAACCCTGGCCGTCCATGTGAGGTGTGGCTTCCTCTGTGCAGTGTCTTGCCCCTGTATTATGGGGTCAGCTCTAACCACACGTGTGCACACACGTGTGTGTGCTTGCTAGAGAGAGAGATAGAGAGAGAGAGAGAGAGAGAGAGAGAGAGAGAGAGAGAGAGACAGACAGCAAAAGTTTGAGAAATCATCCCCTGGGGAAATGGCCAAGCCACAATCCCTTCCTTCTCCTCCAGTCTCCTTTGGGATTCTGGGCACACACAAACACACACCTGGCATGTTTTTCAGGCTGTCGGGCCTGGGACTTAAACCATGGAGCCAGCCATGTGGGATCTGGCACCTTCTGGGCCCGACTTTCGTGTTCTGGAGGAAGACGGTACCGAGCAGGACTCTGCCCGCACGGTCTCCCTCATGGGAACGGGTGGCACTCTGGGCTGTGACCACACAGATTTAAAGAGAACCTAAAAATGCAACAACCAATTTTTTAGAAGATGGTGAAAGATAAGGTGAAAAAGATGTCATTGAACCCAACAATTTTCACAGGTGAGCTCTTTCAGTCTTTTAAGGAACAAATTATTTCTGGGACATAAAAATTGTTACAGAATGTAACAAAACCAAAAATAAAAGAAGGAAAAATGCTTTATTTATGGAACTAGCATGAGTCTGAGCCTAAGGCAGACTGAAGTGATAAAAATAATAACAAAACAGTAAAAAAAAAAATACCACGACCAATTTCACTTAGAAGTTCAGAAGAAAAAGTCCCAAATAAAACATCTGGGGTAAAGTAAAATCTCCCCGAAGTGAGTTTAAAACACCCGTGTACCTGTGGCCGTAGTCCCCAAAGAGCACATGACGGGTTAGCGCCGCCCATCGGCCACGCGGGGACCAGCGGCGTCTGGGCATGTGTTCGCCCTTCTTTATCTCTGTGTTAAGCAGTGACGGCTTCTCGGGGACCATGGCTAGGACCAGCCCTCGTGGGCACAGGCAGCAGCACGTGAACTGAGGAGCCACGGGAGCCTGGGGCCCGGTCCCCGGAGAGCACACGCGCCACACACATGCACGGACCGGCGGGTGTGTGGCGGGCCACGGACTCAGGCTGCCCTAGAGGTCTCTGCTCATGTCCTGAAGGGCCGCTGCTGCTTCTACCGCGAGGTGCTGCTCAATTTCAGTCAATGAAATGGAGCTTTACACACTGGAAAGTAAACAGACCGGTCCCTCATGGGCGTTCAGACAGGCCAGAAAAGTCGGGCGGTGGCACTGAGAGTGTGGACAGTGGTCAGCGACCTTGCTCGGGGCCCATCGAGAGCAGCCACGGGGACAAAGGAGGAGGTGACCCCACGGCACGTTCTGGGCCTGAAGTACAAGAAACCAGAACTCCCCGAGCGACAGAAGAACCTCAGCACAGGGAGACCCTGCTCTCCGAGGCCACGCGTCGGCCACATCGACGGTCGGGATTGGGGATGCCAGGACAAGTCACAGGGCCTTCAGGGGCTGGTGGGTGCGGGGCTCAAGACACGACGCTTACTCGGCAGAACAAACGGTCGAGACAAGGCGCGACGACGTGGCAGAGGTGGGGACGTGTCTGTGGTTGGGAGAGGGGACAGCCATGAGGGGACCTGGACTTACTGCTCCCCGGAGGTGGCTCTTCACAGAGTGAGGAGAGGTGGGTGCGTCAGCACAGTTCCAGAAGGATCGATTGATTTGTGGGTGAAAAGTCACTCCTTTCTTACCAGAGTAACCACTGGTAAGTCCCCACAACAGAGTTAATGTCAACTCAAATTCATGCAATAACCGGGAAAATACAGGGGACTGGGAGTCTGCCTAAGGGCACTGAAGATCAAAAGAATACAGAAAACAAAAGGCAAACTTAAAATGTAAAACGTTTACTCACATTACCAAATGTGTCCTGAACAACCTCAGAACAGCGGGCGGGGAGCTAACTCCAAGAATACGGGCGACAGGGTGAGGAGCCCTGGCAGAATGCCGCAGTGGAGACTGGGGAAGGGGAAGCCAGACAGAGATGGAAGACAAGGTAGTACCTCACGGAGCCGTCCGCGCCCGGTGGTCCACAGAGCGCGAACACCAAGGGTCTTCCTTTGCCCATAAAGGAGGTGGTGATCGGAGGCGGGAGCCCTTGTGCAGGCGTGTCCATTCGGAACTGATGCTGAAACGTAAACCCCACGGGGCGGCAGAAAGAGGCGCTGCCTTGGGTGAAGGTTTGCCCAGGGCTGGGGTCAGGCCCTCGTGAGCCGCCCGAGGGCTGGTGTGCACTGTAGGCTGCCCGGGAGGCCCAGGCATGGGACCCCGGTTCTGGGCCAGCACCAGTGGCACAGCAGGCCTGCAGAGAGAGTGGGGGGAGCGAGAGGGAGGGATGGGGAGGGGGGAGGGAGAGGGGGTAGAGAGAGGGTAAGGGAGAGAGGGGGACAGAGAGAGAGAGCAGGGGGAGAGAGAGGGAGAGGAGGAGCAGGGAGAGGGGGTAGAGAGAGGGGAGGAGAGGGAGCTGAGGGGAGAGGAGAGAGAGAGGGGAGAGGGGGGAAGAGGGGAGAGGGCCAGGGGAAAAGAGGGGGAAAGAGAGGTGGAGGGGGGAAAGAAGGGGAGGTGGGAGAGAAAGGGGAGGGAGGGGAGGGAGGGGGGGAGGGGAGGGAGAGGGGAAGGGGAGGGGAGAGGAGGGAGAGAAGGGAGGGGGGAGGGGAGGAGGGAGGGAGGGGGAAGGGGAGGAGGGAGGGGAGTGGAGAGACAGAAGGCAGCTGGGAGGGAGGGGAGAGGGAGGGCGGGAAGCGGGTGGAAAACGAGCACTGCGTGAACAGGCCTGTCTGCTCTTGGCACCACGCGGGGTGTCCCAGCTGCATCTTGGGAGCCCGGAGGCCAAATCTGCGTCACCTCCCTCGGCCCCGAGCCTCGGGACTGGGAAGATGGACCCTGTCCTTCGTGAGTGGCTCAGACTAAGGTGTTGGTTTTAGAGGCCGGGACTGACAGGACAGGGAGACAGTTAGCTAAACGGGCAGCTAACCGGTTCCTGAAAACCATTTTTTTTTTTTTTTTTGGAGAGGTTTTTGCTATAGGGCGCGTGCGCTCGCCAGAAAGACAGAGACAGAGAGAAAGAAAGTGAGAGATCACCCCCCCAGGGGGGATGGCCATGCTGCAATCCCCTCTCCTCCATTCTCTCTCGGGATCTTGGGCACGCACGCACACGCGCCCGGCATGAGCTTTAAGCCACTGGGTCCGGGATGCGAACCGCGGTTGACTACGTGGGAGTCCAGCGACATAGCCATTATGCTAACTGCTGGTTTTCCCCTGAAAACCATTTGACAAAACATAATCAAGAATATTAAAGCAATCATGTCCTGGGGCCAGCAGGTGGTGTGGAGGTGACGGCGTCGAATCCCACGTGGCCGACTGCAGTTCAAGTCCTGGACCCGGCAGCCTGAGAAGCACAGCATGTGCACACGTTCCCCAAAGCCCAGGGTGACTAGAGGAGACGGGACGGTGGCATGGCCATCTCCTTCCCTGGAGGGTGGTTTCTTACTTTCCCTCTCTGTCTCTGGCAAGTGTACACATGCTGTAGCAAACCTAAAAAAGATCCATGTTGTCAGATTCATGTTGTCTGGCCCAGGAATTCGAGCTTTGTTGCACGAGTTTATTCATTAAAATGAGAAGACATTAAAAATGACCTCAATGGTGAATGACAGAGTGATCTATGTCCAGTTTTGACGCGATCAGGACGTGCTGTCTGCTCTGGTCTGACTGTGTCCCCCAAACTCATGTCGAACTCTTACCTCTAGGGCTATAGGTAAAGGTGGGACCTCTGGGAGTGACTGTCACAGGGTGGAACTCGTGTTAGGGTGGGTGCTCTTATGAAAGAGACCCTGGGAGCTCCCTCCCCACTTCCGCCCTGCGAGGGCAGCGAGAGGACACTGTGTGTGAGAACACCCTCAGCACACGGGGTTACTGGCCCCTTATCTCAGAGTTCCCGGCCTCCAGAACTGTGAGGGGTGCTGCTGTTTATGGACCACCCATTATGGTATTCTTTTTTTGTGTGTGAGAGAGATTTTTGCTATAGGACATACCCTTGTCATAGAGACAGAGAACTAAATTTCTCTGGACAAAAAGCGAAAATCGTCCCCGAAGGGGAATGGCCACACTGCAATCCCTTCTCCTCCATTATCCTCTTGGGAACTTGGCCACACACACACACATGCCTGGTGTGAGTTTTAAGCCCCAGGGTCCAGGACTTGAACAGTGTCAACCATGTGGGAGTCCAGCGATGTAGCCATTCCACCATCTGCTGGTCCCTATTACAGATTCTTCCATAGTAGACCAAATGGGTCCTGACAACGTCCTGCTAAACATAATTTTTGTGACAGCATATGCCTAAGAACTTGTTTTCCTTCCAGCCAGAAGAGATTAAAGAACAAGTAGGAAAAGCTGTAGTCCATAACTCTCACTTATTCTGTAAATATTTTGAGTATCACTATGCTTGAGCTCCTTGAAAAGGCAGGACACTTAGCGTGGGAGCTTCTATCTATGCAAAGTTAACTCAAGGAATACATTATGGGGCTGCCTTTAGATAGCTTGGCTTTTAGAGCAAGACAGGCTGTAACCAAACCCAGGCCATGCTAACAAGCTACTTATTCTATGCCTGTTTCCACACGTGCCTTTGCAGACCCTTCTACAAAGGTTAGGATCCTCCATTATCTGGTTAAATGAAAATAAAAATAAAAATAAAAATGGAGGCTAGGACTGATCTTCGCCTCCCAGCCAATGGCCTACTCTGGCTCGGCAAAATCCCCAGAGGCCATCTACCCAGATAAAATCCGTAAGAGGGAAGATGGCTTCACTCCACTGGACTTCCTCGGCCGAGTGACTCGGCACATTGTAGCTGCTCAGTGACGCCTTGGAAACCTGCTCTCCCTGAGCAAGGAGAGCCTGGCGCCTCCTCTTCTGCAGCAGCAAACTTCACTGTGATGTTCCCGAGCAGACTTCTGACCACATTTGGCTTTAAATATTCCTGTTTGCCAACAGTTGCAAATAAAACTCTAAAATATTTATGTGAAATAAAAGCACACTGAATTTTCTTTTGACAGTTGCTGGTGTCGGAAGTGGGAGCTGAAGCCGAGGCTGACGAGTACCTGGGTGCTGGTGACCACAAAGCTGTGCTCCTGCTTCTTCATGGCTCATGAAGTTATGGGGCAAGTCTCTCTCTGGTCGAAGCTCCGCTCCCTTTGCATCGAGCTCCCACTTCACAGAGCAGCTCCAGTTGATGCTTCTTTGTAGATTTTCCTGTTCTGCTCAGAAAAACCCGATTCCTTGTTTTTTTTGAACAGCTGTTAAAAAACAAGATCCTTCATACTTAGACTGTCTCAAAAGATTTAAGGCAAAGATGGGTTCCACATAGTCCACAACGCATGGAGGGTCTTGGGTCTTTTTGGAAAAATAGGTGGACTTCAAAAAGCATAATCTGGAACTTCCATGGCTGCTTTGGGGAACCTTTAATTAGATGTTAGTCTCTTAATGGTGACTTTGAAAAAGAATCTTGAACCTCTCAGAGACAATGGAATGCATTCTTTGATAGGTATGTAGAAGCTTCTAAAAGACAAAATGATATCTTTATTGGGACCAGCAGTCGGTGTAATGGCCATGTTGCTGGACTCCCATGTAGTCAACTGTGGTTCAAGTCCTGGACCTGGTGGCTTAAACTCATGCCAGGCACATGTGCGTGCGTGCCCAAGATCCCGAGAGGAGAATGGAGGAGAAGGGACTGTGGTGTGGCCATCCCCTCAGGGGAGTGATTTCTTGCTTTCTGTTTCTCTGTCTCTGTCTTTCTGGTGAGTGCACGCACCCTACAGCAAAAACCTCTCCAAAAAAAAATTATGCCTTTATCAAGTTTTTGATTACTTAAGCTTCTCTAAGAAGAGGGCTAAGGTTTGTTGTTTACAAAAATAATGTGACTTTCTGCACTTCCCTTTTGTTTTAGTTTGTTCTCTGTGGCTTAATAACTGACTGCCTGAAACTTACAAGGAACAGGTTTGTTTAGTTCATGGTTTTCAAGGACCAGGTGCAGTCTTGTGGTGTGGACGCTGAGGCAGTACGGGCGTCACATGGTGACACAGAACAAGAGCAAGCAGGTGTTGGGGCCGTGTCCCTGTCCCCTCTCCATGTAAACCCAGCAGGTCAGTCATGGGGCCCCACGCTGATGCCCTTGTGACCTCCTAAGGCCCCATATATTAATCCTGTAATTGGGTCAACAGTATAACCAAACTATGATATATGAACTTTTGGGGGGACACAGTCATATCACAGCATCTTTGAAATATCAGTCACTATTGTTAAGTGGGTCCTATTTAATCAAGTGTTTTAAATATTCTGACATTTTGGACACACTTCCCCAATTTGAATTCTAGTAAAGTTGTTTTATTTTGAATGAGAAAGGAAAGGAAAGAGACGGGGGTGGAGGTGGGGGTATTTCCGCCAGAGTCTCATTACACTGCGACCTTGCTGCCCCGGCCTCCCAGGTGACTAGGACCACAGGTGTGGCCACTGCATCTGGCCCAGGAGCCAATCCTGGGCCTCCCCGCACCCAGAAGTGCAGAGTCGTGCCCTCTTGCGCACCACCGTGGCTGGGCCTACCGACATCTTTTGGGGATTGTCTAGAGAAATAAGTTTGGGACGGCCTAGAGGGAAATCTCAGAACTGGTTCTCTCTCTTTATAAGGAGAGAGATGTCACAGCAACCAGGCCGTCTGCAGGGGGCAGTTCAAATACAGCGGAAGCTGGCTGCGCTGACGTGGCACACAGACACAGCGACTAGCCGTGGTTGTGTTCGTATGGAGACAGGTATCGTTAACGTGAGGATTCCAGAAACGGCATGGAATCCCCGGGAGTCGACATGTCCCGATACAATGCTGTAGCCCACAGTTCTAGTTACTGTCTTAAAATATTAATAGTGAACCTCATCGAATCTTTAACCAGGGACACTTCAAGTTCTTTTTCTTCCACAGTTATTGTTTTACCGTGACGATTCTCTGAAAGCTTATGCTCTGACATGAAATTTCAGGAAGGTTCGTAGGAGCGACTGCGTGGGCAGACAGGCAGATGGGTGGCAGGCTATGCCTGGACCGGGGAAGGGTTTCAGAACTTCGATGGAAAACTGACTGGCTCGTGAAACTGCTAACCCAAGATCAAACAGAACAAGGATTAGTTCCAGGGAACTGAACAAACGGATAAGGGGGATTACAACTTTCATGACTTTGTGTTTGAAACTTTTCTGGTTCTTTAATGCTTTGTTTTCTGGATTTAAAAAAACCTGCTTTATTTAAGTTATCTCTAACTTAATAAACTTTTCCAAACAATAGTGAAGCATTTACCTTTCTCTCTACCTGACCCCTTCAGAATTCAGAAACTCCTTTTGAGTATTCTTATTTTCACTGCAATGCAGGTATTTATGCAGTAAGTTCAAAAGGAATCTGTTCTTGTAACACGTGGTGGGACACAGTCAGGTCAGCCCTAGATGCAACTTCTGAGCCTAAAAAAACTTTAAAAATCTAATCTGAGGTTTTCTCCTTCCTTTCTTCCTTCCTTCCTTTCTTTCTTTTTCTTTCTTTCTTTTTTTTTTTTTTTTGAGAGGTTTTGCTGTAGGGCGCGTGCGCTCGCCAGAAAGACAGAGAGATAGAAAGCGAGAAATCACCCCCTTGGAGGGATGGCCACGCCGCAATCCCTTCTCCATTCTCCTCTCGGGATCTTGGGCATGTACGCACACACGCCCGGCATGAGTTTAAGCCGCTGGGTCCGGGACTTGAACCGCTGTCAACTATGTGGGATTCCAGCGACATAGACATTACGCTAACTGCTGGTCCCTCTTTTTCTTTCTTTTTTTTTTTTTTTTAAGAGATATTTTGCCATAAGGGGTGTGTGCTCACCAGAGAGACAGAAAGTGAGAAACCACCCCCCATGGGGGATGGCCATGCCACAGTCCCTCCTCCTCCATTCTCCTCTTGGGATTTTGGGCATGCTTGCACACATACCCAGCATGAGTTTCAAGCCTCTGGGTCCAGGACTCAAACTGCGGTCAACCACATGGGAGTCCAGGGCCTTAACCACTATGCCACCTGCTGGGCCCCCTGTGGTTTCTCACTACCAGACCATGTAGGGGAGCAGAGGGTGACTCTGGGAGCCAGGAATCCCCAGCCATTGCTGTCACATCCATCGTGTGCGTGGGTCGCCGCCCTTCCTGCAGTTACGCGTGTAACAGCCCGTCTAGTGAGGCTAGACTCCTGGAGCAGACAAGGCAGTCCTGCTTGTCTGCTTTGGTGAGACGGGAGGACAGAGAGAGCCATGGCTTGGCAGGAAGCCGCAGGGCCCTGTTACAGTTCTGTGTGCTCTTCCACCTGAGCCGGGCCTGGCTCTCTGCCCTCCGAGGTCTGTCTATGCCCTGCCCGGCAGATCCTTACAGCTGCTTCCTACCTCCTGATCTGGGGCCGGATGTTTACGGCTGCCCTTTCCCTCAATCTTGCAATTGGCTGGATGACTTACAGTAAATGTTGGAGACCATCACCGCTCAGGGTGCCCCGAATGCTGGCAACATTGCTAAAGACATTCCAACTGCAGGGCAGACAGAGCCACCAGCTCGAAACCACCACCCACATTCCACACCCAGAGATGCTTCCAGTTCCAACCTAGAAGTCTCCTTCACTCGCTGCCTGTGAACCCGGAAACCAAGTTTTAATCCTTCTGACTATTCAATACTAACCTTCGCTTTTCTTTTTTTTTAGAGGTTTTTGCTATAGGGTATGTGTGTTCACCAGAGAGACAGAGAGAGGCAGAGATACAGAAAGTGAGAAGTCACCCTCCGGGGGGATGGCCATGCTGCAATCCCTTCTCCATTCTCCTCTTGGGATCTTGGGCACACACACACACGTGTCCGGCATGAGTTTAAGTCACCGGGTCCAGGACTCGAACTGCAGTCAACTACATGAGAGTCTAGCAACATAGCCATTATGCCAACTGCTGGTCCCCGTTTTTCTTTAGTTCCCATAGAAATGCCTCTTGTTAAACACACGGTTTTCTCACCATACTGAGGCCACGTCAGGGGAAGCTCAGCTGCGACGCTCACCCTGAAGGGAGGCCCCGGCCTTGTCCCGAGCGAGCACAGCGAGGTGCAGCACTGACGCGGCAGCCCGACGTCTGCCATGACCTGCTCCCAGAACAGGGGACACGCCCTGCACTGAGAACACGGAGCCCTAGTTCACGGGAAGGACTGCGTCTCCTGAGTATGTCTGGTCACGGCAGGAGCTACAGCCCCACACGCGTGTTCAGCGGTCACGGGATCTCAGGCCGCTCAGTGTCAGGTGCGAAGTACACGTCACCCCGAGCCCTGGACATAGCGGCGGAAATGGAAACGCAGCTCCACGGTACCTGCAGCAAGCAGGCCGGCTGGGGACGGTCTGAGTCAGAGCGGGAGCCTGTCCCTCTTCACAGTCCATTAAGTCTGGGGACGTGGGCCCGGGGTGCCAGGGCCCTCCCGGTGGGACAGGCATGGCCGCCTCTGTGCTGTGCCCACTCGTCTCTGCCAGCTCAGCAAGGGGTCGCCTCGAAAATCAAACGACAAAATCTACATCGGGAAAGTCCCTGAAGAACTGAGGTTCTGGTTTTCAACCCCTGGGTGTCCGCGAGGAAGGAGCCCCACGTGGTGACGGTGTTGGGAAGCTGGCCCGGCCGGGGGACTGACGGGGGGGTGGGGGTGGGGGGTGTGTGTGCTTGTCAAACAGGGGCGGAAGCGGAGGCGGGGCCAGCTGTGCCGTGGCCCACACCCACCCAGCGGATCTGGAGACCCACTCCCGGCCCTGCTGGTGGGCCCGGCTTCACACGCGGCTGGCCAGACTCGGCGTGGCAGCCTGCCAGCGAAAGCGGCTCCACTCCTGGGCCGGGACTGCACCCTCCCACCCTTCGCCGTCCTCCGTCCCAGTGTAAAGACGGGGCAGGTGTAAGTGTGCAGGGCGCCCGCAGGCCACACTGCTGCCTACCAGTGATGGCCACACGCTGTCCCTCCCTTCTCCAGGAACCGGCTGGGCTGGCGTTTTTCTTGAACAGCCCGAGTGTGCACGTACTGGGCAGAGAGAGAGGGGTGACCAGCGCCATCCACGCGGTGGTCACGTCACAATCCTCCTCCTCCATCCCTTCATCTCACCCGATTTGGGGCCAGTGTGGTTGTCAAGCTGCCAGGGCCAATTTGAACCACGCGGTGGGCCACGTGGGACCACACTCCTCTAGCCGTCAGGCCACGCTGCCAGCCCAAGTGCCATGTTTCAGGAAGAGGCCTCGCCCCACGCCGAGTGCTGGATGCTGAGGCCGTGGCAAGGCTCCTGCATTCGCTGCTGACAGAAAAGCCTGCCTCGGCCTCATGGGGAAGGCATGAGTTTTCAATCCAACCAAGTTTCAGGGTCAGCCGAGGGGTCGCTGGGAGACACGGATAGGAGGCCTGTCACACAATCCCAGCCTCCTGCACGGGGGTCTCCTCCCCGGCGCCGCCTCCAGAGAGGCCGCGTCCATCCCCACTCCAGTCCGTGGGGCCGCAGTCGGCCTGAGTTCCCGGCTGAAGGCCTGGGCTCAGGGCTGGGCACCCCCACTCCTATCTGTGGGGCCACAGTCAGTCTGAGTTCCTGGCTGAGGGCCTGGGCTCAGGGCTGGGCACCCCCACTCCTATCTGTGGGGCCGCAGTCGGCCTGAGTTCCCGGCTGAGGGCCTGGGCTCAGGGCTGGGCACCCCCACTCCTATCTGTGGGGCCGCAGTCAGTCTGAGTTCCCGGCTGAGGGCCTGGGCTCAGGGCTGGGCACCCCCACTCCTATCTGTGGGGCCACAGTCAGTCTGAGTTCCCGGCTGAGGGCCTGGGCTCAGGGCTGGGCACCCCCACTCCTATCTGTGGGGCCGCAGTCGGCCTGAGTTCCCGGCTGAAGGCCTGGGAGGGCCTGGGCTCAGGGCTGGGCACCCCCACTCCTATCTGTGGGGCCGCAGTCGGTCTGAGTTCCCGGCTGAGGGCCTGGGCTCAGGGCTGGGCACCCCCACTCCTATCTGTGGGGCCGCAGTCAGTCTGAGTTCCCGGCTGAGGGCCTGGGCTCAGGGCTGGGCACCCCCACTCCTATCTGTGGGGCCGCAGTCGGCCTGAGTTCCCGGCTGAGGGCCTGGGCTCAGGGCTGGGCACCCCCACTCCTATCTGTGGGGCCGCAGTCGGCCTGAGTTCCCGGCTGAGGGCCTGGGCTCAGGGCTGGGCACCCCCACTCCTATCTGTGGGGCCGCAGTCAGTCTGAGTTCCCGGCTGAGGGCCTGGGCTCAGGGCTGGGCACCCCCACTCCTATCTGTGGGGCCGCAGTCAGTCTGAGTTCCCGGCTGAGGGCCTGGGCTCAGGGCTGGGCACCCCCACTCCTATCTGTGGGGCCGCAGTCAGTCTGAGTTCCCGGCTGAGGGCCTGGGCTCAGGGCTGGGCACCCCCACTCCTATCTGTGGGGCCGCAGTCGGCCTGAGTTCCCGGCTGAGGGCCTGGGCTCAGGGCTGGGCACCCCCACTCCTATCTGTGGGGCCGCAGTCGGCCTGAGTTCCCGGCTGAGGGCCTGGGCTCAGGGCTGGGCACCCCCACTCCTATCTGTGGGGCCGCAGTCAGTCTGAGTTCCCGGCTGAGGGCCTGGGCTCAGGGCTGGGCACCCCCACTCCTATCTGTGGGGCCGCAGTCGGCCTGAGTTCCCGGCTGAGGGCCTGGGCTCAGGGCTGGGCACCCCCACTCCTATCTGTGGGGCCGCAGTCGGCCTGAGTTCCCGGCTGAGGGCCTGGGCTCAGGGCTGGGCACCCCCACTCCTATCTGTGGGGCCGCAGTCAGTCTGAGTTCCCGGCTGAGGGCCTGGGCTCAGGGCTGGGCACCCCCACTCCTATCTGTGGGGCCGCAGTCGGCCTGAGTTCCCGGCTGAGGGCCTGGGCTCAGGGCTGGGCACCCCCACTCCTATCTGTGGGGCCGCAGTCGGCCTGAGTTCCCGGCTGAGGGCCTGGGCTCAGGGCTGGGCACCCCCACTCCTATCTGTGGGGCCGCAGTCAGTCTGAGTTCCCGGCTGAGGGCCTGGGCTCAGGGCTGGGCACCCCCACTCCTATCTGTGGGGCCGCAGTCGGCCTGAGTTCCCGGCTGAGGGCCTGGGCTCAGGGCTGGGCACCCCCACTCCTATCTGTGGGGCCGCAGTCGGCCTGAGTTCCCGGCTGAGGGCCTGGGCTCAGGGCTGGGCACCCCCACTCCTATCTGTGGGGCCGCAGTCGGCCTGAGTTCCCGGCTGAGGGCCTGGGCTCAGGGCTGGGCACCCCCACTCCTATCTGTGGGGCCGCAGTCGGCCCTGAGTTCCCGGCTGAGGGCCTGGGCTCAGGGCTGGGCACCCCCACTCCTATCTGTGGGGCCGCAGTCAGTCTGAGTTCCCGGCTGAGGGCCTGGGCTCAGGGCTGGGCACCCCCACTCCTATCTGTGGGGCCGCAGTCAGTCTGAGTTCCCGGCTGAGGGCCTGGGCTCAGGGCTGGGCACCCCCACTCCTATCTGTGGGGCCGCAGTCAGTCTGAGTTCCCGGCTGAGGGCCTGGGCTCAGGGCTGGGCACCCCCACTCCTATCTGTGGGGCCGCAGTCGGCCTGAGTTCCCGGCTGAGGGCCTGGGCTCAGGGCTGGGCACCCCCACTCCTATCTGTGGGGCCGCAGTCGGTCTGAGTTCCCGGCTGAGCTGGGCCTGGGCTCAGTTCCCGGCTGAGGGCTGGGCAGGGCTGGGCACCCCCACTCCTATCTGTGGGGCCGCAGTCAGGGCCGCAGTCGGCCTGAGTCAGTCTGAGTTCCCGGCTGAGGGCCTGGGCTCAGGGCTGGGCACCCCCACTCCTATCTGTGGGCTCGGCCTGAGTTCCCGGCTGAGGCTCAGGCTAGTTCCACAGCCCAGGTCTGCAGGCCGGGCCCCTCCTGGCCCTTGACACCCTGGGAAGGAAAGGTGGGTCCCTGCTCTGACCCTGAGGAAGGCCAGTGTTGGGAGAAGCCCGCGTCCTTCCCCCAAGCGTGGTGGCAGCTGTGGTGGGTTTGCGACTTTCTGGCGGGGCGTCAGGGCGGCGTTCTGAGTGGCCAGGTCCTGCTGGGCTGGGTGCCCCCTCCAGTATGGAAGGGTTAGAAAGACAACAGACTTTCTTTTAAAGTCCAGGATGACACGTCTGAGGCAAAGGAATAGCCAGATATTTTGGAACATTTTATACCATTAAGACCTTTTGTGCATAGATTTTAAACCCAAAACGAGTTAACTGATACAGGAATCTGGAGGCTTTTCTTTGCTTCTGGATATCCCTAGCTTTGGAAGCTGGGAGATCACCTGAATCCAGCCCAGGGCCGTCGGACGACCCCGACAGCCGCTCTGTGGAACAGTGGGCCTAGAACTCACGACAGCGCCACGAAGGACACGCTGAGGACCCACCCAGAAAGGCTGCCTGGAGGCTCAGCATGCGGGGCCTCTCCTGGGGAGCTGAGGCAGAGCACGGACGGCAGGCCAGCGTGGCGAAAGACCATCCCCATCTGGGGGCAGCACCGGGTCCTGCGAGAGGCACACGCCACGCTGACAGGTGACAGGCCCAGGCACCCCTTCAGCTGCCCTGGACCTGGGCGCTCCCATGGTGAGGGGAGGGAGGAGCACGGAAAACAGACTCGGTCAAGGAACGACCGGGCTGTCCTCACCGCTGCCCGTGCTTGGGCCCAGTTACACGGCAGAGGAAATGTGGCAGGTGTGTCTGGCAAAGTCCGGGGCTGCTTGAGAAACCAGGTAAATGGAAGTGGCTTCTTTTTCAAGGACTTACAAATTGGTTTTGTTTAAATACAAAAGTAACAAATGTCTATTTCTGAGAAGGAGGAACTTGTAACGAGAGGGTTCTTACAGGAGAGGACACCAGTACTCGAGGGACCCGGCATCCCAGACCTCACGCTCTGGCCCAGGGGCTGCCCCAGCAGCTCCCTGCAGCTCCTGACCCCACCTGGGCTCACACTGCCATGAAGGCGGTGCCATCCCAGGCTCCTGCAGGCAGTGCCCTGGCGGCTGCTGGGCAGAGCAGGGCCGTGTGGGCCTGCTCCCTCGCCTCCGGAGGGCAGCGGCCGGGGCTGCTTAGCGGGTAGAGTGCTCATAGCCAGCATAAGCTGCACCATCTCAGGTGGGCACGGGGAGGCCGCAGGCCGCGGGATGGAGCTGAGAGGAGAGCGCGGCGTATTTTAGGGGTATGGCATAGCGTGGAAGAAATGTGTCTGCCTGATGCGTGGAAGGCTGGAATGCAAACAGCTCCAGGGCTAAATTTAGCCAAGGGCTCTTTTCCTCAGAACTGTGTTATGCATACAGAACAGGAGACCTCTCACGTCCCGCCGCCCCCGTGGCCGTCTCTGACCACAGGAGAAAGCTCCAGTGGCAGCTGGGAGTCTTAGGGGATGGACGGCTCTACCCCCTCACTGGCCCTGATACAACGAGGGAGGCCCCACTCCTGTGTCCCCTGCCCCAGCGGAGAAAAGGTCTGCATCGTGACAGGAGGCATTCTCGCCAGGACCGACGTTTCAGGCCCACGGGCTGGCAGAGGGACTTCACGGAGGCCAGGCAGCAGCGGCACCCACCCAGCCGCCCGTGCCGAGGTCGGGGCTTCGTCCAGGGTGGCTCAGCTGTCAGTGACCAGGCCGGAATGACTTCTGAGACCGAGGCTCCTGGCCCCTCCCGGGAGGGCTCGGGGAGCGCTGGCATTAGCTGGAAATGCAGGGTCTCGGGCCCCCAGGCCCTGAGCCACACGCGCACTAGGACAAGACCCCAGGCGGTCGGTGCACAGGAGCCTGAGCCCCTGGTGGTGAAGAGTAGAGCCCCGTCACGCCCGCGTGGTGGCTGCAGGCTCCGCCCTGTACCCGGGCACGCCACTGCACCCATGGCTCCTGCTCTGTTTCACACAAAACAAGCCCCAGCTCCACCGTCGGCACCACTGGGCAGCGGAGATCGGGCCAGGGCCTGGCTCTGGGAGCTGCACGGCGGCTGGAGAGTGGACCAGCGGCCGCGTGCCCTGGCCTGTGGAAACGCTCCTCGGGCCCGTCTGCGTGTTCACCTAACTCCATGACTCAAGGAGAAAAGATCTAAAATGAACACGCCCCCCCAGGGATATCTCGGGCCTGGAAGTACTCTGGCTGGAGAAAGGCAGGCTGGGTGTCAGTTCGGAAGCTACAGCAGACGGGGCTCTAACCCTCTGCTTCAGGAACGCTAGGGCCTAGACCACCCAGGGCTCTGCAGCCGCCTCAGCCCTGCCCTGCCCTGCCCAGCCCAGGGTCTCTTCGCTGCTACTACATTTTGTCTTTTGATTTCCAAGCCTGTGATTTTTGTGGAGGCTGAATGTTCTTAAACATAATTAATTTTGAAACTAGTAACAATTGCACATGCGTCAGGCCAGGGTTTGGCCATGTGCTAGCAGAAAACCCAGTTGAAATGCAGAATGGGAGGGAGGTCTGGCCATGAGATGAGACGCAAGCTATGGGACAACCCGGGTTCTCTGCTCAGGCCGCTGTCCTGTGCCCTCGCGAGGGGAGGCCCGGCTGGGGCAGCACACGTCCTAGCACCTTCCTGGGGCTCAGCTCAGCACTGCCATGCAGGACATGCCCAAATTTCATCTTTGAAACGAGTCTCTAGAACAACCAAGTATTTAAGGAACAGAAATTTAAGTCAGGAAGAAAAATAATTCATTTTGTTTTTGCAGCGTCATTTTCTTTGCTTTCTCATATTCAAATATTTTGACTTTCTAATGCATTAGCAGGCTTGTGCATTTATATCTGCAGACTTCCTGCAAGGTTAATTAAAAGAAAAACCTCCCCTCAAACCAGACAGAGAAACGTTGGGAGTCGCAGACATGCTGTGCTTCAGCAGGAGGGTTTAGTCACAGGCCTTTCAGGGTCCAGTGGGCCAGGAGGGACTTTCCGCAGTGTCTCTGGGAGCACCCGCTGGGGCGTGCCCCAGGAAGGCCATGAGTGATGGGTGCAGGGCCCTCCCCACCCTCCTAGAGCTGATGTCCTTTATAGCTAAGGATGCAATGCGGGGTCTGGGATGTTGGTATGTGAAGGCTGAGCGAGCACCAGGCCATGCCTGCAGGGACCCACTCAGAGCAAGCACCAGGCCACGCCTGCAGGGACTCCCTCGGAGAGAGCACCAGGCCACGCCTGCAGGGACCCACTCAGAGCGAGCACCAGGCCACGCTTGCAGGGACCCGTTCAGAGAGAGCACCAGGCCATGCCTGCAGGGACACCCTCGGAGCGAGCACCAGGCCACGCCTGCAGGGACACCCTCGGAGCGAGCACCAGGCCACGCCTGCAGGGACTCCCTCGGAGAGAGCACCAGGCCACGCCTGCAGGGACTCCCTCGGAGCGAGCACCAGGCCACGCCTGCAGGGACCCACTCAGAGCAAGCACCAGGCCACGCCTGCAGGGACCCACTCAGAGCAAGCACCAGGCCACGCCTGCAGGGACTCCCTCGGAGAGAGCACCAGGCCACGCCTGCAGGGACCCGCTCGGAGCGAGCACCAGGCCACGCCTGCAGGGACCCACTCAGAGCGAGCACCAGGCCACGCTTGCAGGGACTCCCTCGGAGAGAGCACCAGGCCACGCCTGCAGGGACCCGCTCGGAGAGAGCACCAGGCCACGCCTGCAGGGACCCGCTCGGAGAGAGCACCAGGCCACGCCTGCAGGGACCCGTTCAGAGAGAGCACCAGGCCATGCCTGCAGGGACACCCTCGGAGCGAGCACCAGGCCACGCCTGCAGGGACACCCTCGGAGCGAGCACCAGGCCACGCCTGCAGGGACACCCTCGGAGCGAGCACCAGGCCACGCCTGCAGGGACTCCCTCGGAGCGAGCACCAGGCCACGCCTGCAGGGACTCCCTCGGAGCGAGCACCAGGCCACGCCTGCAGGGACCCACTCAGAGCGAGCACCAGTCCACGCCTGCAGGGACACCCTCGGAGAGAGCACCAGGCCACGCCTGCAGGGACTCCCTCGGAGCGAGCACCAGGCCACGCCTGCAGGGACTCCCTCGGAGCGAGCACCAGGCCACGCCTGCAGGGACCTGCTCAGAGAGAGCACCAGGCCGCGCCTGCAGGGACCTGCTCGGAGCGAGCACCAGGCCACGCCTGCAGGGACACCCTCGGAGAGAGCACCAGGCTGCACCTGCAGGGACTTGCTCCAGACAGGCATGTGGTTCCTGACGTTCACCTGTGCACTCGGCACGAAGGCCCGCGTGTGGGCCCCAGGACGGCTCCCAGGAGCGGATGTGTAGCAGAAAGCTCCCCCCCGCCCCTCTGTCTACAGGAGCCTCGGGCTCCTGGCCACTGGGTCGGTCTCCACAGCCACAGCTCCCCAAATGGTCTGTCCACATGCAAAGGCTGGCCTGAGGGCTCCTGCGGTGACACAGCTAGATGGGACGGGGCCGTGCCCAGGCCACCCAGCCCTCCGACCACTGTGCTGGGGACGGGCTCCCCCTTCCCGGTCGGAACTCAGGTTCTTGGTGCCGGGTCGGATGGAGCTTAGGCCTGACCTCAGGAAGCTGTAGGACGGCATCTGGTCTGACCGCACGGAGGCGCCGGGGCCCTGGGCTCTGCCCGGTCGGATGCTCACCGGCACTGCGGGGGCTGCTGCGGGGCAGCACAGAGGTGACGGAGGACCTCGGACCCGCCTTCCCAATGGCACAGCAGAAACCACCTAACCCCGGGCCCAGGGTGGATTCGAGCCCAGGGTTCATGCTGAAGACCCACACGGAGGTCCCTGCACCTGCTGGCCAGGTGTGGCCTCACTATGGGATCAGTGACTACAGGCGGCGAGCTCTGGGCAAGCCAGGCCGGCGGCATTTCACACTGGGGTCCTGAGGTGGCCCCTGGTGAGTGAGAGGCAGGAGTGTTTGCACTCCAGGATGAGGAGGAAGGCGGTCCGTACAGGGGCTGAGCGATGTGGGAGGTCTAGGGAAATGTGGCCTCTGCTCTGCCCAGAGAGCCCAGGAGGAGGGCACTGACAGGACGCTTGGGCGCACAGACCCGAGGGACACTCAGCCGCCCACGCCAGGGCCTCGTGCCCAGGTTCCCGGGCCCACACTGGCCGAAGTTGGTGACCCCCTCCTGCATGGGCTGGGAGCACACAGGTCTGGCTGTTCATGATCGCCGTGTCCTGCCATGTGCCGTGGCCCTGGCACGGGCTCCAGGGGTCTCTAGATGCCTGGGGGAGCAAGGTACCACCGAGGTCCCTGCTGCTACCCAGAGGGTGACAGGGACCGAGGAGGACGCTGGGTGAGTCGGCGCAGAAGACCTAACCCATGACAGCACAGGCCGGGAATAGGCGGGGGCGACAGCAGGCTGCCCTTCAAGCTTACCGAGACCTCGCCCCGCTCCAGCAGGGCCCAAGGACCCACTTCCCCAGAGTCGTGCGTGGCCCTGCTGTGACACAGGGACACAGGGCTGAGGCCCGGCCGTGCTGTGTGGCAGAATTCCTGGGGCTCCTTCCAGCATCCTGAGCCCGGCCCTGTGCAGGGCTGTGCATCCACACACCCCAGCTGCCGTTCACAGGTGCTCGGATGGCTGAGCAGGTGGGGGAGTGACCGTCCGCTGCTAGACTAAGCCATCGCAGGCTGCAGGAGAACGACGCGGCCCCACAGACGTGCCCGGGAAGGGCCCTCGTGCCTCAGTGGTCACAGTCCCATGACAGGTCCACGGCTAACACACTCCCTGAGACCCCGAGAGAACTGCGCTGCCACCACAGGTCCCCTCCGGGCCCCAGCAACCACCGGCTCCCAGTCCTCCCAGCTGAGCACAGACCCAGGCTCTTCCCTTGGGAAGGGTCCTGACTGGCCCACGCCTGCTGCGGGCTCGGGCTCCCTGCCAGACTGGGCGGGACCTTCAGTGGACGAACACCCAGGTGGTTCGGGGTAGGTCGCGACGCGTCCAGGGGCGGTTCCGGGCCTGGAGGCCGCCCTCAGGGTCTGTCGACGGGCTCCCGGACACGAGGGCAGGTAAAGAGAACCCGCCTCACCTCGCCTTGCCCCATGAGGACGGACCAAGCACGCGGGGTGGCGGCCGCAGAGCGGAAGGGGGCCCAACTGGATGAGGCAGGAAGAGCAGGGAGCTCGGACGGGGCCTGAGGTCCCAGGGCGCGAGGAAGGCGCCTACCTGGCTCTCGCCCCCGGGGTCCTTGTAGCCGCATGCTTCCACGAAGTCTGGGAACACCCCCGACCAGCCGTCGCTCGTGCAGTTTTTGCTCATGTTTCCTGGAAAGCGAAGGTCAGAGATTTAACCCGCACGGCCGTGGGAGCTGCCCGTGTGGCCATCGGGGCCGTGCCGAGGTCTGTGCTGTCCTTACCGCGCCTCTGCTCCCAGGGGGGCTGGCGGGCGGCCTTCGGGGTCCTTCCTCAGGCGCCTCATCAGCGAGCCACCTCTGGGAGGTCGTGGGGGTGAGGGACGCGAGTGGATAAGTGTCATACACAGTGACGTTGGCAGTTGTCATGACTGCAACCGGGCTGCTCCCCACCCTGGTCCCGGCAGCTCCATCCCCTCCCTCCAGCCTGCCCCTCACCCTTCACTGCCCGAGAGGCCCCAACAGGCTCCGCTGGTCCCTGGGGCTCGAGGAGAGGAATTAGGGTTAGACCACGGGAGGCAGCCACCTGCCTACACAACCCAGCACGGCCTCGAGCTCCGAGGGCTGTGCACCGTCTCGTTAGAGCGCGAGCTCGGAGGGTGACCTGCGAGCACTGGCAGTCGGGGACAGAGGGAGGGCCGTCTCTGTGCTTGCGGCCGGCAGGGCCTGGTGGGCCTCTCGCCGCCGGCCCTCTGCTCTTCCTGAGCGCTTGTTTAGCTAAGCAACTGCTTCTTTCTCTTCCTTTTCCTTTTGCTTTTTCCTGAACTGGGGTCAAAGTCAAAATGAATTTGTCAGTTAACTGGGGTAGATCCACTTAAGGGCCTAGGGTAGATTTTTAATCTGTTTGGTTTCTGCGAGAGGAGAGTGCATATAATGTGTCAAAGTTGTGTCAGAAATAGGGCGAGGCCCGGCAGGGAGGTTTCAGTCTGCCCGAGTTAGAGGGAACCTGACCTTAACTCAATTCTGGGGCAGTTGGGTTTGACAGTCAAATTGTCCAATGGATGACTGGGTTGAGCCAGTAAGGGCAGGGCATATACACATGCAGAGCTAGCTAGAAAGACAGATAGAGACACACAGAGACACGTGCATATATACACATGCAGAGCTAGCTAGAAAGACAGATAGAGACACACAGAGACACGTGCATATGTACACATGCAGAGCTAGCTAGAAAGACAGACAGAGACACACAGAGACACGTGCATATATACACATGCAGAGCTAGCTAGAAAGACAGATAGAGACACACAGAGACACGTGCATATATACACATGCAGAGCTAGCTAGAAAGACAGACAGAGACACACAGAGACACGTGCATATATACACATGCAGAGCTAGCTAGAAAGACAGATAGAGACACACAGAGACACGTGCGTATATACACATGCAGAGCTAGCTAGAAAGACAGAGACACGCAGAGACACGTGCGTATATACACATGCAGAGCTAGCTAGAAAGACAGATAGAGACACACAGAGACACGTGCGTATGTACACATGCAGAGCTAGCTAGAAAGACAGATAGAGACACACAGAGACACGTGCGTATGTACACATGCAGAGCTAGCTAGAAAGACAGAGACACACAGAGACATGTGCATATATACACATGCATAGCTAGCTAGAAAGACAGAGATACACGGAGACACGTGCGTATATACACATGCATAGCTAGCTAGAAAGACAGAGACACACAGAGACACGTGCATATATACACATGCAGAGCTAGTGAGAAAGACAGAGACACACAGAGACACGTTTATATATACACATGCAGAGCTAGCTAGAAAGACAGAGACACACAGAGACACGTGCATATATACACATGCAGAGCTAGCTAGAAAGACAGAGACACACAGAGACACGTGCATATATACACATGCAGAGCTAGCTAGAAAGACAGATAGAGACACACAGAGACACGTGCGTATATACACATGCAGAGCTAGCTAGAAAGACAGAGACACACAGAGACACGTGCATATATACACATGCAGAGCTAGCGAGAAAGACAGAGACACACAGAGACACGTGCATATATACACATGCAGAGCTAGCTAGAAAGACAGAGACACACAGAGACACGTGCATATGTACACATGCAGAGCTAGCTAGAAAGACAGAGACACACAGAGACACGTGCATATGTACACATGCAGAGCTAGCTAGAAAGACAGAGACACACAGAGACACGTGCATATATACACATGCAGAGCTAGCTAGAAAGACAGAGACACACAGAGACACGTGCATATATACACATGCAGAGCTAGCGAGAAAGACAGAGACACACAGAGACACGTGCATATATACACATGCAGAGCTAGCTAGAAAGACAGAGACACACAGAGACACGTGCATATATACACATGCAGAGCTAGCTAGAAAGACAGAGACACACAGAGACACGTGCATATGTACACATGCAGAGCTAGCTAGAAAGACAGAGACACACAGAGACACGTGCATATGTACACATGCAGAGCTAGCGAGAAAGACAGAGACACACAGAGACACGTGCATATGTACACATGCAGAGCTAGCTAGAAAGACAGAGACACACAGAGACACGTGCATATATACACATGCAGAGCTAGCGAGAAAGACAGAGACACACAGAGACACGTGCATATATACACATGCAGAGCTAGCTAGAAAGACAGAGACACACAGAGACACGTGCATATATACACATGCAGAGCTAGCTAGAAAGACAGAGACACACAGAGACATGTGCATATGTACACATGCAGAGCTAGCTAGAAAGACAGAGACACACAGAGACACGTGCATATGTACACATGCAGAGCTAGCGAGAAAGACAGAGACACACAGAGACACGTGCATATGTACACATGCAGAGCTAGCTAGAAAGACAGAGACACACAGAGACACGTGCATATATACACATGCAGAGCTAGTGAGAAAGACAGAGACACACAGAGACACGTGCATATATACACATGCAGAGCTAGCTAGAAAGACAGAGGCACACAGAGACACGTGCATATATACACATGCAGAGCTAGCTAGAAAGACAGAGACACACAGAGACACGTGCATATATACACATGCAGAGCTAGCTAGAAAGACAGATAGAGACACACAGAGACACGTGCGTATATACACATGCAGAGCTAGCTAGAAAGACAGAGACACACAGAGACACGTGCATATATACACATGCATGAGAAAGACAGAGACACACAGAGACACGTGCATATATACACATGCAGAGCTAGCTAGAAAGACAGAGGCACACAGAGACACGTGCATATATACACTGCAGAGCTAGCTAGAAAGACAGAGACACACACAGAGTATATACACATGCAGAGCTAGCTAGAAAGACAGAGACACACAGAGACATATATACACATGCAGAGCTAGCTAGAAAGACAGAGACACACAGAGACACGTGCATATGTACACATGCAGAGCTAGCTAGAAAGACAGAGACACACAGAGACACGTGCATATGTACACATGCAGAGCTAGCTAGAAAGACAGAGACACACAGAGACACGTGCATATATACACATGCAGAGCTAGCGAGAAAGACAGAGACACACAGAGACACGTGCATATATACACATGCAGAGCTAGCGAGAAAGACAGAGACACACAGAGACACGTGCATATATACACATGCAGAGCTAGCTAGAAAGACAGAGACACACAGAGACACGTGCATATGTACACATGCAGAGCTAGCGAGAAAGACAGAGACACACAGAGACACGTGCATATGTACACATGCAGAGCTAGCTAGAAAGACAGAGACACACAGAGACACGTGCATATGTACACATGCAGAGCTAGCGAGAAAGACAGAGACACACAGAGACACGTGCATATGTACACATGCAGAGCTAGCTAGAAAGACAGAGACACACAGAGACACGTGGATGTATCTACTCTATTTATTTACTTATTTCTGTCAGAGGGCATGTGCCCTCGCCAGAGAGAGACAAATGAGAGAGACACAGTGAGACAGCACCCCAGGAAATGGTCACGCACAACCCTTCCCTCATCTCAGCCACCTTTCAGGTCCTGTCATGTCTCTCACTGGGTCTGGGACTCGAATCGTGAAGTCGGTCATGCAGGATCTGGCTGCCTTCACCACCAGGCCATGGGTTGGCCAAAGGGAAGGCAGTTTTGGTTCTTGGGTTTTGATTCTCAGTGTTTGGTTTCTGGTCCTTGACAAGGGCTGGCTGCAATCTAGGGCATGTGGACTTCCACCTTGGGAACGCTGGCTTCGGCGATGTGTCCGAGTTTGGACCCAGGCCGTATTTTCAGAGAAATGGCTAACCCAGCAGAAATGGCTCCGGGACACGGTGGCCACAGGGGAAGTTCCAACTGGATGAAAGCGCTTATTTATGGGACAGTCAGAAGGGGAAGAGCTGAAGTTCCCACAGAGTCAACGCAATTTCACTTTCACGTTGGGGTCTCATAGACACTGCCGGTCCGGCCTCCTGAGTAGCCGGGGCTGCAGGAGTGTGTCATTGTGCTCAGCTTCTGGGGGCCGAGGACCAAACCTGGACCTCCTACCGGCCCCAGCCGTGAGCGAGTGTCTGCTCAGTGGGCAGCACTGCGGCGGCAGGCAGGTGCCTTCTCATGAGCACGTGGAGACATTTAAAGACTCAGCAGATCGAAGTTGGCCTCCTGGCAAAGAGCAAGCAAGTATATGCCTTTACAGCTAAACCACAATGGGTGTCTTCCCCGTTTTTAGGTGTTTGCCATAGGGCACATGTATGCACCAAAGAGAGAAAGAGAGAGACAGTGAGAGGGAAAGAGAGAAATCACTCCCGTGAGGAGGGACACGCTGCAATCCCTCCCCCTCCATTCTCTTCTCAGGATTTTGGGCATGCACCCACATGTGCCAGGAGTGAGTTTCAAGCTGCTGGGTCTGGCCAACCACAGTTGGCCATGTGAGAGTCCAACTCCTTAACCACCAAGCCACGTGCTGGTCCCATCAGGAAGCCAAGGGTCCCAGAATGAAGACTGCTGTGCCGGAACGTGTCTGCCTGTGCTGCAAACGGCCAGGCACTCGTCCAGGAACCTATCCTGCTCCTCACCGGAGAGGCCGGGCACCTCCTGGGCAATGCCTCACTGGTCTGGGCCACTCTCTATTCGAGCTCCATCTCCCGGGACCTCTCTGTCCACCAAAACCCACCAAACTCTCCCATGTTGTCATGACCTTTGCTATGTCTCAAATGATTTCTTGGCAACAACTGCTGAAAAGCTTTCAACTTAATTCATAATTACAAAGGGTTGTCTGCAGAAAATGGATTGATCTTTTGCAGACCAAGAAGGGGTGAGCCGGTTCCAGATGGCAGGGTTTGTTAAAAAACATTCCCTCAAATTGCAATGAAGAAAGCAGCAAGCAGTACAAGCAAGTGCAGAGCCAGCCGTCTCTGCTCCAGGCCTGCCTGGCCACCCTGTCCTGCCTGGGCTTTTACTCACCGCCTTTGTGGTTCAGGTATGTAAGTCTGACGTTTCAGCTCCAAGCCTGGAAGAGCTGCTCCTGCCCGCAGTTACATGTGTGTGTGCGGTAGACATATGTGTGAGCGCTTTCTGTCTCAGTGGTATTGCAAATTGATGGAGGAACTGCATTTAGTTAACTTATGTAAGTGACGTGCTCTCAGAAAATCAAGAACAGACTAAATGTTTTCGACTTCTCACCACTTGGGCGATCGTTGGTAGATAAGGACTTGTTGGCTGGCTTAGGATGGGCGTGTCACGGTTCGGCTGTGTATTCAGCACAGGTGCAGGGCGTTCCGCACCGACTCTCCTTAGTGCTAGTCCCGAAGGGTCTTATGGGAAAAGCGACCGCTGTTCTGTGCGAGCGAGTAACCCAGGCTCACAGCCAAGGGTGAGTGGCCTTAGCAGGTGTGAGTCAGGCAACGTTTCGCCCTGAGAGATGTCCTTCCGGACCTAGCGGCTCTCAGCCCTGTTAGGAACGGAGAGCGGACGCCGAGACCAATCTGTGCAGACCACAGCTTAATCCTTAGGCCTGGCGAGGAGAAACCAGGACAGAGGTGTCACCTGCTGCCCCACAGGTCCTGTTCCAGACGGGCTAAGACACGGGGCCACGAGGAGCCAGGCTCCAGTCGACGAGCTGCACACAGGAAACACTCACTTCCAGAGGTCACAGCTGGCAGACGTGCCAGCCCCAGAGGCTGTGTGACAGATGGGCCACAGCTGCCTCTCCGCGAGTGCGCTGCAGGTCTCGGTCACTACGGGCTGGACAGTCCAGTTACTTTATGCGACTGAGATTACTGGACATGATGAGAATGGTCTGTCCAAGTACATGGGAGGAGTAAGATACATTTTTGGTGAGAAAAAATTATAAAAAGAAATGATCTATTTTTGTAAAAAGAGCAGTTTTGTCTAACTGAGAAGCTGTTCGGGTGTCAAAGCTGAGGTTAGTTCCCATCTTGAGGTGCTTGTCACAGGGAAGCTAGTCCGTCCGTAACATGGAGAAGAACTGGGCTTCTGGCCACCAGGCCTCTGAGGGATTCAGGCAAGCAGAGGCCACCTCCGACCTTCCAGTGGGAGCATTTGTGCCCAGTAAAGACAGAATGGGCAAGCTCACGGCTGTCTCCTCTCCGCCGAGGCTGTGGGCTTCTGGGCGATGCTGAGCAAGACCGAACCCTACACTTACCATCCCTGGCACTTAGCGTGTTGCTACGGGTCTTCTGTACTCTCTGGAGACAGAAAGAGGGCACGACAGTGAGAGCAACCCCGGAGGGACAGTCCACTGCAGTCCTCTCGCCTCCGTCTCCCCTTTCGGGATCTGGGCATGCACACCCAGGTACCCAGTGTGCTCAGGCTACTGGGTCCAGACCCAACATACGGTTACTGTGGACCACCAGGCCACTGGGTCCAGACCCAACATACGGTTACTGTGGACCACCAGGCCACTGGGTCCAGACCCAACATACGGTTACTGTGGACCACCAGGCCACTGGGTCCAGACCCAACATACGGTTACTGTGGACCACCAGGCCACTGGGTCCAGACCCAACATACGGATACTGTGGACCACCAGGCCACTGGGTCCAGACCCAACATACGGTTACTGTGGACCACCAGGCCACTGGGTCCAGACCCAACATACGGTTACTGTGGACCACCAGGCCACTGGGTCCAGACCCAACATACGGTTACTGTGGACCACCAGGCCACTGGGTCCAGACCCAACATACGGATACTGTGGACCACCAGGCCACTGGCTGGCCCTCCCTGAGCCGAAGGCCGCTGTGTCCTTACACTGGGTCATCAGAAGTCATGATGCACTTTTGCATAGAAACCCAGAAAGAAGGCCAGGACTTTTCTGACAACCTAACACATGGCTGCCAGACATGCAAGGGCCCTTTCTCAGGGAAAAGACGCATCACACGTGTGGGGACGGCTGACGGCTGGTCCGTGTCCCCAACGGGGAGCGGCAAGCTCTGCTGTCCCAAGGTCCCCTGCGTCTCCATTGCTGGGTCTCCAGCACCAACTGACCAGCTCAGCACAGGCACTCAGCACACCAAGGTCCTCGGTCACCATCACTCTCCAGACAGACTACAGTCAAGGGACGAGGTGCATGGGACAGTCCTTAATGCCTGAGCCCCAAGTTGCTTTATTCTGAAGATTTGGTTCAGAGACACTAAAAGTGCATTTCAGGGGCTGGCAGGTGGTGTGGTGGTTAAGGCGCTGGACTCCCCCATGGCTGACTACGGTTTGAGTCCCGGACCTGGAGGCATACTTTTTCACTTTCCCCCTCTCTCTGCTCAAATCTTTAAAAAAAAAAAAAAAAAAGTGTATTCCAGTTATCAGTGGTAGGTACTGGGTTTACTCTGACGTTTTGAATACCCTCACATCCTTTGCAGCAAACGGTGTCGCTGTGACTGGAAACAGAAGCACAAACACGAGTCTCCCGACAGCACTGAAGGTGAGAGCTGTCACTGAGGTTGGGCAGACGCCAAGGGGGCCGCAGAAGGGGGCAGCCTGGTCCAGGGTGCTGCGCTGTCAGGGTTCGGAGGCTGACCCAACGTGGGGAATCGTCAAAGCAAATGGGGTCGGCCTCGCAGCCTCCTACTCAGTGACACCTTGGCTGAAAGCGGTCGCTGCAGGTCCTGACGGTGACCTGGCCGGCTGTGTGAGTGGGCTGTGACCCGGTGACCTTGCAGCTGACGGCAGCCAACAGAGGCTGCCACTGGCCCGACATGCCCGGGCACGGTAGAGCCGACTGTGGCAGCCGGCGGGCTGTTACCAGGCAGTACATACGGCCTGCGCTTGTGCCGGGCCAGGGCCCAATAGCTCCAGCCGGGAGTGCTGCCTTTGTAGAAAACGCGGTTGGGTAATGGAGTGGAACTGTGGAAGCCCACTGCTCTTAGCCTTTCTTTCGACCTCCCGTCTCTCTGACTGAGCCCCACACCCAGCCGTCTGGCTCTCCGTCTGGCCAGCCCCTGCAGGCCGAGCCCAAGGCTGAGGCGACCGTGGAGCAAAGCCTGCCGTTCACTGCCCTGCCAGGCACGTCTCCTGCCAGAGGTTAGCGTTTGCTGATCTGAAGATGGACTCATCACCCAGATGTGCTTCCCCACCCACCCTGGCTTCCCGCAGGACCGGGCAGCGGGGAGGTGGAGGCGCTGTGCACCGGGGGCCTGCTCTCAGGACGGGGGCCTGCGCCGGCTCTGGAGGCTCTGCTGTCCCGTCCGCTCTCTGCGCCTGGGCCCTTGGCTGTGCTCAGGGTGGTGGACGCAGCACTCCCCGCTCAGGTCGGCAGGGGCCCCACAGCAGCCGGTCACACAGAGGGGTGTCAGTGGTGCAGGGCAACAATGCCACAGCAGAGTGGCGGAGCGGGCCAAGGGCTGCGGCACGGAACTGGCCCCGGCTGTCGGCCTGAGTCCACGTCCCTGGACAGCGGGGCTGTCCTTGCTTGCAGGAAGAAAGAGCCGGTCGCCCCCGGCCCTCACCCTCTGCGTTTCTGCGATTCTCATCTGAGCAGTCTGAAGGGTAAGTGAGCGGAGTCACAACTCCTGCCCTCACAGCTGTCCCCAACACGGCCAGGGCTCCGCGGGTGGGTGAGGACACGCACTGGGTCCCTCCCAGGGAGGGGTGGGGCCTGAGGGGCCATCTACCGCACCGGACCTGGGCTCCGCCTTACCTGCACAGACATACCAGGTGCTGGTGGCCAGGAGGACATGCCACACCCCTGTGCTGGCTCACGGCCAGGGCTGTCACCCTACTGTGGCAGCAAAGGCCCCAACTTCCCCTACGGGGTGGGGCGTTCGGAAGTTCAGACTTCTAGAGTCATTTAGAACCCTGTCCGCAGATGGCCATGGCACTGCCAGAGCTTCAGGCTGCCACATCGTGCACCTCGGTCTGGGGGCCCTGGGAGCCATCCTGGGCAGTGACATCTCTCTTTTCTGAGCTGCTTCTCCCTACCCTGACCCATGCCCCAGCTCTGAAATTCTCCAACACTGCCGGTTCTCAAATATTCACCCCTCCACAAATGCCCAAGATGAACACGGGCTCTCCGCAGCACCCCAAATGTTCCCAGATTCAAGACGGATTATCTTATAATGAAATAATTATGTAGCTCATACTATTACTGATATTCAACCCTGGTACATGACACGCAGTCTTGGTATTTGTTTCTACTTTTCCAGGTAGATTTCTCTATGTTGTAACGATTGGGATCACTTACAAAACAAACAAGACCCTCTTTTGGAACGGGCCAGGAGACAACGCACGCGATGGAGGAGCGAGCCTGGACAGAGGGGCCTGCGGTCTGGACGCACAGAAACCGCAAACCTCTGGCAACCTCAGACGAGGTCAGAAAAGCGGGGAGGTGAGAAACGAAAAGTCAGCTCAACAAACCAGATTTCGGTGAGGAATGAGAACCACGTCCCTGCCGGCTGTTCTCCTCCGACCATCACAGCTCCAGGAACCTGAAGGGCCCCACCCGAAGCCTGCGCGTGCCGGCAGTGCCAACCAGGCCGATGGAACCTCTTCTCCACTCTCCCCGCCTCTGTCCCCACCCACGCACACCTCTGCTCCTCTGGGTCCTGAACAAACCCTGTCAGCTCTTCTCCCCAGGTTTGGTAAGAGGGGGCACCATCTTCCTGCTGCTAACCCACACGCGTCCCAACACGGCGAGGACGTTCCCGACGCTGCTCAGCAGCAGGAAGTACTGGGGGATGTGCTGCTTCGGCTCCTGT
Organism: Tupaia tana; assembly: GCA_026018925.1. Taxonomy (NCBI): domain Eukaryota; kingdom Metazoa; phylum Chordata; class Mammalia; order Scandentia; family Tupaiidae; genus Tupaia; species Tupaia tana. Next base: position 242,181 of record JAKSZU010000003.1, on the reverse strand, counting down.
GCGCCGATGGGAGCAAGACACTGTCAGACGCCACGTGGGGGAGGACCCGGCTCCCGGCACAGGAGACAGTACCTGGTTTGCTGTAAAAATTGCTGAACACTTTCGGGCAGGGCACGGTGACGGTCTCTCCCACGTCTGCAGGGCGCCAGCATGTGATATTGTCCCAGACCCCGCTGCAGGCTGCAGGGGAGAGAGGCAGAGAGCATGAGACTGCAGACCCATCACAGCCTTGGGGACACAGTGGCCGCGCTGGTTTAGACGTGTCACAAGTACACAGCCACCGGTCAGAAGTGATGCTGCGTGTTAGTTTCCGTGAGGCACTCTGCACCAGCCTTAGCTCTGAGAACACAGCAAGCTTGTCTGCGTATTAGTTGTGGAGACACACCCGGGTGGCGGCAGAGCCTCAAGTGCCTGGATGGCTCTGGAGGGGACAGGGACGGGGACGGGAGCTGCCACTTCTCCCCTGCCGCCTAGCATGCCGTGTGGTCTGTGGGCGCCACCAAGCTCTGCAGTTCCCACCAGACTCAGTCCCAGACAGCAGCCAGAACTCTCCTGAAGAGGCTGCACGAGGAACATTCCCACAAAAGCAATTCCATCTCGGCTGTGACAGGGCACATGGCTAGACCCCGTCTCCCGTCTCCGAGGGGCTCTGTGAGACTGAGCACTCAGCCGGTCACCTTAGCCACCAGCTGGAGGAGGGCATGCAGACCGCGCGGAAACGGGGAGGCCACTGCACGCAGCCCTGCACCCACTCCCTCCAGGTCCTGTCTAGGCTGTGCAGCGGTTCGAGAGTCCAGCCAGGTGCGTGGTTACGAGTAAGACGGCGAGGAAGTGAAAACCGCAAAGCAATGACAGGGACAGGGGCCTCAGCCCGGGAGCAGCTCACCTGGACCTCCCAGCCCACGACCCACACACCGAGCCCAAGTTCTTTCAGTTTAGGGAGGGATTCTTTTTCTCCTCTCTTCAAGAGGAACCGGACAATTACCACTCCTTTTCCCCTGCTCATTCCCTGTTAGGGTTCGCTGTGGCCAGAACATAATGGTCTCCCAGGGCCGCCCCGCAGCACGTGGGCCCACTGTTGCAGAATACTCATCCACGCTCTCAGCTGCGAGGTTTCCGCTGGGCCGTCACGGTCCCAAGTGCATCAAGCAAGAAGGCGGCAGGTCTGCACATGCCCGCACGTTCACAGCTTCCTCTGCGCACACCTACCAGCTCACAGATTCCTCTGTGCACGCCCACAGCTTCCTCTGCGCACACCCACCCACTCACAGCTTCCTCTGCTCACACCTACCAGCTCACAGCTTCCTCTGCGCACACCTACCAGCTCACAGCTTCCTCTGTGCACACCCACCCACTCACAGCTTCCTCTGCGCACACCTACCAGCTCACAGCTTCCTCTGTGTACACCTACCAGCTCACAGCTTCCTCTGCGCACGCCCAGCTTCCTCTGCACACACCCACCCACTCACAGCTTCCTCTGCGCACACCTACCAGCTCACAGCTTCCTCTGTGCACGCCCACCCACTCACAGCTTCCTCTGTGCACACCCACCCACTCACAGCTTTCTCTGCGCACACCTACCAGCTCACAGCTTCCTCTGTGCATGCCCGCCCGCTCACAGCTTCTTCTGCACACACCTGCACTCTCACCGCTTCAGAGGAAACTTAGCACCAGGCCCCAGATTTCAGACCCAGGCGGTCCAGTACTGCTTGGGACGAATGAGCCAGACGGCATCTCTGGAACACCAGCCTGGGTGCTGTCAGTCTCCCTGCCACACGAGCTCTACCTGGGAACCTCTACAGATACCCACACCGCAGGGCTCCTGGTTTAATTGGCTTGGGTGACATTTTAAATAAATGAATGAATTAATTTTCTTTACAGTTCATCACTGTGTATCACTACAGCATACCAAATGAATTTCCCATTGTGAACACAGGGAGAGGAAGAAGAGGGAAGCGAAACGTTTTGTTTTAAATTGCCATAGTGAGTGTGCTTGCCTGAGAGACAGAGACCAAAGGGAGAGGGAGGAGCACTCCCTGGGGGGGCAGTCTTGCTGTGATCCCTTCTGCTCCATTTTCCCACACCACCGGGGTTTGGAGCACACACGCACCCTGGGTGTTTTCAAGCCACCGACACCAGGATTCAGAGCACGGTTGGCTAAGTGGGACCCTGCTCCTTAACCACTCGGCTTTGGGGCTGGGCCTGGGCAACGTTTTTATTTTTTAGAGATTCTTGGTGATCCCAAGTGCAGCCTGCTGAGACCCATCCTGGAATGCAGGGGCCAGATGGGCCTTGAGGGCCACCCTTGCAAGCCTCAGTGTGGGCCCAGGCAGCTGCCCGGGAAGCAGTTAGGGGTGTCCACTGGCCCGGCCAGACCCTGCACCAGGAATCCAGTGTGGCCCGGTGGTCTCTCAGGCCCAGGCAACTCCTTTTAGAAGGAGCTGTAGTTCTTTCCCAGCGAGGAGAAGCTGTCCCTCACTGAGAATGCTAACTAACGAACGTGTGAGAAGGGCCCTCCACAGTTGGAACAATCAAGACAAGACTTATCGACAGGTACTATTATAAAACGGAAACACAAAAGGGCCTTGAACAGAACCCGCCCGGTGCTAGCAGCCCACAGACCACGGCCAGCTGCAAGGGGGGACAGCCTGCCTGTGACTGGGGGGGTCCCAAAGGCTGCTTCTTCACCCGAGTCACAGTGTCAGGGACATCCTGGGACAACAGGCAGCCAGCACCGTGCGGCAGACAGCAGAAGGCACACAGCTCCACCCGGCCTCCCCAGAGCGGGGCCTGACCCAGCCACGCCTCCTCGCAAATTCTGGTCGGAAGGAAATACCGGGAAGAGGGAGAACTCAACACCAGAAGCAAATGCAGAGAAGCCCAGGACACAGGACTGTAAGACAAGAGACCTGCCTGTAAAAATGTGCTTATTCTGGGAGGCCTGGTCGGAGGCGCGCATGTCCTGCCGAGGTTCTGGTGTCTGCCCTGAGCGCTCCCACACGTGTTCTGCTGTCTGTGCACCCGCCTGGGTCAGACCACACGTGGCAGATGCTGCTGAGGCCAGGCAGCGGCCGCAGGCTCCTTGCTGCCTTCAGCATCGTCCTCCTACCATCTTTCAAACAGGCGGGAGCAGCAGCCTCTGTGGAGAACTGCTTATCCGGTGACAGGGTGACAGCTGGTGACTGGCCCTTGAAAAGCAGGGAGCTGGCATAACGCGTTCTCTGGAGCAGAAGCGAGGGACAGGGGAAGCAGCTCACTCTCCTGGGGAACTCCCCATCCCTTCTGGGGACTCTGTGGCCACAAGGCAAAGGTTACACAAAATAAAACAGGTCGGTGCCTGGCTGGTGACAGGCGAGGCCCTTGCTCTTGTGCAGTCTCAGCTGTGCACTCCAGCTCCGTGTCCCACAGCTGTGCACTCCGCCTCCGTGTCTCAGCTGTGCACTCCAGCTCCGTGTCTCAGCTGTGCACTCCATCTCCGTGCTCAGCTGTGCACCCCGCCTCCGTGTCTCAGCTGTGCACTCCGCCTCCGTGTCTCAGCTGTGCACTCCGCCTCCGTGTCTCAGCTGTGCACTCCAGCTCCGTGTCTCAGCTGTGCACCCCGCCTCCGTGTCTCAGCTGTGCACCCCGCCTCCGTGTCTCAGCTGTGCACTCCGCCTCCGTGTCTCAGCTGTGCACCCCGCCTCCGTGTCTCAGCTGTGCACTCCGCCTCCGTGTCCCACAACTGTGCACCCCAACTCTGTGTCTCAGCTGTGCACCCCGTCTCCGTGTCTCAGCTGTGCACCCCGCCTCCGTGTCTCAGCTGTGCACCCCGCCTCCGTGTCTCAGCTGTGCACCCCGCCTCCGTGTCTCAGCTGTGCACCCCGCCTCCGTGTCTCAGCTGTGCACCCCGCCTCCGTGTCTCAGCTGTGCACCCCGCCTCCGTGTCTCAGCTGTGCACCCCGCCTCCGTGTCTCACAGCTGTGCACCCCGCCTCCGTGTCTCAGCTGTGCACCCCGCCTCCGTGTCTCACAGCTGTGCACCCTGCCTCCGTGTCACAGCTGTGCACCCCGCCTCCGTGTCTCAGCTGTGCACCCCGCCTCCGTGTCTCAGCTGTGCACCCCGCCTCCGTGTCTCAGCTGTGCACCCCGCCTCCGTGTCTCACAGCTGTGCACCCCGCCTCCGTGTCTCAGCTGTGCACCCCGCCTCCGTGTCTCACAGCTGTGCACCCCGCCTCCGTGTCACAGCTGTGCACCCCGCCTCCGTGTCTCAGCTGTGCACTCCAGCTCCGTGTCTCAGCTGTGCACTCCGCCTCCGTGTCTCAGCTGTGCACCCTGCCTCCGTGTCTCACAGCTGTGCCTCCGTGTCTCAGCTGTGCACCCCAGCTCCGTGTCCCACAGCTGTGCACCCCGCCTCCGTGTCTCAGCTGTGCACCCCGCCTCCGTGTCTCAGCTGTGCACCCCGCCTCCGTGTCTCAGCTGTGCACCCCAGCTCCGTGTCCCACAGCTGTGCACCCCAGCTCCGTGTCCCACAGCTGTGCACCCCGCCTCCGTGTCTCAGCTGTGCACCCCGCCTCCGTGTCTCAGCTGTGCACTCCGCCTCCCCCGCCTCCGTGTCTCAGCTGTGCACCCCGCCTCCGTGTCTCAGCTGTGCACCCCGCCTCCGTGTCTCAGCCGTGTCTCACAGCTGTTTGGCCCTCATCTGTGTGGTCTCCACCTGTGCAGTCCCCACTGTGTGTCCTACACCCGTGCAGCACCCACCTGTGCAGTGCCCACCTGTGTAGCACCCACCTGTGCAGCGCCCACCTGTGTAGCACCCACCTGTGCAGTGCCCACCTGTGTAGCACCCACCTGTGCAGTGCCCATCTGTGTAGTGCCCACCTGTGTGGCCTCTCTTTTCCTCCAAGAAGGGAGGGCTACTAAGCAGGGAGATTTCTATGATTCACCTGAGCTCTGAAATTCTGATCAAAGTCTTTTAGAAAAACTAATTATCTGCATTTGGCCATTAGCACCATGGAACTCTGCACTGTCACACTGTCGTCCACTTCAAGAGCTGAAACCTTGATGGAATGACTCACCCACTGGACTGGGAAGCTCATTTTAAAGAGTGCCTTGTCTTCTGGAGCCTCAGCCACCTGCTGACCTGAGCCATCCCAGACAGCTGCTCCTTCTTGGCCCTCACAGGCCCATCGTCCTTCCTGCTCACCGGGCTGTCTTCGCTGCAATGTGTCCGCAGACAGGGGCTAAGCTGGCTCAGGGGTTGCTGGTGACCACAGCCCTCTCCCCACCTCCTGCTGCCCAGCAGCGAGTCCCCGGACTCACAGAGAGTCAGCCATGGTCACTCTGAGCCTGAGAAGCCAGCACACCCTGTAGGGCCACTCTGCCTCAGGGCCTCAACTCACCCGATCATTCTCCCTCATGTCCCAGGGCCAAAGGACGGCCGCTTGTCATTCCGATCTCAGCCCTGGCTCTGCTCTCCAGCTCCCGTGGGGTGGTCCGTAGCCATTCCACACTGCCGTCACCTTACTCTGACTTCTGCTCAGAGACCCCTCACAGTAACACCATCCCGGTCTCCCGGTGCCCCTGGACACAGGGCCGCTGCTCGCAGCCCTGTCGTGCCTGCAGACTCTGAAGCACTGTCCACACTGCCAGCCTCCTGCATGTCCTTGCCGGTTTTCTTGCTCAGACTCGGATCTCCTCTGTTGACATTCATGAACACTGCCAGTTCACGCAGCCAATTTTAAAACACCCTGTGACACCGAGTCCCACAGAGGCCTCGTTATCAGCAAACCGTGGCTGCGCACGTCGCCTCGACGCAGCGAGGTCCCTCCTGTCTGCTCTGAGGACGCACACCCACATCGCTGTCCATGAAGCACTTGCCAGGGAGGGGGCCTCTCGGCGCCGCCCGTGCAGCCCAGGATGCTGCGGTTCGGGCTGGTGCCGGCTGCCGCAGAAGCTGCGAGAAACGCCCAGAGCAACACGTCGCGCACGAAAGCCTCTGTCTCCGCTCAGGCGAACACGGCCCTGGACGGGGTGGCTGCAGCCAAGGGCTGAAGGGTGATGGGGAAGGAGGTGACAGGCCAGGGCGGTACTGACCACACCCAGCCGTCGCCCTGCTCTCTCCACTGACCTAGCGCAGCTTCCAGGGAAGCCGCAGCGTCCTCCTGTAAGTGCAGCGTCACAGGGGTCTGGTTCTTCGGCACACAATCACTAAGCTCCTCCCACCCCCACACGTCCACCAGGACAGGGCTACTTGAGGTTCCAGGAGCTTCTCAACAAGCAACGTCACCTTCCAGAAAGAACGGCGGGCACTCGCCTGTGCCTACACAGTGGCCCACTCAGCTCACCAAGTGCACACCTGGTCCCCAGGGACAGCCAGGCAGGACGGGCGGGAGATGAGGACAGCATGGGCTGGCCCCCGACACTGCACAGGACACCCGAAGGCCTGGGTCATGGGTGGGCTCCAGGAGAGGCCGAAGGCCGGTCTAGCTAGCACCCTGTGACACCCACCCTCACAGCCTGGGCCCAGAGACCCAGAGGGAGCCTGGGAAACATTCCTTACCGCACGTGTTTTGAACGGTATTTTTCTGTGTGTATATCACTTGATTTCTTTCTTTCCTTTTTTTTTTTTTTTTTTCTGAAGAAAGGTTTTTGCTATAGGGACATGGGCTCATTGGACAGACAGAGAGAGACAGAGAGACAGAAAACAAGTAGTCACCCCCTAGGAGGGATGGCCATGCCACAATCCCTTCTCCTCCATTCTCCTCTTGGGATCTTGGGCATGCACACACGTGCCTGGCGTGAGTTTAAGCCTCCGGGTCTGAGACTCAAACTGTGGTTGACCATGTGGGAGTCCGACAACGTAACCATTTCTCCATCTGCTGGTCCCATCATTTGATTTCTAATGTGAGAATTGTCATTAATTCAGCAAATACTTCTAAAATCCCTTTTAAAATGTCAAGTTCTGAGGCTGACAAGTGGCGGGGTGGTTAAGGCACTGGATTCCCACTTGGTAGATTGCAGGTTGAGTCCCGAACCTGGCAGCTTGAAATCACAACAGAGAATTTCTTTTTAAATGTCAAGAACTGCATAAAATTTGAGATTCAATAGCACCCAGGTGCCTTCCCTCCCCTTGAGGTCAGTGTGGCTGCAGGACTGACCGCTGAGACACAGTGGGCTCCAGTCATGGCTGTCAGAGCGTGCAGTGAGCACCCTGAGTGCCAGAGCCCGGGTGACCACAGGGCTCCGGATCTGCCCAGGAGCCATCACGCCTGGTCAGGGGCCCTGTGAGGAGGTACCGACCACTTGCGTTCCAAGCTGTCTTTCCAAGGATGTCTGTGCAAAAAACACAAAGACAGAGACAGAGACAGCTTCTCCCTCTGGCTGACCCCATCACTGAGATCCATCTCTTCCCAGAACAAAGCTGGCAGGTCTCCAGCACCGGGGGGTTTCGAAGCTCCAATCACTCTGCATCCATGTGGCTGCCTGGTGTCGTGTGTGGAGATGAGCAAAGAGCACCGAGGGCTGCGAAGGCTGTGCCCTGCTGCACCAACAGCTGTCTTTTGTCTCGGTTACACTCCCCCGGTCTGCCAGCATCTAGGGAACTTGGCAAGCCACCGTGTCGGCTTGCAAATGGGAACAATTTGAAACCTTCCGAGTTCCTGGCATTAGACTGAAATCAGTTTGTATACTTTGCTTATAAAAAACCCAAACAAATACATTTAAGTTTTTAGTCCAGCGGCCAGTGGCCTGGTCCTAAGCCAGCCTGTGCCATCATGCTGGTGCAGCATGTCTCTTGGTGGGCTACCTAGGAAACCGCGCAGCTCTGCTCCTCCCAAACACGGGCCCGGCTCCCTCAGACAGAGGCTAAGACGACACGAAGGTGCTTGGGAGGTTCCCTCTGAACCACGCACAGGCTGGAGCTGCAAAGCCTCTGCATGGCTGGCAGTGGGCCCCAGCCACGGATCTTAGGCTCTCTGGCCACTGGGCGCAGGACGTTTGCCTTAGAGGTGGGGCTGCACGGTCACCCAAACCCCAAGGACAGCGCGAGTACTCAGAGGGAGCTTATGGCTGTGAAGGTTTCTGTTGGATGCTGTGACAGGTTCATTTTTTGTTTCTAATTTCGTACTCAACATGCACTAAAGAGGAAGATTTCCATGTCAGACGTCACATGAATGCCTCACGGGGCTGGAAGAGGCTCTGGGGTCTGCCTCTGTGCTCTTGCACACAGTCTTACGCCCTGGAAATCTGGAAGTGGCGCCTGCAGACCTCAGCTCACGCCATGCATGTGCATGTGCCGCCATCGCCCTCACACCTTCCCGCAGCACTACAGCTTCCGGGTCTGGCTTCCATGCCCGAGAGGACCTTTACTCTAGTAACGCATGGCTACTTAGGTCCTTGGCAGTTAAGCTGCACGCATTTCAGAGCTAGACAGATTTCTCTGAGCACAAGTTCTCTCTACGGAAGCTGGCGTGGCGGGGCTGGCCTGCCACATTGTGCATCTCTGAGGGTGGAGGGTTCTGTACCGAGCATTTCTCAAAAGTCAGACAGGTGAGGTGAGTCAGATATGGGTCCTTGCTGGGAGCCAATTCCAACAACGCTGCAGCATAAGATGCCCGGCAGACACTGGTCCTTGTGAGGACACTGAACGGCATGCTTGTCCTCGCTCCAGACAGTGAGGCCGGGCGGCCTTCACCTGCACCTGCAGCCACTTCTGCTCCCACTCACGCCCAGGAAGCCTGTGATTTCCATGATCGGCCCTCGTTAGTGGGGCCCACCTTTCACACAGAGGTGCCCCGAGGACGAGCCAGCAAACGCCGGAAGGCGCTGGCTCGCTGTGGGTGGTGTCCAGGAGTCTGGCCCAGGGCTTATGCTCACTGCGGCCTCACACCTCGAATCCCTGTGGCGCCCAGGCAGCGCTGCCACACATCTGCAGAATTCTGTGACACCGACATGCACTCTCGTCTCTGGAGTGCTCTGAAAACAGAACGCTGGGCCACTCGGCACCGGCACCAGCCTCCTAGGAGAACCACCTGGGTGGGGCAGGGAGGCCACCCAGGACTGGGTGCTTCTCAATGCCCGCCTCTAGCTCGAATCTTCCCTGAGAAGAGCAGGCCTGGGTGCTCTGAGGCCCTGGCTAGGCCCTGGCTGCCTCGTCTGTCCTGGTCACCCGCCGTGTGGTCAGCGGGTCACAGAGCAGACGTGGACCATGCTCTGCCGCAGGGCCACGTCCTTCATCAGCTCTCTCTGGACAGAGCTCAGCCAGACAGTGTGGCAGGGAGGCCAATGGGACCGCGAGCCCTGGAGCTGCAGATCTTCAGGGCTGGAGGCAGCCTGGAGCAGGAGCCCTCACCTCTGGGATGAGGAATGTGCAGGGGCAGAGGGTGTCCATTTCAGACACAGGCAGGGCCACAGGCTGGGTGTGGCCGCCGACTGCACCTGGAAATGTGGTCCCCGGTCAGTGAGCGCAAAGCCACACTGGACTTCTAAACTTGGTATAAAAGACTGTAAAGTTGATATTTTTATGTTGATTGTAAGTTGAAAAAATAAATATTTGGATATATCTGGGTAAGTAAAATATGTTATTACAATTAATTGCATGTCCCTTTTTTTTGCCACAGGCACAAGTGCTCACCAGAGAAAGTGAGAAGTCACCCGCCGGGGAGATGGCCACACTGCAGTCCTTTCTCTTCCATTCTCCTCTTGGGATTGGACATGCACGCAAGTCTGGTTTGATTTTTAAGCTGTCAGGTCCAGGACTCCAGCCTGGTTGGCCAAGTGGGGGTCCAGCCCTTACCCACCACGCCACCTGCTGGCCTCTCTTTGTACTTGCTTTAAAGCAGCTACCGGCACACTGAAACTCCCTGCTGGCTCCCCTGTGCCTGCGGGCAGGGCCGCCCAGAAGGAAGCCCGTGGCTGGAGGCCCAATGTAGGCACCAGACTGTCTTCATGCAACCCTGCTTTCGTCTTAATTTCTTTCTTTTTAAAAATTATTTAATTTAATTTATTATTCTTATTTTAATCTGACCAGAGAGAAACAGAGAGAGAGGGAAAGTGAGAAAGCAAGTCTCCAGATCCAAGACTCAAACCGTGGTCGGCCATGTGGGAGTCCAGCACCCTGATCACCACACCACCTGCTGGCCCCTTGATTTCTTTCTTGAAGAGGATAAAATCATGACCTGGAGCAGACGAAAAGAAAACTACAGGACCAAAGGCCGCAGGTCGTGGACGACCAGGACGTCGGCACAGAGCCTGCAGTCTGCGTGCCGCCCAGGCTGCCTCCGTGCACCGGGAGGGCAAAGCCGCAGCTCACGGCTGTCGCAGCAGTCTGTCTTCAGGGAAGCGAGCCCCGTCCGCCTGCTTGCTCTGCCCTCTGCCCTCCCTAACCAGACCTCGATCATCTGTGATGTAACTGGAGTTCAGGAGACATTTGCACTGCAGAAAGCCCAGCTGCCTCGGCGAAGCCCACCTGTCATGTTAGGAACTGCGGCCATCACCTCCGACCATGGGACAGTCACCGTCAACAATGAGGACTCTTTTACAAGGCTTCTGTGAAGACCGTACCAATACAACACTGCATGGTCCACCGCCCCCCCCCCCCCCCCCCCCCCCCCCCCCCTTGCCCTCCACCCGGATCATTAAAAAACAGCAGGAAGTGCATTTTTTTCAAAGATGCAGGTGAACTTAACCCACAGATGTCGGAGTGTGTGTGAGCGGCCTGCACCCCGACGGCACCCCAATCCGCACGACCCCGGCTCACCTTTGTGTTCTCCTGCGTGAGCCTTGAGGAGCTCCACACACCTCCTCTCCTCCTCCTGTATTTCCAGATGGAATCGGCATTCTGGGTGAATGCCGTTCACCTGCTCAAGGTCAAAAGGAACAGAGATGACTAAAAATTCCACAGTAAGGGGAATGTCAAGCAAAAGTTTTACAAAAAACACTAAAACTAGGGCCGGCCGGTGGCCTGGTGGTTAAGGCAGCTGGATCCCACATGGCCAGCTGTGTGGTCTCAGAGCCAGACTGGACAGCTTGAAATACATGCTGGCTGCATGTGTGTGCATGCCCAATCCAGAGAGGACAGAGAAGGGACAGCAGTGTGGCCATCCCTTCTGCGGGATGTTTTCTCACTTTCTCTGTCTCTCTTTCTCCAGAGAGTTCAGCAAGTTACAAAAGAACAAAAACAAAAGCAAAACACTAAAACCTCACAAGTCCTCAACTGCTTCTAAACTCATGTCCATTGGAAAACAATCACCTTTATTCTTCTGGCATAGCTATTTTTTAATCCACTTTTTACTTGTAAAGGTATGATCAAACAAACATAAACCCTAGCAGAATATTCTGAGCAGGAAAACGAATTTGCTAACATGACACATTGTAGGCTGCCAGCACTAATTTGGAGGCAAGAGAACTCTTTAATCCAATAATCTCAATATCCAAGAGCCCTCCACTTCATACCCTTGATCCGATTACAGCTTGCCCCTGTTTGCCGGCAAGGCCTTCCCTAATGACTGCGCGCTCGCAGACGCCAGCATGCCCAGCTCAGGACCGTCTCTGAGTTCCCTGGAAAGAGCATAATAAGATAACTTCATCTTTAAGGCTTCGGTACGCACTCAGAACCTAACCCTCCAAATACAGACAGCACTGTGGCTATTCCGACTGAGGATTCGCACGAAGTTCTTCAGAAAGCGTGGAGGAGTAAGCAAGGTGAGGTGAGTAGGCGGAGGTGAGGGGGGCCAACATGTGTCCCACGGGGCTGGGGGTTCCAGTCAAGCCCATCATGGGACTGCAGGTGCTCACAGAGCCTGACACAGCCTGTCCCCGCGTGTAAGACAAACCGCAGCTCTGGGCCCTCGGAGACCGAGTTCTCGGGTCCCTGTTCACAGAGGCCAGGATTTTCCTTACTGCCTCTCACTGTAGCCGGGGCTGTAGACTGCCAAGGACTCTGCGCTCGCTCGCTCTCTCCCCGCACCCCGAGCTTTTCCTGAGGCCAAAACCAGAGAGGCCCACGCTCAGGCGCGAGGCCATCTGTGTGTACTTGCTCTGAGCCCAGTGGTCAGCTGAAGTCCGACCAGGAATGCAATTTTCTAACACAATTAAGAGAGGGACAGAATGCTGGATTCTTTTGCTACATTTATCCTACCTTAAGAAGAGCTCAGGCTTTCTAGTTTTCTATTTTCTCTGTCTCATTACTGGACAGCCACCTAGTACAGGGACCCCGTGTCAAACACTGTGCTTTCCACAGAGATCAAGTTAATGGCCCAAATTCAGTATAAGAGAAATCACGTTCATTCTAGAGGAGGAAACTGTCTCACAGTGGAAAGACTGCATGCTGTAAGACCTGGGCATCTGGGCGCCAGTGCCGCGTTAACCCACGCTTGTCCGAGTCCCCACGGGCTCCCAGCCAGCGGGCTCCCAGCCAGCGGCCACCCGGCCGGAGCTTCTGCGGGGCCTCAACCGGTGCCTATGAAAACCCAGTCACCCTCGGCGCTCGCCCCAGACTCCACCCTCGGCTTCGCGAGCTGGAGGGGACGCGTTCCAGCGAGATGGGGTCTGGGGGTCTCGGGCCTGTGCGCGCACACTCTCTCCCTGCTTTCAGGCGGGAAACACGGTCTCGGAGGAAGGGACATCCCTGGGAACGCGGGCGCCTGCTTAGCCAACTTCTCGGTGTATGCTTTCTTCGGTGCACTTTCAAAAAGCAGAATATTCCCCAAAGGAAACTGTATAAACTTGACACGCTCCGAAACACACAGGTAAGTACCGGGCAGGAACCTAGGGGCTAATGACGAAGCAAACGCTACCTCCATCCCAACGGGGGGCCGCGCAGGTGGCTCGTCCAGCTCCCTGCAGACCCAGGGAGCAGGGGCGGGCGCTCGCACCTTCCAGCCCTGCGCTCAGAACCCGGCCCCCGGCAGCCGGCCTTCGCGCGCGGATGGGATCCCCCGGTCCCTGCCGACCGGGCCGCCCCGTGTGCCGGTACCGCGCCCCGGGGCGGGCGAAGCGCGGCTGAGCAGGTGGGGCGCTCCTCTTAGGGAACCCGGAGCACGACGCGTGATCCCGCGCGGGGCGAGGGCGCACTCACGCGGGCGAGCAGCAAGCCGCAGCAGGTCAGCAGCGCGGGCGGCAGCAGCGTCCTCATCCCGGGCTCCGTGCGCGAGGACCCCGGCGCCAGCCCCCTCCAGACCCGCCGCGACCCCTCCACCAGGGTTCTGCCGGCTCCCGCGCCCTAGCGCCAACTGCTGCAACCCAGCGGCGGGAGCGCGTGGCCCGCCCCCTCGGTTCCCGCCCCGCCCCGTCCCCGGCCCCCCTACTTGCCCGCCGTCTACACCTCCGCCCGCGCGCCCTGCGCCCGCGGCCCGCGCTCCTGGGTCCTCTGTCCCGCCCCCGCGCCCCCTCCTTCCCCGGCCAGGGCTCGCGGGGGCGCGCGGGGTCGGGGGCATGGCGCGTTCGGAGTGAACAGCGGAGGGTTTGCCGCCGCGGCGTCTTCCCAGACAGTGGCCTGGGGACGCGCGGGGACCCGCGGGAAACGGCACGGACGCGCATCGGGGCGGACTGGCTGGGCTCGGAGGACAGTGGGGCCGAGGACGCCGGGTGCGGGGCGCTCGCGGCCCAGTCCGGCCCTGGCAGACCCAGAAAGCCCCGGCCGCCGCAAGGGGCGCAGGGGCACCCGGGGGGCCACGCCGCGGGCGCCGGCGCCGTGACTGGGCGGGCCCCAGCCTCGCGTCGCCTTCGCGCTGAGTGTGACTCGCAGAAGAGCTCCTTGTCGTCAGCGGTGGAAAAGCGTGGAAAGGAGAATAAAAGGGGCAGTTTGTTGTTCTCTTAACTTTTTATTTGGAGCTGATTTCAAGCTTAGGCAGAGTACAAAGAGCCCCGTTACCGTTTGTCCAGACTCGGCCTCCCCGACCCGGCGGTGGTCGCTGGGCTGTCTTCACCCGACCTCTGCGTTCCCCACCCCTCCTTCCGATCGTCCTCCATGGGAAATGAGTTCCGAAAGAACGGTGCAGGGGTCTCAGAAACTTTCTGCGCCAGCGTAACCGTGCACGACGCGTTTCCCACGCTCCCGTGCGGCCCTGCCCGCCTCTGGGGCTGCGGGCTGGCGCTTGCAGTGCCCGCGTCTCACCTACCCGCGGTCTAGTCCGCCTGGGAGCCGCGGGTTCCAGCCCACCTGACCGGCCCCTTTCAGCATCCGCCTCCCCCAGCTGCTCGCGGTTCCACGCGGGAACCACGACGCCTGCGCCTCCTCCCCCGGGTGGCTGTGAGAATCGGGGGTGGCTCCCGGGCGCAGACTCCGAAACAGCCCGGCCGGAGGGCGGAGATGCCCTGGCGTCCCCGGACCTGGTGGCCCAGTGGGCGGAGGGCGCAGGGGCGCGGCCGTGACGGGGACAGGCAGCGAGCGGGCGCAGCTTCCTTGGAGGACGTGGACGCGGACGCGCGGCGGAGCTCGCGGTGCAGAGGGCGCGGGGCCTGGGAGGCCTGGGGCGCCCGGGCGGCCCGGCGGGTGGAGGGCGTCGTCTCCGCCAGAGGGCGGGCCGACCGCCAGGAGCACGCAGCTGGCCCTGGGCCGCTCGCCGGGAGTCGCGCTGGGCTGGGCTGGTGCTTCCGGCCTCTGGGGCCAGCCCCGCCGCACCCCCGCTGCCCGGAGCAGAGCGCCCTGCGTCCTCCGAGTGGGCGGGCGGCGTTCCCTGCAGCCTCCGGGCAGGGGCGGCCGCGCACACCGCGCCATTAGGCCCGCCCCAGATGCGAGGCCCTCTGCCTCCTGCGACCCTAGCCCCTGCCACCCCGCGGAGTGCCTGGCAGCCAGGAGGCGGTCGGCACCGCGTGTCCAGGCCTCGCCGAGGGAGACTCAACCTCTGGCTGGCGGAAACTGAGCAACCTCTGTGTGCCGCCCCCACTAGGCAGGGACCTGGAAAAACCGGGCCGGTGATCTAGGGGACTGCGGATTCAGGGTGAAAGACGCCTCCCAGGCTGGAGCCCGTGCTGGTCCCTGCGCCTTCACTGGCCTGCGCGTCGTCACAGAAGCGGACGTCCTCCCGGCTCTCATCCAGAGGAGTCAGTGCAGTCTGGGGGCCACCTGCCCCTGGAGAACTGGGAGAGCCCACCCCTGCCAGCCCAGGCCCCGCTGCACCTCCGCAGGGACCAGCCTTTCCCCTTGCGCTTCTTGTGTCTAAAAACCTGAATATTAGACTTCAATAAAAAGTGTACTCCTACCCCCAACAAAACGCCTGGGTCGTTGGAGAGCTTGGCCAGCCGTAGGGGCAGCATCAGCCCTTTCCTGCGCGTGGCCGGAGCTGAGGCTGGCCGTGGCCTCCTGGATGCTGGTTTCCTAAGTCTGGTTCCCGGGATCCGACCCGATGTGGTCTGGGCTGTGGTGCTCCTGGTTCCCACAGGCCGCGCAGGGGCCGGGGCCCGCAGCATTGGACCATGGTCGTGGTGCCCCCAAGCCGGTGAGCTGTGAGCAGGCTCCAGATGTGCCCCTGCAGCTGGGTGGCAGGTCTCAGGCCAGGAGTTTGTTTTCTATGGCTGATAGTATTCTGTTGGGTATATGGGCCATGTCTTCCCAATCCAGTCATCACCCTTGGCATTTCCTCGGCCCTGTGCACTCTCGGCCGGTGGAGTGAGACCGGTTCTCAGCCGAAGCTGGCTGCTGCAGCTGACAGCTCAGTCCACACGCAGCTACTGTCCCTGGAAAGGCTGGCGCTGTCAGAGGCTCCCTGCCTGCACCCGACCCGCTCTGCTGCTCCAGGCAGAGAGGGTGGGGGATGGAAAGCCCTTCTCCCTGACACGGACGGTGCTTCCATGAAGCCTTCAGACCCCCATGACCCTGTCCTGAGGGAGACCTCTCTTTATCCCCCTTCGATCCAGTCACCTCCTTGTCTCTTGGGAGTCTTTTTCCTCTCCATATAAACTATAGCATCAGTCCGATGATATCCACAGGCTAATTCGATGAGATTTTGGTTGAGGTTGCTTTGAACCTGGCATCTCACAGCATCAAGTCTCCCTATCTAAGCACGCACTCTCCGTCTAGATGTATGATTTCTTTAATCAGTTTTGTAACTTTGCCTGGATGCATCTTGCGCATATTTTCCCTACATATTTAGTTTGCTAAATGTAAAAGGTATTGGTTTTTAATTTCAAATTCCAATGAGCTATAAGGAAGGATTGATTTTATATGCTAATTTTGTATCCTGTAACTTTACTATGCTCGTTTATTGATTTAGAGTTTTTTCAATTGAATCTTTGGGATTCTTTAGGTAGTCAAATATGCCATCTCTGAACAAAGAGAGTCTCCTTTCTTCATTCCCAGGCTGTGCACCTTACTTCTCGTTCTTCGTTCTCTGTTATCTAGGTTCCGGAACAGCGGAGAGCGGTGGCTGACCGTGACCCCTGTGTTGCTCCTGACCTCAGTGGGAAGGTGCCTGATGCGTCCCCATTCATTATAACACTAGCTGTGCGTGGTTGTAGATGTTCTTTATTGAGTTCAGGAAGCTCCACTCTTCTCAGTTTGCTGAGTTTTTATCATGAATGTGTTTTGGGTCTTATCAAGTGCTTCTCCATCTATGCGCTAGAACTATATGGTTTTTCTCCTTTGGCCTTTTGCTACAATAAGTCATGTAAATTGACTTTCAGATGTTGACTCAGACTTGCATAAATAAATCCTGCTGGGTTGTGGCTCATAATTATTTCGATACACTGTTGGATTTGATTTGTTAATATTAGTTGACAATTTTCATATCTGTGTTTATGAGAGATACCGGCCTGTCTTCGGTTTTGGTAAAAGGGTCATTCTGGCCTCATAGAACAAGTTAGAAAGTATTTTTTCCGCTTCTACTTTCTGGAAGAGTTGGGTATGACTTCTTCCTTCAGTGTTTGTAGAATTCACTGGTGAATCTGCCTGGGCTGGCGTGTTCTGCTTTGGAAGGTAGCTAACAGCCGATTCAACTTACTCCGCAGATGTGGGCCTACCCAGATTGCGAGCTTGAGCAGAGCACGTCTTTCAAGGAAAGTAACCAAATTTGTGGCCATCGAGTTCATTATATTCTTTATTTGTAAACATCTGTAGGATTGTGATGGCCTCTCTTTCATTTCCGATATTAGCAATTTGTCTTCTTTGCTTTATTCTTAAACCTGGTGAGAAAGTTCTCAATTGTTGATCTTCACAAATAACTAAGTTTGGTTTTTTTCTTTTTTTTTTTTTCTTTTTCTTTTTTAGTTTATTCATTTTTGTTCTAATTTTTTCTTTAGATATATATTCTATGTATATACATATGAATATTTGTACAAATACACATATGTGGTATGGTTTTGCACGGCATGCATATAATGTATAACGGCCAAATCAAAGACACACACATGGTCACCTTCTGCAACACTGAGCGTGAATTATGTGGTGCACACTCGATAATAATCCTGCTTTTTTGGAAATATATATTAATTTGTCCATATTTTTACTCTGCTGTGATTCACTGTTCTGTCACCTCTCATGTCCATTGAGACTTTCTCTCACGAACCCAACCACCCCCAAGAGCTGCTCCCGGGCCTGCCTTTCCCATTATTATGCCTCAAGCCCTTCAGTTCCCACCATGGAGTGTGGACGTGAGATTTCTGACCGGGACTGCATTGAACCTCTGTAGTAAATGTATCACTCAATGAATGCTGAGCAGGCACAAAGAGTATCTGTCTTCCCCGGTCTTACTTCACTCAGCATCTTATATTTTTATTTCAGCAACTTTGAGTCAAATGACAGGATTTTGTTGTTTTTCTCTACCTGAGCAGTATTCTGTTGTGTATATGGGCTGTATTTTTCCCATCCAGTTATCAGTGGTTGGGCACATAGGTCGATCCTGGGATTAGCTGCTGTGACAACGCTGCATGTGACAAGGATGTGCAGACCTCTCCGACCGACTTCCTGTCCTTCGGGTGTAGGCCCGCAATGGCACTGCTGGGTCGTAAGTATGTAGTTCTCGATTTATGAGCAAACTCCCTATTGTTTTGCACAGTGGCTACACTAATTTACATTCCCACCAGCTGTGTTCCTGTTTTCTGCACCCTCACCAGTACTTACCAGTCTCTGTCTTTAATTTCTTCATCATTGTCATCTGACAGGAATTAGGTGATATTTCGTTGTGGTTTTGACTTGCGTCTTTCTTATAATGAAAAATATTGAATTTTTTTCTTACTATATGCTTACTTTTTATTGAAAGTATGTTGCATTAGACATGGAATTTTTCTGGGTTTTGCCACAGATTTTAACGCTAAATTATTTTATATGCAAATAGTGTGAATAGTTTTACCTATGGGGGAACAGTAACTATAAGAACAGGACATTCCACATGGGTTAAGTGTCTTTTTTAATTGAAATGCCAACAAACTCTCTAGTTACATTAAAAAAAAATCCACACAAACTAGGTAGTAGCTAAGTCTCTAGGCAATATATTAAAAGCTGACAGGATAAGTTGTTCCTCGGTTTACTTGCAGAGATTTTTGGTCCCAAACAGGAATGTCATCTGCTCACTTTTCTTTGTTCTCATCCTCTTCAGGAGGAGGAGAGTCATCCCTGTGGTGGGTACACGACTGAAAGAACCTTTTACAAATATTGCTCCATTAACGTCTGGTAGAGGAACTGGACCATAGCCCCCTTTGTTGGCCATTCCCAGATCTTCCAGCATGGTTTGGATGGTCACAGATTGTTCAGTAAATATCTCTCTCCCAGAACCCTGCAATTTAGTTGAAGGCATGGTGCTTGGTCTCAAGGAGATGGCTTTGCTGGAGACAGATGGGAGTGGGGTGGCATCAGGGAAAGGGTGAGGTGGGGGACAAGGCCACTCCTCAACATGCTGGATATTGTGTGTGTGTGTTTTTAAAGAGATGTTGAATTTCTAAAAATATGATTTTTAGTCACATGTATGTCTTCCTTTGAGAATTGCCTATTAAGATTGATTGCCCATTTAAAAAATTGGATTAATAGTTTTTTTTTTTTTTTTGTGGGTGAGCTGTTTGAATTCCTTATATATTCTGGTTGTCAGTCCCCTATCTGAACTATAGTTTGCAAATATTTTCTCCCATTCTATGAGTTATTTCTTTATTTATTGTTTCCTTTGCTGGACAGAAGCATTTTATCCTGATGTAACCCCACTTAGTATTTTTGCCCTTGCTTTAGAGGTCTTGTTTAAGAACTCCTTGCTACTCCAATGTCATGAAGAGTCTCTCCTCTCTTTTCCTCCAGTAGTTTTATGATTTTGTCCTGTGTTTAAGTCTTCAATCCATCGTAAGTTAATTTTTGTAAATGATGAGAGATGAGGGTCTAGTTTCTTTTTTCTGCAGGTGGATATCCAGTTTTCCCAGCACCATTCTTGAAAAGACTGGACTATTTTGAGCCCTTTTCTATGTTTTGGGTTTATTTATGTATTCTCTATTTTGTTCCATTCGTCTATGTATCTTTTATTGGTGACAATACCATGCTCTTTTAGTTATTATGGTGCTATAATATATTTTGAAGTCAGATAGTGAGATACCTCTAACTTTACTCTTTTTTAATAGTATTGCTTAGCAATGCTATTGCAAAAATTTTTGTGCTTTCAGAAAAATTTTATAATTTTTTTCTACCTTGAGAAGAATTTCCCTGGGATTTTGATAGGAGTTACATTGGATTTTTAGATAATTTTGGGTAGAATTAACATTTTAACTAAGTTGATTCTTCTAGTCCATGAACAAGAGATGTTTTTCTTTGTTTTTTTTTTTTCAATTTCTTTATTTAGTTTGCTGTAATTTTCATAGTAGACATATTTCACTTCTTTGAATTTTTCTATGTACATAGGTCTCTGGGTTTTTCTATGTATATAATCACTCATCTGCAAATTCACACAATTTAACTTCTTTCTTACCAATTTAAATGCCTTTTATTTCATTCTTTTATCTAATGTATTGTCTAAGACTTCCAATACTATGTTGAATAGGAGTGGAGAATGTGTACATCTTTGATTTCAGTTTTGAGAGGGAATCTTTGAACTTTCCCCCAATTAAGTATGATATTAGTTGTGGGTTTGTGGTATATTGCCACTCCTTACTTAACCTCTGTTTAGTGACCACTCAGACTTATGACCAGTTCTCCAGAGTTAGGAATTCCCTTTCTCAGTATCTGTCTCACTCCTGAAGTCGGTTAGTAGTCATTACAGAAGTGTTTGCAATTATGCAAGATTACATATTTTGTTTATAAATGTGTACTTTATTGTACATAGTAGTACTCAGAATGAATAAAAATGATTATGCTGAATTTATATTATTGTGATGTGCTGTGAAACATTTCTGGTGTTTTTTTGTATGGATAGAATGACGTTATTCTAGCATGGTGTTATGTGATAGCTATTGAAAAATACATACCCTGTCATCCTCAACACACCACAAGACATCTGCCTTTAGATTCTTCAGTTAGCAACTGGTTTTCTTAACGTAGTCGTAGGAATGGAACATGGTCGTTAAATAAGGAGAGTCGGTACGGCCTTTACTGTGCTAAGAAATCTATCTTCTAAACCTATTTTTTAGAGTATTAATCATGAAGGGGTGTCTTATTTTATTAAGTGCCCTTTTCTGCATCAATCAATACAATTATACAACTTTTGTCTTTCCTTCTGTTAATGTGAAGTATAGCATTTACTGTTATTTGAATGTTGAACCATCCTTGTGTCACTGGGGTAAATCCTACTGGGTAGTGACATATAACCTTTAAATGTGCTGTTGCATTTGCTTTGCTCTAACTCACTGGGGATTTTTGCATCTGCGCCATCAGTGATCATAGTCTGTAGTTTGTTTTCTGTGTGTCCTTGTCTGCTTTTAGTATCAAGCAATAGTGATTTCATAGAGTGAGTTTGGGAAGATTCCTTACATTTGGATCTTTTGCAATAGTTTCAGGAGAATTGGGGTTCAAATCCTTTTTAAAAGGATTTGTAGAATTCAGGAGTGAATCCATGTAGACCTTCAGTTTTCTTTTTGGGAGACTGATTAAATCCTATTACTTGTTATTGGACTATTCAGTCTTTCTGTGTTCTCCTGGTTCAATCTAGGTATGCTATTTGTGTCTAGAAATTTGTCCATCTCTTCTAGGTTTTCCAGCTTGTTACCATATGGTTATTTATAGTAATCCCTAATGACCTTTCTCTGTTATAATTGCCAAAAGATACACATGTTCACCAGAGACAGACAGAATGAGAGAGGCAGAAAGCACCCCCTTGTGGAATGCGGTCATGCTGAATCCCATCTCCTCTTCCTCTATCCTGTTGGGATTCTGAGAATGCATACATATGTGTCTGATGTTTCTCAAGCTGCGGCAGTGGAATCCAGATGGCAGTTGGCCATGTGGAATCTGGCTCCCTTAACTACTGGGCTATGGGGCCAGCTGAATTCACAATGATCTTTCAAATTTCTGTGATAACCATGGTAATATCCCTTTTCATTTCTGATTTTATATATCTGGGTCTTCTCTCTCTTTTCCTTAGGTAATCTAGCTAATGGCTTATTAATTTTTTTTTTTTTTGGAGAGGTTTTCACTATAGGGCGTGTGCGCTCACCAGACAGACAGAGAGAGACATAGAGACAGAAAGCGAGAAATCCCCCCCAGGGGGGGATGGCCACGCCGCAATCCCTTCTCCTCCATTCTCCTCTCGGGATCTTGGGCACGCACACACACGCGCCCGGCGTGAGTTGTAAGCCACCGGGTCCGAGACGCGAACCGCGGTCGACTACGTGGGAGTCCAGCGACATAGCCATTACGCTAACTGCTGGTTCCCATTAATTTTTTACATCCTCCCATAAGACCAGCTTTTCATTTAGCTGGTTTTTTGGTAATTACTCTTGCTTTTTAATTTCATTTATTTCTGGTCTGAGATTTAATATTTCCTTTTTTTCCTATTACTTTTGGGTGTATCATGCTTTTGCTTTTCCAGCTCATTGAGGTTATTTATTTGCTATCTTTCTATTTTTTTCCTTGTGAGTACTAATTGCTATAAACTTTCCTCTTATTACTGCCTTCACTATATCTGAGAGGTCCTAGAGTGTAGTGTTTTTATGATCACCCATTTCAATACATTTTTAAAATTTATTCTTAATTAATTTTCAGTGGATTCATAGTCATTCAGAGGCACATTGTTTAGTTTTTACATATTTGTGAATTTTCAAGAGTTCTTTTTATTGCTGATTTCAAGTTTAGATTCATTGTGGTCAGGAAAGACATAGATGTGAAGTCCATTCTTCTAAGTTTACAGAGACTTGTTTTGTGCCCTATAATGTAATTAATCTTAGAAAACATTTCATGTGCCACTGAATGAAACGTATGTCCTATGTTCATTTGATGAAATGCTCTATAAATTTCTGTCAGGTATATTTGGTTTATGGCCTTGTTTAGCTCCAGTTTCTCTCTTTTTTACCCCCCCCTTTTTTATTGCATTTAATTATACTGAATTGTTATGATGTACAAAATTATTTTTCGCAGCATGAAAACAGTGCATATTAGTCAAATCAAAGATGCTACCACATACATTATCATCAAGAGATAACTTTCCATTTTTGTAGTCTTTTAGGGTTTTCCCGTCCCTGATCACCTCTCACCCTCTATTACCCCCCCCCCCCCCCTTCTACACTGTCTCCAGCATCTACAGTTGCCTTCCTTGTCATTTTACCTTCCAGTTCCTCAGTCTCTGCCACGGAGGGCAGATATTGGGTATATATTGAGTGGGGACATACAATGCCTCTCTTTCAGAGCCTAGCTTACCTCATTCTGCGTTTGTCTTTTTAAATGTTATGTTTAGATGATCTATCCGACGGTGAGAGTAGGGTGTTGAAGTCCCAACAATTAACTTGCGAGAGTCTAAAAATTTCTCCAGCTCCAGCAGTTTTTTGTGGTTGTTTGTTGTATTTGGGTGCCTTGATGTTGGGATGTCATTATGTGGATATTTGGTTGCTGAATCATGTCCCATAACTCCCATAAGTTCTCTTCACTTTTTATGGTTATTTTTTCTTTTTAACAATTTGAACTGTTTTCAACATTGTATAGTCAAGTTCAGAGGGTCTTCCGCATAGTCAAACCTATGGTTGACGCTCTCTACAGAATTTTTCCCCCCATATTATATTTTTCCTTTCCAGAATTTCTGTTTGATTCTTTTTAAAGATGTCTATCCCTCTATTAAATCCCTCTTCCATGTCATACATTGTTTTTCTAATCTTCTGCAGTTGTGTTCTCTTGTATCTCACTGAGTTTTGGTATAAATGGTGTTATATAATCTATTCCTGTCAGTGTTGTAATTCCCTTTAGTGTCTGTTCTTAGTGTGGAGGTGATTTGCTCCTTTGGAGGAGAGAGATTGCCTTGTTTTACCGTGTTTCTTGAGCCCCTACATCGATCCATTGGCTCTGATGCGGTACTTGCTTCTGAATTCACGGATTAGGTTTTATACTGGCAGTGCATGCTTTATGGGGCCTGGGCCTTGATTTTTGGAAGCTCATGTACTTTTGGAAATCACTGTGGGAGCACTGGGTACCTCCAGGACTGTGCTCCAGGCTGCAGGTGAGGGTAGGTTACGTACTGGTGCTCCCCTGTGCAGGCTGCTCCTGGAGGTTCTGACTCTGACCTGCTCACGCTGGGCTTCCAGCAATTCATCAGTTAAAATGTGGACTTCCCTACCCTGGTGCTGGCTCCATGATGGCTTCTGCTCATGTGACCCCTCCCAGTAAATTGTGGTTCTCAGTATCCATCTCTCTGTCTCTCCACTTACCTCAAAGTATTTCCCAGAATTTAAATGAGATAGACTCGAACATTTACTCAATATTTGGTTAAACTGAAGCAAACTGAATAATGGGTAAATTAACTCAGAGATCATGATGAGATTTTTCTGCACTTTTTTCTTTTTAAACCACAAAAGCTTTGGTAGTTACGACTTTCATATTTTACAAGGCAGGCTGATTTTACAGAGCTGATAAATCCGAATCAGAGGGCGAAGGACTAACAGCTTGGTGAGCACACCGACCTCCCTGAGGGTGCCTTTGCATCTGCTGCCTCACGTTCGGTCCAAATCCTGGGCTTGTGCTGTGCTATTCCAGCAGCAGGGAGTGGGGAAGGCGTAAATCTTTCAGCACCTTTCGACTCTGTCTGGCTGCGACAACCCACACTCTGCAGCCCCGTACTGTGTTCTTGCCTTTGATGCACAATGCCCCCTGAATGGTGGGGGCAGCTGCCTTCTCGTTCCCTGGGGTGACACTAATGGCGGCTGTGACGTCCAGCTGTGGATTCCAGGTGGCAGACCTTTGCCCACGCGGCCCTCTGCTGCCCTGGCCTCTCCCCAGCTCACAGTTCCTTCCACACCAGCCAGAACCTTCTGGTGCCTCAGCTCCTCACTCGGGTTTCTTTCAAAAACCTGAGAAATGGCCTTACTAATTCAGATGCCCGAGTGTCACACATGTCTTTACTAAGGGACCACAGTAGCCAGCAAGGCTCCAGGCTTATTCCCGCCTAGGGTGTGGGGACGGTGGCGGGAGCCTTCGGGTCAGCGATGTCCTCACAGGTGAACTGGCCTGGGCCTCCCCTGCCCTTCCCTCCTCACCCGCCACCTCAGGGGTCCTCCCGCTGCCCATTCGTGAGCTGCCCTGAGCTGGTGGAGGAGTGTGATAGCCTCCGATGGTGTCTGTCCTGTGCCGACCCTCTGGGGACACCGGGATGTGAGAGGGGCTCGGCTGTCAGCCCGAGATCTTGAGCACTTGCAAGGCCAGATATGAAGCTCCCACGGTGCCTGAAACGTGCTCCCTGCCACGCACGTCCACTGACCCCCGCAGTTAGCCTGAAAGAGAAGCTCTAGTGCCCTGGAAAGTTTACCCAACGCCACTGCGAGGGCAGGTGATGGGCACCTCTGGGGTGATGACGTCTGATGAGGAGTCGTGAGGCCTCCAGAACACACGTGAGCTTGGGGATCTGTGAGCCCACAGCAGTGCATGGTGTCTGCCCTAAGTCCACGTCAGATCGGAGAGTGAGCCAGGTGACTGGTTCCTGGGTGACGGAGAGGAGGGGGGTGTGGGACACTGAGGTCGGGGCTGTGATGGACGCCCACCAGACCCTGTGACTAGGGTGTGTTGATCACACTCTCATGCCTGACATCTGCAGCTGGCATTGCCCAGGAGGATATCGGCACCCTCAGTGTGCCGTGGCCAAGCTGTCCCTGTCGAGGTCAAGGTCGTCCCCTGGACTGGCCTCCTGCCCCTGCTCTGACAGATGTCCTGGTGGGGCATGCTCTGTGGACAGCTTCAGGGCTATAGGTGGTCTGGCCCCACCACCTCTGAATCCCTCCCACCACTCACTCCACCCAGCTCTGCACCCTGCTGAACTGAACAGGATGCCCTGGGTGCCCTGGATGGCCCGAGCTGCCCTGAGATGCCCTGGGTGACCTGGAGTGCCCTGAGGTTCTCTGGGGAGCTCTGGATGCCCTGGGATGTCCCTGGATGAACTAGGGGGGCCTGGCTGTCCCCTTCTCAGCTCCTGTCTCTGCCTCCAGACCAACCCCCTGGCCCTGCCCCTCTCAGCGCGAGGCCCCACCTCGAAACGCCTGTGCTCCGGGCAGTGGGAGGCCTCTCTGTGCCGGCAGCCATCCCCCTGCTGTGGTGACTGGATTCGGAGGCTGCGGGGTCACCACTTTCCGCTGACCGCCGAGCTCTCCCAGATAGCTTTGGGCCCAAGTCTTGGTCTGGCAGGAGAGACCATGAGGGGGTGGCGAGGAGAGGCCCTCTGTGGTCTGGACATGCGGCTCCGGCACCTCGCCTGCTCCCCCGTCCCGCCAGTGACTTGCAGCTGCAAAAGAGCTTGATCAAGAACACCCTTTCTCAGTCGCCCGGAAGCAGAGCGGGTTCTGCTGCTGCACTGGGAGCCCATCCTCCCCCAAACGCTGCGGCAGCCACTGTTGTAACTGCAGAAAGGGTGGGGCTTCTTTTAATACAAGTCGCACCTTGGAGGAGGGGATGCACCTGTCGCTGTGGTTGGTTTAGACACCCCCCCACACATGGGCAGTTGTGATGGGGGTTCTGAGTACTCTGGTGCCTGCGACGAGGACCTTCCCCCACAGGAGAGGAACGATTCTGTCCCCCCTCCACCCCCCCCCCCCCCCCCATGCAGGTGAGAGGGCCCCACCCGAGAGCAGGCCCAGCCAGGCAGACCCACCTGGTTAGTCCGCCCCAAGGCTGGGCTGCTGGAGCTTGGACGGACTCTTCAGAATGAACGCTCTGGTTGGACGTGGCCGTGTGCCCTGTCTGGTCCCTCGGGAGCTGCCCTACCCTCTGTGCAGGGAACTCTCACAAGACTCCATGCCTGGAAACGGTGGTCTTACTTTGCACACGATCCTAGCGAGGAATTCTCTGGCCTGTGGGGCAGGCAGGGCGTTCCCAGTCACGGCTGGCCTGTCTCACAGAGGTATCCTGCTCCCCTGGCAAGACGGGGTGCGGAGGGCGGAGGGCCACTGCAGGGAGTGTGGACCTGGGAGCTGGGGAAGCGCCTGAGCCCAGAGGGAGTGTAGGTCACCGAGGCACGCGGGCCTTGGTGTGGGCGCAGGGGCTGCGTCCTCCCGACAGAGCCAGTCCCCAGAGTCCATCCTGTCCAGGGGCCTGCTCCTCGCCTCTTCCTCACAGACACGGCAGGCGCTGCACCTGTCCAAGGGCTGCTGAGAGTGCAGTCACGCAGCACCGGCTGGCTCGGAGAGCGGCGTGCAGAGACGCCACCGCCCTGCCGCTTGGCCTCAGCAAGGAGGCCAGCAGGACGGATCCGAGCAGTGGGCGCCCGCCAGCTCCTGCTGCAGCCAGCCTGCAGCCCTGGGGGCACCCGGATGCCCAGTTTTCCCAGCACCGTTTACTGAAGAGCTTCTCTTTCTTCCAGGGATATTGGGAGTCCCTGAAAAGCAATCATTTCCTAGACCCCTCAGCTAAACCAGAAGCTCCTAACATGAGACCAAAGAGCATGCTTCTGAATTTCCTGTGGGTGGACTGACCTGCAGGTCCAGATTTATGACTTTATTTTCCAGACAGAGAAATTCTAGTTTCCAGATGGTTTCAAGAGTTTTGGTCCAAGAATGTGGAAGAGCCTTAGCTTATTCCGACATCAGTCATGGTCGCTGCGACTCCTGGCTCTTTCCTCGGAGCCGTCCGGCCTCCGTGTGACGGTGGCTGCCCTGGGCCTGCACGGCTGAGACGCATCCTGGGAGGAGCCCCTGCCCGCACTCGGCCTCCCTCCCCTACCCCGAGTGTGCTGTCAGAACCGAACCGACCTGCTGTCTTAGTCCCTTGGTAATGGCCACAGGCTGCAGGCCTGCTCTGAAAAGCCGTGCCGTGCTGTAGAGACACATCATCGAATGTGAGCGAGTAATCATAAGTTAGAAAAAGTTAAAGAGGGTGTGCCTAGTCCGCCAAAGCCTGCAGAAGCCGTCATTGCTGTGGTCTTGGCACTGGTCATGATTCTCAGTTTCCCGCTTCCCTTCCTTACCATGCCAATGTGCGGGTGGGAGACCTGTGTGTAATAAACATAGGGCCAGCAGGTGGCGTGGCGGTTAAGGCACTGGACTCCCACATGGCCAGCCATGGTTTGAGTCCTAGACCCAGCAGCTCAGAACTCATGCTGGCTGTGTGTGTGCATGCCCCAAGTCCAGAGAGGAGAATGGAGGGTAAGGGACTGTGGCATGGCCACCCTCGCTCCACCCCGTCTGGGAGGCTTCTCACTCTCCCTCTCTCTGCCTTCCTCTGGTGAGCACATGTGTCCTATGGCAGAACCCTAAAGACAAAAAAAGAAACAAACAAAATAAAATAAAAACCTTAAAAACCTAATAAACATGTTCAGTTAGATAGCATAATACAAAAATGAACAATCCAAAGACAAATTTAAGAAAACTGTTTCATTCCCAATAGCGTTGAAAAGAATAAAACACAGTTTAGTGAAAAGTTTTGATGATAATATGTATGGTAATGCCTTTGATTTGACAAAACGCACTGTGTTGATGCTGAGAAGAACCATGTTGTACATTGTGAAGATACACAGTGATTAAGTGGCTATGCATATGTCTCTCTCTCTCTCTCTCTCTCTCTCTCTCTATCTATATATATATATATATATATATATATATATGTATGTATAAAGAAAGAAACGCAATATTCATATATTGATGATTACAAAGCATTGTTTAAAAATGTTAAGGGCTGGCAGGTGGTGTAATGATTAAGGTGCTAGATTCTGACATGGCCGATTGTGGTTTGTGTTTCAGAACCAGCACTTTGAAAATTATGCTGAGCCTGTGTGCGTGTGTGCCCAAAATCCTGAGAGGAGAATGGAGAAAGAGGGGTTGTGGTGTGGCCATTTCCCCGGGGGGGCGGGGGTGAT
The DNA here is from genome assembly GCA_026018925.1 of Tupaia tana. Taxonomy (NCBI): domain Eukaryota; kingdom Metazoa; phylum Chordata; class Mammalia; order Scandentia; family Tupaiidae; genus Tupaia; species Tupaia tana. Next base: position 213,827 of record JAKSZU010000003.1, on the reverse strand, counting down.
TTCTCACTTTCCCTCTCTCTGTCTCTCTCTCTCTGGTGAGCACACATGCTCTATGGCAAAAAAATTTGGAAAATATTGAAAGACTTAAACAAATGGAAAGCTATACTGCATTGACAGATGAGAAGACTATCAGGTGGCAGATCTGGCCCATAGCACATCCATTGCACACTGTGCAACAAAAAGCCAGTTCCCACGTGGCTGACGATGGTTCAAATCCTGGACATGGCAGCTTGAAAACATGCCAGGGGAGTGCATGCATCCCCATGGTCCTGATGGCATGGAGAGACGGGGAGAAAGGGATCGCAGGCCGACCACGCCCTGTCGAGGGGTCATCTCTCTCTCTTCCTCTTACGCTTGTACACAGCGTATATATGGCCTCTGGCCAGGAAAAAAGGAAAAGGTGGTCATACTTTTGTAAGAGCAAAAATTAGCTCTTAGGTTTGTAGTCAGTCAGGTGATTCTTGACAAGGATGCTAAGAACGTTTAATTGAGAAAGACATTTTTCAACAAATGGTTCTACGAAAATTTAATGTAAAAGAATGAGGTCAAGTCCTACTTCACAGTGTACATGAAAATTACCCAATAATATATCTAGATTTAAGCTGTAATTATAAACCTCTTAAAAGAAAATATAAGAGGGACCAGCAGGTGGCATGGTGGTTAAGGCGCTGGGCACTCCCACATGACCAACTGCGGTTCAAATACTGGACCTGGTGGCATGCTTTCTCACTTTCCCTCTTTTTTTTTTTTTTCTCTCTCTCTCTGTCTGTATCTCTCTCTGGTCAAATTAAAATAAGTGAATGAATAAATAAAAATTAAATAAATATATTTTTTTTAAATGTAAGAGAAAATCTCTGGTTTCTTAAGTAGAATTCTAAAAGCACACATGACAAAAGAAAAAAAAACAGATAAATTGGACTATATCAATTTAATTTTTTTTGTGCTGTAAAATCGAGTAACATCATAGTAACACCAGCAGTGAAAGACTATCGTGAAATGAGGGGAGGCACTTGCAAGTCATTTCGCCAAGAAAGAACTTCTATTCAGAATATACCAAGAACTCTAACAACTCAACAATAAAAAAATAAAAATGACAAAGAATTTGAATAAACAATTCTTCAAGGAAAACGTGTATCTCAGTGGCTAATAAACACATGAAAAGATTCCCCCTTTTATAAGTCACGGCTGTGATTGCATGTTTGTGTCACCCCACCACAAATGCATGTCCCGAAACCCTCCCTCCCAGGGGGGTGTTATCAGGAGGTGGGGCTTGGGAAGATAACCAGGTTCGGATGGAGTCCTGAAGGTGGAGCCAAGGATGGCTGTCCTCGTGAGAAGAGAGAGACAGGAGTCCTCTGCATCGGGGCCAGCCGAGGGTGTAGGGGAGGAACCGGAGTCCTCTGCATCGGGACCAGGCGAGGGTGTAGGGGAGGAACCGGAGTCCTCTGCATCAGGACCAGGCGAGGGTGTAGGGGAGGAACCGGAGTCCTCTGCATCGGGACCAGGCGAGGGTGTAGGGGAGGAACCGGAGTCCTCTGCATCGGGACCAGGCGAGGGTGTAGGGGAGGAACCGGAGTCCTCTGCATCGGGACCAGGCGAGGGTGTAGGGGAGGAACCGGAGTCCTCTGCATCAGGACCAGGCCAGGGTGTAGGGGAGGAACCGGAGTCCTCTGCGTCAGGGCCAGGCGAGGGTGTAGGGGGAGGAACCGGAGTCCTCTGCGTCAGGGCCAGGCGAGGGTGTAGGGGGAGGAACCGGAGCCCTCTGCGTCAGGACCAGGCGAGGGTGTAGGGGAGGAACTGGAGTCCTCTGCGTCGGGACCAGGCGAGGGTGTAGGGGAGGAACCGGAGTCCTCTGCGTCAGGACCAGGCGAGGGTGTAGGGGAGGAACCGGAGTCCTCTGCGTCAGGACCAGGCGAGGGTGTAGGGGAGGAACCGGAGTCCTCTGCGTCAGGACCAGGCGAGGGTGTAGGGGGAGGAACCGGAGTCCTCTGCATCAGGACCAGGCGAGGGTGTAGGGGAGGAACCGGAGTCCTCTGCATCAGGACCAGGCGAGGGTGTAGGGGGAGGAACCGGAGTCCTCTGCATCGGGACCAGGCGAGGGTGTAGGGGAGGAACTGGAGTCCTCTGCATCGAGGCCAGGCGAGGGTGCAGGGGAGGAACCGGAGTCCTCTGCATCAGGACCAGGCGAGGGTGTAGGGGGAGGAACCGGAGTCCTCTGCGTCAGGACCAGGCGAGGGTGTAGGGGAGGAACCGGAGTCCTCTGCATCAGGACCAGGCGAGGGTGTAGGGGAGGAACCGGAGTCCTCTGTGTCGGGACCAGGCGAGGGTGTAGGGGAGGAACCGAAGTCCTCTGCATCAGGACCAGGCGAGGGTGTAGGGGAGGAACCGGAGTCCTCTGCATCGGGACCAGCCGAGGGTGTAGGGGAGGAACCGGAGTCCTCTGCATCAGGACCAGGCGAGGGTGTAGGGGAGGAACCGGAGTCCTCTGCATCAGGACAAGGCGAGGGTGTAGGGGGAGGAACCGGAGTCCTCTGCATCAGGACCAGGCGAGGGTGTAGGGGGAGGAACCGGAGCCCTCTGCATCAGGACCAGGCGAGGGTGTAGGGGAGGAACCGGAGTCCTCTGCGTCGGGACCAGGCGAGGGTGTAGGGGAGGAACCGGAGTCCTCTGCATCAGGACCAGGCGAGGGTGTAGGGGAGGAACCGGAGTCCTCTGCATCAGGACCAGGCGAGGGTGTAGGGGAGGAACCGGAGTCCTCTGCGTCGGGACCAGGCGAGGGTGTAGGGGAGGAACCGGAGTCCTCTGCATCAGGACCAGGCGAGGGTGTAGGGGAGGAACCGGAGTCCTCTGCATCAGGACCAGGCGAGGGTGTAGGGGAGGAACCGGAGTCCTCTGCATCGGGACCAGGCGAGGGTGTAGGGGAGGAACCGGAGTCCTCTGCATCGGGACCAGCCGAGGGTGTAGGGGAGGAACCGGAGTCCTCTGCGTCGGGACCAGGCGAGGGTGTAGGGGGAGGAACCGGAGTCCTCTGCATCAGGACCAGGCGAGGGTGTAGGGGAGGAACCGGAGCCCTCTGCATCAGGACCAGGCGAGGGTGTAGGGGAGGAACCGGAGTCCTCTGCGTCAGGGCCAGGCGAGGGTGTAGGGGGAGGAACCGGAGCCCTCTGCGTCAGGACCAGGCGAGGGTGTAGGGGAGGAACCGGAGTCCTCTGCGTCGGGACCAGGCGAGGGTGTAGGGGGAGGAACCGGAGTCCTCTGCATCAGGACCAGGCGAGGGTGTAGGGGAGGAACCGGAGTCCTCTGCATCAGGACCAGGCGAGGGTGTAGGGGAGGAACCGGAGTCCTCTGCATCAGGACCAGGCGAGGGTGTAGGGGAGGAACCGGAGTCCTCTGCATCGGGACCAGGCGAGGGTGTAGGGGAGGAACTGGAGTCCTCTGCATCAGGACCAGGCGAGGGTGTAGGGGAGGAACCGGAGTCCTCTGCGTCGGGACCAGGCGAGGGTGTAGGGGGAGGGACCGGAGTCCTCTGCATCGGGACCAGCCGAGGGTGTAGGGGAGGAACCGGAGTCCTCTGCATCAGGACCAGCCGAGGGTGCAGGGGAGGAACCGGAGTCCTCTGCGTCGGGACCAGGCGAGGGTGTAGGGGAGGAACCGGAGTCCTCTGCGTCGGGACCAGGCGAGGGTGTAGGGGAGGAACCGGAGTCCTCTGCATCGGGACCAGCCGAGGGTGTAGGGGAGGAACCGAAGTCCTCTGCATCAGGACCAGGCGAGGGTGTAGGGGAGGAACCGGAGTCCTCTGCATCGGGACCAGGCGAGGGTGTAGGGGGAGGAACCGGAGTCCTCTGCATCAGGACCAGGCGAGGGTGTAGGGGAGGAACTGGAGTCCTCTGCATCAGGACTAGGCGAGGGTGTAGGGGAGGAACCGGAGTCCTCTGCATCAGGACCAGGCGAGGGTGTAGGGGGAGGAACCGGAGTCCTCTGCATCAGGACCAGGCGAGGGTGTAGGGGGAGGAACCGGAGCCCTCTGCATCAGGACCAGGCGAGGGTGTAGGGGGAGGAACCGGAGTCCTCTGCATCAGGACCAGGCGATGGTGTAGGGGAGGAACCGGAGTCCTCTGCATCAGGACCAGGCGAGGGTGTAGGGGAGGAACCGGAGTCCTCTGCATCGGGGCCAGCCGAGGGTGTAGGGGAGGAACCGGAGTCCTCTGCATCAGGACCAGGCGAGGGTGTAGGGGAGGAACCGGAGTCCTCTGCATCAGGACCAGGCGAGGGTGTAGGGGAGGAACTGGAGTCCTCTGCATCGGGACCAGGCGAGGGTGTAGGGGAGGAACCGGAGTCCTCTGCATCGGGACCAGGCGAGGGTGTAGGGGAGGAACTGGAGTCCTCTGCGTCGGGACCAGGCGAGGGTGTAGGGGAGGAACCGGAGTCCTCTGCGTCAGGACCAGGCGAGGGTGTAGGGGAGGAACTGGAGTCCTCTGCATCAGGACCAGGCGAGGGTGTAGGGGAGGAACCGGAGTCCTCTGCGTCGGGACCAGGCGAGGGTGTAGGGGAGGAACCGGAGTCCTCTGTGTCAGGACCAGGCGAGGGTGTAGGGGAGGAACCGGAGTCCTCTGCGTCAGGACCAGGCGAGGGTGTAGGGGAGGAACCGGAGTCCTCTGCATCGGGACCAGGCGAGGGTGTAGGGGAGGAACCGGAGTCCTCTGCATCGGGACCAGGCGAGGGTGTAGGGGAGGAACCGGAGTCCTCTGCATCGGGACCAGGCGAGGGTGTAGGGGAGGAACCGGAGTCCTCTGCATCAGGACCAGCCGAGGGTGCAGGGGAGGAACCGGAGTCCTCTGCGTCGGGACCAGGCGAGGGTGTAGGGGAGGAACCGGAGTCCTCTGCGTCGGGACCAGGCGAGGGTGTAGGGGAGGAACCGGAGTCCTCTGCATCAGGACTAGGCGAGGGTGTAGGGGAGGAACCGGAGTCCTCTGCATCAGGACCAGGCGAGGGTGTAGGGGAGGAACCGGAGTCCTCTGCATCGGGACCAGCCGAGGGTGTAGGGGAGGAACCGAAGTCCTCTGCATCAGGACTAGGCGAGGGTGTAGGGGAGGAACCGGAGTCCTCTGCATCAGGACCAGGCGAGGGTGTAGGGGGAGGAACCGGAGTCCTCTGCATCAGGACCAGGCGAGGGTGTAGGGGGAGGAACCGGAGCCCTCTGCATCAGGACCAGGCGAGGGTGTAGGGGGAGGAACCGGAGTCCTCTGCATCAGGACCAGGCGATGGTGTAGGGGAGGAACCGGAGTCCTCTGCATCAGGACCAGGCGAGGGTGTAGGGGAGGAACCGGAGTCCTCTGCATCGGGACCAGGCGAGGGTGTAGGGGAGGAACCGGAGTCCTCTGCATCAGGACCAGGCGAGGGTGTAGGGGAGGAACTGGAGTCCTCTGCATCGGGACCAGGCGAGGGTGTAGGGGAGGAACCGGAGTCCTCTGCATCGGGACCAGGCGAGGGTGTAGGGGAGGAACTGGAGTCCTCTGCGTCGGGACCAGGCGAGGGTGTAGGGGAGGAACCGGAGTCCTCTGCGTCAGGACCAGGCGAGGGTGTAGGGGAGGAACTGGAGTCCTCTGCATCGGGACCAGGCGAGGGTGTAGGGGAGGAACCGGAGTCCTCTGCGTCGGGACCAGGCGAGGGTGTAGGGGAGGAACCGGAGTCCTCTGTGTCAGGACCAGGCGAGGGTGTAGGGGAGGAACCGGAGTCCTCTGCGTCGGGACCAGGCGAGGGTGTAGGGGAGGAACCGGAGTCCTCTGCATCGGGACCAGGCGAGGGTGTAGGGGAGGAACCGGAGTCCTCTGCATCGGGACCAGGCGAGGGTGTAGGGGAGGAACCGGAGTCCTCTGCATCGGGACCAGGCGAGGGTGTAGGGGAGGAACCGGAGTCCTCTGCGTCGGGACCAGGCGAGGGTGTAGGGGAGGAACCGGAGTCCTCTGCGTCGGGGCCAGGTGAGGGTGTAGGGGAGGAACCGGAGTCCTCTGCGAGGGTGTCGGGACCAGGCGAGGGTGTAGGGGAGGAACTGGAGTCCTCTGCATCAGGACCAGGCGAGGGTGTAGGGGAGGAACCGGAGTCCTCTGCATCGGGACCAGGCGAGGGTGTAGGGGAGGAACCGGAGTCCTCTGCGTCGGGGCCAGGCGAGGGTCGGGACCAGGCGAGGGTGTAGGGGATCGGGAAGGCGAGGGTGTAGGGGAGAACCGGAGTCCTCTGCGTCGAGGGTGTAGGGGGGAACCGGAGGCCGAGGGTGTAGGGGAGGAACCGGAGTCCTCTCATCGGGACCAGGCGAGGGTGTCTGGAGTCCTCTGGGACCAGGCGAGGGTGTAGGGGAGGAAGAGTCCTCTGCATGCGAGGGTGTAGGGGAGGACCGGAGTCCTCTGCGTCGGGGCCAGGCGAGGGTGTAGGGGAGGAACCGGAGTCCTCTGCGTGCCGTCATCGGGACCAGGCGAGGGTGTAAGGAAACTGCATGCCCATGGAAGGGTGCCTCAGCAGAATCCAGCCATAACAATGCTCTACTTTTGGACTTCCAGCCTTCACAGCAGTGAGAAATAAGTGTTTTATGGTTTAATGGGACCAGCAGATAGTGCAATGGTTATGTGCTGGACTCTAAAAAAAAAGTGTTTATGGTTTAAGCCACCCAATCTGTGGTGTCTTGTTATAGCAACTAGAAGTCAGACAATGACATTGAAAATACGAATCAAATCCCAAATGAGACACCACTTTAAACCCGCCAGGATGGCTATAATGAACAAGGTATGATGTGACGAGCGAGCAGATGCCTAGGACACGGTGCAACTGGAACGCCCGCAGTCTGTTGCTGAGTATGAGAAGTGGGACCGACGCCGGAATCCCGGCAGGTCTTCTAAGCAGTAAAGGTCCGTTCACCGTATGACCCTCAAGGCCCGAGTGGAATGGAGACGCACCATGCACACCGGTGGCAGCAGCCTATTTATAAGGCGAAGGGTGGAGACGAACTGAGCACACCAGTGTGGTGGGGAGCGAGACGTGGAGCATGAGACGCGGGGCTCCTCGGCCGTGGAAGCTGGGGCCACACTACGCGTGTTGAGGTGAGCCTTGAAAGCTGCACTCACTGCGACGTGCCAGCCTGAAGGACAGGCGTAGTGCAGTGCTGTGACCTGGAGTGTCTGGAAGAGGCAAACCCAAGCAGACTGAAAGGCTCGCGGCTGGGCAGGAGGGTGGGGGATGAGGAGCTGCTGGGAGTGCTTCTCGGGGACAGGGTGCTCTCAGATCAGGCATGGAGAGGGTCACACGACCTGGCCACCGAAGACATGGGCTCCATCTGGCGAGCTGCCTGCTCTCCAGACGTCCCTGTTAAGGTATAAGAAGGTACAATGCCCATTTTTCAGCCCAAGTCTCGCGTTGTTCAGAGTGCACTCCACTCTCCCCTTCGGCCCGCACCGAGATCGAGGTATGGGCCGTCGGCTGACGGGACAGAGCTACACCTCCACACTTGCTACTGATGCCTGCAAAGCACAGAGAGTATTATGTGGAAGGTGTTTTTTTTTATTTTTTTTATTTTTTTTTAATTTATTTTTTTTTTATAGCAAGCTTCCATTTTTCTAAGCTATCAGTAGAGAACTTTCATAAGTGACAAAAAAGTTGTTTATAGATGGGACAATTATAACGGATATCTTTTTAACTTCTATTTTCAAAGTGCTCTCAGGCCCAAGTTTATTTAAACCAGCAGTTCCCTTCTGTCACAGCTGAATTCTTTACCTTGAAAGGAGAGGTGAGGCTGCTGTGACCCACAGCCTCGGCGTCGGCTCTGACCGCTTTGCTGCTCACGACTTGGTGAGTTCTACACGTTGCTGATCTGGGGTCTCTCTGGCCACTTCTCCACTACAAGAAGTCGCTCGTTTTGGCTCATTTAGACTCCACCATGCCAGAGTAAACAGAAAACGGGCAGAGCTTACCCACCGCACCCTGCTGGGGACGCACCTCTTCCCAGGGCACTGTCCATACCGGTCACGAGGCCGCAGTGTGACTGCAGCTGGTGTGACTCATCCGCTAACTAATGCGCGTTCTGTTTTCATTAACATTAAATCTGCATATATAAATTCTCATACTCTTCTTGTATTGTAATGGATTATCATTTTTGCTACAACTTGTTTGTTTTTAGCTTTTTGCCACAGGGCACATCTGCTCACCCGAGACAGACGCAGAGAGGGGAGGTGAGGAATCACCCTCACCCCCTCAGCTGAGATGAGCACGATGAAATTCCTTCTCCATTCTCCTCTTGGGATTTTGGGCATCATGCATATGCACCCAGCGTGATTTTCAAGCTGCTGGGTCCAGGACTCGCACTGTGGTCGGCCATGTGGGTGTCCAGTGCCTTAACCACTATGCCACCCGCTGCCCTCACAGCTCACACCGCAGGACCCCGAGCCCCCGCGTCTCCTTCCCGATCTGTAGATGTCCTAAGTGCCCTCCCTGGCCGGGACCAGCTGGGCGTCCTGAGCCTGGATGGGACTACATGTTCCAGCCCAGTCTCTCCTTCAGGGTCTCTTTGACATGCCACACCCACTCCATGCCCCACTGTACCCTGATACGGGGTGAAGCAGGGCTGACGACGGCTGAGGAGCCTCGGGTCGTGCTGGGTCCCTGAGACCTGGCCCTGGTTCCAGGTGGGGGCCCAGGAAGCAAAGTGCATCTACGTTTGCTTCCTTCCATGACCTGGATTCAAACGGACATTACGCTCTGTGTTGATGCATCTTCCATGACTCAAATATGTAACAGACATGAACGTGACCACTGGCTTGTCGCTCACAGTTAACGACCTCTGAGCCCACAAGTTCCTGTACCAAGGGGATATGAACAACCGGGAACTACGGCTGGGTCCAGTAACGGGCGCAGCTGGCCCAGCGCCTGGAAGACCATGCGGCACGATCTTACTAGGAAACCTCCCTGTGGTGCCAGCACCTTGTCCGTAGTTCCAGGAACCATTTCTGCCAAGAAAGCCACAGTTCTCCTGGTGATAACGACATTCAAAACCGTTCTCCAGCCAGATACCTGGACGTTTAGGGCCTCAGTGCCCACAGGGCTCAGCCATCCATTTTCTTCGGTCTTTTCATGTGCACAGTGACACCCCATATAAGGCCCGCACACTGGAGTCACTCCCCCAGGGCCTGAGTCCTGGCTCTGCTCCCACTGACCAGCGAGGCCTCTGTCAAATCACATTTCTTCACCGTGGCTCAGGTTCCTTGTTGAAAACGACAGTGATAACATAACGCCACGCCACAGCCACTGCAGGAGCTAGGGAGAGCGCCAGGGCCTTGGCGTGGGGTCTGGCCTACCTCGCAGCACGTTCTCATTGCAGACACAGCCCAGGCCGAGCACTTCCGCTATTTACCTCTCGGTCCCAGAGCCCGTCTCCTAAGGTAGTGACATTGCTTTTAATATAAATAAGCAAACCCAAATTCGAGCCGAGGCGAGAGTCTGCACAGCACCACATAGAAAGGAGAGGCCCAGGCTGAGCCCGAGGTCTGGGCCAGGCACCCTCTGGGGAACTGAGCCTCGGCCTCTCCGCAAGCACGCATGGCAAGTCACATGCCCAGCTTTCAACTTTGTTTTTCCCATCGGGCATGTGTACCTGCTGGAGAGACAGAGACAGAGAGGTAAGTGAGACCCCCACCACCCCCAGCCCAGAGGCATAGCCACCCCACAATCCCTTCTTCATTCTCCTCTGGGATTTTGGGCATGCACACACATGTGCCTGGCGTGATTTTCAAGCCACCAGGTCTGGGACTCAAACTGTGGTCAGCCATGTGGAAATCCAATGCCTTAAACACTATGCCACCTGCTGGCCTCAGCTTCCAACTTCTTGCAGCCATATAAAAAAATAGAAAGAAATGAGTAAAATTAATTTTAATAATAAATCTTAGTTAACCCATATGTCCAACATATTTTCAACATGGAATCAATATAAAATTACTACTAAAGCATTTTGCACACTTTTCCTTTGCAGTCTGGCGTGTGGTTCTTTGTCAGCCGTACTGGGGCGCTCTGCACTGTGGCAGGAGCCCATCCTGTGCAGTGTCCAGCGAAAGGCCAGCCAGTGCCCGAGAGAAGCGGCCATCCGCCGTCTCCTGCCGCGAGCGTGGAGAGACGGCCTGCTGTGACATACCACGTGAGAAAACACACCGACACCACCCGGGACAGTGTGACACGGAGCGTTCCAGATGGAGCCCCGGGCCTGCCTGCCCTCCCACGTGAGCGCCGGGGATGGTGTCCTCCAGCGGGTACTTTCTAGGGCTGGGATCGGCAGGCCGAGGTGCTGAGGAGTGCTGAGGCTGGTGGTGTGGGGCAGGGCCCAGGCCTGGCTGCAGGGTCTGGAATGGACCTAAGAACCCAGAACGACCACGTCCCCGTCCACGTGCTTCTGCAGCAGAAATCCCCAGCACACTCTTGGCCCAGGGAGAGGTGTGAGGCCCGGGCGGCCCTGGGTGGGCCCCTCCGGCAGGGCAGGCGCCACACGAGCTGCCCGTCTGGGGTGGGGTGGGGCGGGGCTGGGCCGGCCGCACAGCCATCGTGAAATCGCTCCCTGACTAGGCTGCTGGTCTGGAGGAGTCAGGGTTTCACTGCGTCTCTTGGGGTGCTTGAGATGTCCCTTCTGTCCTTGGCACCTCTGTCACCAGCCACGGGGTGGCCGGGCTCTCGAGAGCTTGGTTAGGTGGGTTATGATCACGTCCTAGTGGGAGAGTTCCCTGCAGAGGTGAGATTCCAGGCCACCACACTGGCCCGGGGCTCGGTGTGTGGGTGACAGCAGGCCAGGGATACCTTGGTCCCCACCCAAATGGCCCCAACTCCAGCCTCTCCCTCCCTCCTCTGCCAGGGCTCCAGGGGGCCCACTGAGGGTGAAACCAGGTGGAGACCTTCCAAAGGGGTAGGTCCTCAGCTTCCCTTAGTATTAAAAATTAAATGAAGGGACCAGCAGATGGTCTAATGGTTACGTCACTGGATTCCCACGTGGTCAACCATGGTTCGGGTCCCAGACTCGGTGGCTTAAAACTCATGCTGGGCAAATGTGCATACGTTCCTAAGATCCTGAGGGGACTGGGGGAGAAGGGATTGTGGGTGGCTAACCCCCTTCGGGGGTGATTTCTCACTTTCTGTCTCTCTGGCGAGCACACTTCCTATAGCAAAAATCTCTCTTAAAAAATTCAATTTGCCAAATTGGAAATGTATTAGAACTTAAAGTACCTATCCTCCCTCTCAGGAACTCTCTCCAAGTCCTCTGGGTGGTGTGGACGGAGCTCTGAGGGAGGGTGCTGTGAACTCCCACCTCCTGCCCACCCCTCGTGACCAGCAGTGACAGCAGGCCAAGCGTGTTCATTTCGCTGTCTCCCCCGCGGTGTGCTCCTGACACACACATCTCCTGGGATCCGAGAAGTCTTGGCCAGCCCACCCCCGCCGGCTCTCCCAGCCCTGACTGCTGAGCCTCCCCGCTCCCAGGGGCACTTTCTTCTTCAGAAGCTACGCTTACTTCAGTTCATCGTTGAGGTTTTTAACTTCTATGTTCTAGCCATAACAGTAATAAATGTTGCCTGCAGTAAACATAATAGATTCAAAGAAAATTAAAATGTGCCCAAATTTCTCTCATTTAGGGATCACCTCTGTAATATTCTATTTTTCCAAGTATTTTCATAGTCATTAAAAAAATTAGCTTTATTCATTCATTCATTTATTTTAATTTGACCAGAGAGGGACAGAGTGAGAGAGGGAGAGAGAGAGAGAGAAAGCTCTCAAGAAGGCAAGCTACCAGGTCCGGGACTTGAACTGTGGTTGCCCATGTGGGAGTCCAGTGCCCTTAACCACTACACCACCTGCTGGCCCAACATAGTCATTTTTAATTTACGCAATCTGCATGCAGTTGCTGGGTGCTTGCTATGTGTAATACATAATTTGCAATTGAGAAAAAATAACGAATTGCCTCAGAAAGCTACAGATGTAGCTGAAGGTCACCGTGTATCACCCTTCCCGTTCTCACACGTCTGTTAGGTTCCCACTGGGTGTAAGCTCGCAAGGGCTCGGAGTCAGGGTGGTGGGAGTGTGGCCACAGGAGAGGATGGCTCATGGACCCCCAGTTCACACCGGGGATGTTACTGGGGCTGCTTTTCAGAGCCAAGGCCCTCGTCCCAGAGCAGCACAACTCTCAGGTAGCCACAGGAGTGGGGTCACAGGCTGAGTGTCAGCTCCTGCCCAGTGGGGAGCGAGTGTGCACAGCTGGGCTGGGAGCTGGCCCTGTCACACAGTGCTTCCGGGATACGCAATTCTGGTCCCAGGGGCTCAAACAACACGGTACATGTGTGCACATGTAGACCTTGACAGGGTGGAGACAGAGCAGGGACTGCAGCGTGCCTCGCTCCATGGCGGGTGGAGACGGAGGAGGACTGCAGTGTGATTGTGCTCCATGGCAGGGTGCTTTCTCTCTGGTGAGTGTGTGTGCTCTTTGGCAAGCAAACAAAATAAAATAAATCTTTTTTAAAAAAGTTGAGGTTGAGATTTTTACACGGGACTTGAGGACGTGAGGCAGGATGAGAGTGAGGAGGCAGGTGCTGTGGTGAGTGGTGCTGTCTGGGGATGCAGCCGGCCTGCCAGCACCTGATGGAGAGCAAGGCAGGCTTCCTGGGACGAGGGAGTGGCAGTGCCCCAGGGGTTTCTAGGGGCCCGGGTTTGGGCGGCCACGCAGTGAGGGAGGACACGGGGCACGAGACCAGCTGTGTGGGCCGGCCCGAAGTCTGCTCTGACAGTTCGCGCGAGAGTGCAGGGCCCTGAGACAGCCAGTGCCTTGGGGCTCCGGACGGCTGTATCCGGGAGAATGGCTGTCCATCTGGACCAGCAGCTTTGTCACGGGCACTTGGTGAGGCGAACCCTTGCTTCCCGTCGGGTCCCTTCCAGGACCACGTGTTGCTGAGAACAGCGCTCCGCAGCCCTCTGGAGCAGGGCTTCTCGAACCAGGCAGTTTCCGCTCTGCAAGTCCCACCTGGACCCACGGGAGCCCAGATTACCGAACTGTGACCATCATCGGCTTCTGGAACATGGCTGTGGGTTGCGACGACGCTGGCCAGGTGCTGTGTCCTTTCCTGCTTGTGCAGTAGGTGACAGAGTCCCCACGGGCTCGCCGAGACTGCCCACGAGCCCCTGTGGTCAGGAGTGATGCCCCTCAGCCCCGTGGGCCGGGCCTTAAATCCGCTCTTGGCATTGAGGCCTGTGGGAGGACAGGGGCAGCGGGACTGGCAGAGAAGGGCCAGGGTGTGACACCAGAAGATGTCTCCACTGCACCCTTGATGCTGGCGAGGTGGCCGAGGCTGGCCTGTGTCCAGTGGACTTGTCGCGGGCTGGGCCGGAGCCAGGGTTCTATTTATCACGTGCACCGAACGCTCCCGTCTCGGCAGGACCATAGTGACACCCGCGCTCTTCTTGCGGTCCTGTCCCTTCCCCACTGCACAGCCGCCTTACGGAGGCCGCGGCCTGGCTGTCTATCACGAGCACCAAGCCCCCTCGGGGCCCCAAACTGCTGACATCTAGAAACGGGGCTGGAGTGCCGCGTCTCTCTTGGGTCACTTGTGACCGTGGTTTCGTGGCCCTCTGTGATTTCTCTGTTCCTGGGGCGAGGGTTCTACTGCCCACCCTCTGCGAGCCGGGCCGTCCAAGGGGGCCACTCCAAAGGCCACGGATAAGACCTATCCTGTTGGCTCCTGAGGCAAAGCACAGCACCGTCCTAGTGCAGCCCAGGCTGTCGGGGGACCCAGTGAGCTGTGGCCTGGCCTCTGCCAGTTGGGCCTGTGGACGGAGCTATTCTCCCGTCACCAGCACGACCTTCCTGGGTGACCCGTGTGCAACGGGCTGAATGTGCATCCCAGAGTCCTGTACTGAAGCCTCAGGCTGAGATGTCACGTGGAGGTGACTGGGTAGATGAGGCCAGGGGGTGTGGCCCTCGTGGTGGGTGGGGAGACGAGGGACACCATGACAAGGTAGCCAGTGTGAACCAGCGCTCGGTCTTCCGGCCCACACCTGGACTTCAGAGCTGTGGGGCCTTGGCCCTCACCAGGGCCTCTGTCACTGCACCGTGCTCTGGCTGTGCTCTGTCCCTCACCTGAGCAGGCTGTCCTCCGTCCCTCACCTGAGCAGGCTGTCCTTGTCCCTCACCTCAGCAGGCTGTCCTCCGTCCCTCACCTGAGCAGGCTGTCCTCGTCCCTCACCTGAGCAGGCTGTCCTCGTCCCTCACCTGAGCAGGCTGTCCTCCGTCCCTCACCTGAGCAGGCTGTCCTTGTCCCTCACCTGAGCAGGCTGTCCTCGTCCCTCACCTGAGCCGGCTGTCCTCCGTCCCTCACCTGAGCCGGCTGTCCTCCGTCCCTCACCTGAGCAGGCTGTCCTCCGTCCCTCACCTGAGCAGGCTGTCCTCCGTCCCTCACCTGAGCAGGCTGTCCTTGTCCCTCACCTGAGCAGGCTGTCCTCTGTCCCTCACCTGAGCCGGCTGTCCTCCGTCCCTCACCTGAGCCGGCTGTCCTCCGTCCCTCACCTGAGCAGGCTGTCCTCCGTCCCTCACCTGAGCAGGCTGTCCTCCGTCCCTCACCTGAGCAGGCTGTCCTCGTCCCTCACCTGAGCAGGCTGTCCTTGTCCCTCACCTGAGCAGGCTGTCCTCCGTCCCTCACCTGAGCAGGCTGTCCTCCGTCCCTCACCTGAGCAGGCTACGCCATGTGGAGCAGAGTCCCAGCTGCTCCTCCCGGCACCCGGCTCCTCTTCTGTCTGTCTCTGGCTTCATGGCCCTCCCAGAAATCCTATGGTCCCTTCTGTGACCTTCACGCTTTCCACGCCCTCAGAGCCCGCTCACGGTCGTGCGTCCCCGGGGTCTTTCCTGAGCGCCACGAGGGGCGCAGGCTCCCCGATCCACACCGCCTTCATCACGAAGGACCCTGCCGGGATCCCACTGCTTTCATGATTGAGCCCTGAGCTGTTCACACCTCCCTGGGGGTTGAGAGCTATTTTTTTGTTGTTTTGTTTTATTTTGTTTGTTTGTTTTTGGAGGCTTTTGCCTTAGGGCATGTGTGCTTGCCTGAGAGAAACTGGAACAGTAAGAGGGACAGTGAGAAGTCATCCTCTGGGGATGACCACACTGCAATCCCTTCTCCTCCTGGGATCTTAGACACATGCACACGCTCCCAGAGTGAGTTTCAGACCTCTGGGTGTGGGACTCGAACTGCAATCAGCCACATAGAAGTCCAGTGACATAGCCTCCACGCCGCCTGCAGAGCTGTTCTAACCAAGGAGCTCGGGCTCAGCTCTGTGGCTGGTGTGGCTCTCCCTCCCGCCTCCTCATGGCCCGCCGCAGCTGGCTGAGATAGACGAGCGTGTGCTGTGAGCGTGCCCCGCCGGCTGAGGTGAGCGGCAGGACTTTCTGGGTGTCAGTGACGAGCCTGTACCAGGCGCAGTCCATCCGTCTTCCGTTTCCTACCACTGAGTTTGGAAGATCCAATACTGATTGGACCCCTTTCCTGTGGTCGTTGAATGGCTAAAGCAGTGTGTGCGTGTCTGTGTGTCTGTGTGTGCATGTGCGTGTGTGTGCAT
Source organism: Tupaia tana (assembly GCA_026018925.1). Taxonomy (NCBI): domain Eukaryota; kingdom Metazoa; phylum Chordata; class Mammalia; order Scandentia; family Tupaiidae; genus Tupaia; species Tupaia tana. Next base: position 198,215 of record JAKSZU010000003.1, on the reverse strand, counting down.
GTGCGTGTGTGTCTCTGTGTGCATATGTGTCTCTGTGTGCATATGTGTATCTGTGTGTCTGTGTCTGTGTGTGTGTGTCCATATGTCCATGTGCATGTGTCTGTGTGTGTTTCTGTATCTGTGTGTTCATGTGCATGTGTGTGCGTGTGTCTGTGTGCGCATATGTGTCTCTATGTGCACGTGCATACCTGAGTGTGTCTTTGTGTGTCTGTGTGTCTGTGTGTGCATGTCTGTGTGCCTGTGTGTCCATGTGTGTGTTTCTGTGTGTGCATGTGTTTCTGTGTCTGTGTGTGCATGTCTGTGTCTGTGTGTGCATGTGTATGCATGTATGTCCATGTGTGAGTATCTATGTGTTTGTGTGTATTTGTGTGTGCATGTGCGTATCTATGTGTGTCTGCATGTACATGTCTATGTCCCTCTGTGTGTAAGTGTGTTCATGTATGTATCTGTGTCTCTGCATGTGTCTGTATGTGTGCGTGTGTGGGCATGTATGTGTCTCTGTGTGTCTCTGTGTATGTGCATGTGTGTCTGTGAGTGTGTGTGTCTGTATGTGTGTGTGTCCGTGTGTGCGTGTGTCTGTGTGTGTGTTCATGTCTCTGCGTGTGTGTGTTTGTGTGTGCGCATGTGCGTGTCTGTATGTGCATGTGCGTGTGCATGTATCTGTGTGTGCATGTGCGTATCTGTGTGAGTGTCTGCATGTGCATGTCTATGTCTCTCTGTGTGTAAGTGTGTGTATGTGTGTCTCTGTGTCTGCATGTGTCTGTATGTGTGCATGTGTGTGTCTGTGTGAGTCTCAGTGTGTGTGCATGTGTGTCTGTGTGTGTGTCTGTATGTGTGTGTGTTTGTGTGTGCATGTGCATGTCTCTGGGTCTCTGTGTGCATGTGTATGTCTCTCTGTGTGAGGGTGTCTGTGTGTGTTTGTGTGTGCGCATGTGTGTGAGTGTGCATGTTTCTGTGTGTCTGTGTCTGTGCATGTGTGTGCGTGTGCGTGTGTGTGTGTGTGTCCACTGACAAGTTCAGAGCCCAGATCACATGGTTGAGGACCTGGCTTTCACCCCACATTTGAAAGAGAGCCTTGAAAGCAAGTGGCCTTGGAGCAGTGGGCACGGTGGCCTTGGAGCAGTGGGCACAGTGGCGTAATTCCAAATGCTGCTGCAGAGCCTGAGTCAGTCTGGGAACTCGTACAGGGGACTGTGTGTAGGTGGACTGCGTGCAGGGGACCACGTGTAGATGGACTGCGTGTAGTGAGGCCAGCAAACACCAGCAGGAAATCGGGCGAATCCTCTATGCCTCGATGTGGCAAGAGTTCGTCCACAAGCCCGTGTTCTCAATAACAGAACAGATTAGCTTAAAGCCATTGAAAACAGGTCATGGGGGCAGGCCCGCGCAGCGCATGACTGACAAAGGGTCAGCACCCACGACTCCATGAGCTGCTGCGAATCCACAAGGTAGGGACTAGTTGCCCATGTGGAGACGCCCGAGCACGACATGCTTCCCAGAGTGGCACGTAGCCCACAGGTGTGTGCAGGGCTCAGGCCTCGGTATCGGCAGTGGTCAGGAAGGTGCAAGTTGGGGTCAGGCTGAGATGGGGTTCGCTCCAGGCAGGCAGGAGAACGCGGGTGCCGGACGTCCTAAGAGGAGGCTGGAGCACAGGGGTGGACGTGAAGGCGTCGGTTCCCACGTGGCCCACTGTGAGGTCTGAGTCCTGGACCTGGTGGCCTGAAAACCCTGCCGGGCGCGTGTGCGCGGGTGCCGGACGTCCTAAGAGGAGGCTGGCGCACAGGGGACTCTGACATCGCTGCTCCTCCTGGGGGTGGTTTCTCACTTTCTCTCGTCCTCTCTCTCTCTCTCTGTCTCTTTCCAGCGATCACACATATTCTATGGAAAAAACCTTAAAAAAAGTGCCCACTGTTGGCCTCTGGTAGCTTGTTTTAATGGAGAGCAAAGTACCTTCTCTGGGCACACCTTGCTGTCAGGCCACAGCATTTCCTTAAATAAAGTTCACCGACGGAAACATCATTCTTCTGGAATAAGCTACATCTGTAATACATCACTTTTGATCTCCATTTTATTTACTTTTTAAAAATATTTATTTATGTACTTATGAACTTTTACCTCCCCGAGGGTGGATGCACTCACCAGACAGAGCGAGCGAGGGGAGAGAGCACCCACCGCCGCTCATGGCCCCTCCGTCCTGTCTCCATCCGTCTATCCTGTCGGAATTCGGGCACACACACACGTCTAGTGTGTTTTTCAAGCTACTGGGTCAGAATTTGAATGGCGTGGTCTGCCATGTGCGGTCTGGCTCCCATAACCACTACACGATGGGGCTAGCTTTTTTTTTTTTTAATTATGAAAAAAGAACTTACAGACACAGAGATAAAGCCATCTGAGAACTTGTGTGTGTGTGTGTGTGTGTGTTATTTTTTTGTATTTTAAAATATCATGGGCTGACCCCATGGTCTAGCAGTTAGGGAAACTGGATTGCACATGGCCAGCTGCAGTTCAGATCTTGGACCTGGCAGTTGAGAAGCACGTGTGTGCATGCCTGCGTCCCGACGGGAGGAGAATGGAGAAGGGGCAGCCTGACCAAGCCCCATGGGGATGCGCTCCCTTTCTCCCTCTCTGTCTCTCTGTTCGGCAAGTGCCCTCACCCTATGGCAAACCCCAGGAAGAGAATGAAGGGGTTGCAGTATGGCCATCCCCCAGGGGAGTGAGTTCTCACTTTCCCTCCCACTGTCTCGCTCTGTCTTCTCTCTGGGGAATGCACACACCCTATGGCAAAAGCTTAAAGGAGAGAGAGATAGGGAGGTGTGCATGATGGTGAGGAAGAAGTAGAGAGAGACGTCGGTGCTGACTGGCTGGCCAGGCCTCCGTATGAGGGTCTCATCTCACCTCTTCTCTTGAGCACGTGCTGGCTGAGAACCCTGGCGCCTTCGACAAAGGCGAGCCTGCTGGCTGCGGACTTCCTGAGCAAGCCACACTCACTTCCTGAATGTTCTCCTCTTCAGCCCTAGCTATTCCCTGGGGTCTTCTAGAACTCAAAAAAAAATCTCCTCCACAGTACGGAACTTCGAATGTCACGCGTGCCGTGTTTCCGCCCTTTCTGAGCTAACCGGCTGTGCTGCTCACTGGGCCTCTTAATGTATGGCACCAAACAGCTAAGGCCACACTTTGAAACCTCAGAGGCAGACGCCTCCACCCACGGAGCCCGGTCTCCGGGCCCAGGCCCTGAGAGGGTCCCGCTTCACCTGCAGCTCTCAGGGTCAACCTCACGTGTGGCCACGTAAAGTCACAAAGAAGGGAGGAAAAGTGAGGCCTCTTCCCGAGTTGACCAGTACCATGGGAACTCGGTGACTCTGGATTCACTAAGAATAAATCTTTCCAGGCAAGTTTACTTATTTTTTAGATTTATGAAAATATATGCATCACTAATATCTTTCTTTATACAAACAAAATTTTAAAAAAATCCAGCTGCCCTGTAAACCAGTATCAAGACATCCGAAGGTCACCAAGTAGAGAGCGTGTAACCGTGGGTGTAGACGGCACCGCGCTCAAGTCCCACACGACGCGCATAGGCCGCAGGTCCACGTGGGGGCTGGGCACTGCTGGTGGAGAGGCTGAACCTAACGTGTGTTTTTGAAAATGACCACAGAGCGACTGATAGAGATGAACCAGAAAAAACTTAGCAGTCCATTTCCTGAGTACACGGATATTCCCAGACGTTAATCCAGAACTGGCTGATTTGGAACAGAGCAGGGGTAAGCAGCTTGGCCTACACTGGGCAGCTTAACCGATGACCACGGGTAGGACGTTGGGGGCAGAGAGGGGCTGGGTACTGGGAAGGGTGGTCATTAGGGTTGCCCCTCTCCTCTAAGCCTGCAGGAAAACCTTTTAAAGGAAATTACGATCTCCTTTTTCTTTGAGGTCCCCTACGTCCTTCCCAAACTGTGAGTAGGCCCTGTCCCGGGTTGTGGACCAGTGTCCAGTGGGAACTGCCAGCCACGGTGGCCACGTTTTCTGTGTCAGCACCCCTGGCCTTGCCTGTCCGCACCAAGTCCCCGTCATGCTTTTCTTTGGGAAGGATCTGCTCTCCATGTCTTCCAGTGGCTCTGGCCACCCCAGCACTGCATCCTCCTGGCCGCCACGACTAGTTTGGGCCTTGGCATGTGGCCCTGTGGGAGGCACTGATACTTAGTTCTTGGGTTTGGACAGAATTAGAGGGCAGTGAAATCCCTCCTTCCTCTGGAGTCGCTGGGAGAACAGTATGTGAGCCTGCACTGAGGGTAGCTGCGTCCTCGGAGAGCAGAGCCAGGACAGAGCTAGGCCAGCCAGCAAGGCCCAGCAGGAGAGACCGGCCTCGGCCTTCGTGTCGCCGTCGTCCAGGTCCACTCATGGCCCTGGCTTTTCAGGTATGTGAGGCAATACATTTCTGTTTTGCAGACTGGTCTGAGTCTGATTTATGTCATCTGCCACAGGAAGTGTCGGACTCTGCCTCGCAGCCTTGGCTCACTGCCTGGCCTTCCATCTCACCTGCTTACTGCTTCTGACGGGCCCCGGGGCTGAGAGGCCGACGCTGCTCTTAGGATGTTGGTCTTGGGCTCCCTCCAAGGCTATGACTTGTTCTCACTGTTGGACTCTAATTCTGGCTGCTTGGGGAGCGAGCAGCACAATCGGAGTTTGGCTGGGTGTTGCTGCTGCGTTGCCCAGGAAACGCAGGAGACGGGAAGTTCACAGCCCCTGGAGCAAAGTATCCTCATGTCTCTAAAAGCCAACAGAAATTCCTTCTGATTTCTTAACTAGATCAGTCACGGAGAGATGAACAGACGTCAGTGAGGGGCAGCCTTACTAAAGAAGCTTTTCCTAACCACTGCCGACCACCTTCTCACATCCCGTCAGTCCCTCTTGATGTCAGCCTCTGCATCTGGCGTCCCAGCCCCCGGGGGAGCAGGCAGAGAATGTGCGAGTCCTGTCTGTCCCCGGCCAGCTCCAGGGCCTCGTGGCTCCCAGCAGCTCCCCAGCCAAGCCGGGGTTCTTCTGCCTGGTTCCCAAAGCTGCGTGTACCTGGCCCACTCTATGGCCATTTCCTCCTCCCACGGCTCCATGCACCACCGTTCCTGGTGTCCAGCTGGCCTCCCGGCACCGCCGCAGCGCAGCGCCCAGTCAGCACGGCTCACAGACCATCACTTCCCCAGGATCCAGTCTGTGTTTGGCACATGCCGTGGCTTGGGGGTAAAAATATAAACAATCTCGGCAATTAAAAGTCTACATCGCAGGGGAAAGAATCAGTTATGTGACAGGCATTGTGACCCGTGCCTGGAGAAGGCATGAGGGAGCCGACGGCGTGGCACGTGCAGTGGTGGGGCCCGGGGACTCTGCTTCCAGCGCAGTGTCTTAGGCTGAGGGGCTTTGGGCAGCGGCCAACATGGGACTCGGGGACAGTCAGTTCCCCACACCCTCTGTCGCCCTTCTCGTGGTTGTGAACTAATGACTTGCTGGTTTAATTCTTGACTAATCTTTGGCCGCTGTCTTGTAAGGGAAGACTCGTGTATACCTCTTAGTGCTGGCATTGCAATAATGACCATAAAAACAGGTTTGCAGGACCAGCACATGGTGGGATGGCGGACTGCGGTTCAGATCCCAGACTGGGCAGCTTGTGTGTGTGCATACCCAGGGTTCTGGGAGGAGAGCAGAGAAGGGACTGTGGTGCGGCCATCCTCCATGGGGGGGTGTCTGTGATTTTTTTGCTTTCTGTCTCTTTGTTTCAGTCTCTCTGGTGAACACATGTGCCTGATAGCAAAAATCTCTCTAAAAAGAAAAAAAAGTTTTCTGATATCTGTTAGTCAATTTTCTTTCTAATTTAAAAATTAAATTAGAGAGAAGGACAAATTTATGGTTTACTTTTACCAAAAAAAATCGTATCTCTGAGGAAGTATACAACTGATTAAAGACTGATACTTTTTTTTTCCAAATTCAGACTTGAGACTGACAAGTAGAGTTATTTTAAGTGGTAGAGACTGCCCTGCCGGGCGGGTGAGCAATACTGTTCCCACCTTTCCTCCTCGTGCCCAGCAGCAGGCCCTGAAAACCAGAGAGCTACCTGGGTTGTCCCCGTCCCGCAGTGCCGCTGAGACATGCGGGCCTCAGAGAAAGGCTGACAGGGCCTCTCTGATAGACAGCCAGGAAAAGGGGCTCAGAAAGGAGGCGCAGCACGGGGTGGGGCTGGGCACTCCCGTGAGGGGCTCCATGACGCTCGCCGGGGAGCCGGGGTTGCCAGGCCAGAGAGGGCCGTTGGGTGCTGTGGTTGTTTTCGGCCGGCCCACGGGAGCTTGAACTTACAGGGTTCAGGTTGGAAGCCGTCCATCAGATGGTGTCCTGGGGTGTCACTCGACGCTGTGGACAGCCCACCAGGGAGTGAAGGTGGGTGTGGCTCCTGTCCTATTCCCACCTGTCACTGGAGCAAGGACAGGCAGCTCCGTGCCCAGGCCCGGGCCAGTCCTGATGCCTGCCTGGGCAGGGCTGTGGGCAGAGGGGTGCTGGCCCTGCTCTGGGGGAACTGCTGAGCCCCTCAGCCCGTCCCTAACATGTAAGAAACAGCCCGAAAGCTATCTGTGGCTCTCTGCTCAACCTCAAAATCTCGATGGTCTTAATGATTTTACACTCAATGGTCCGTTCAGAGCCGTCTCTCCTGGCTTTAAATCTCGAGGCCATCATGGTCTCTGCTTCCTAGTTGGCAGTTACTCTGGTGGCATCTGCTGTCCCTAGCCGGGGACTCACACGTTATTCTGGAGGGACCCCAAGCCAGTGTCCTTTGAACCCCGAGCCCGTGGGCAGGGCTCTCACAGAAAGTGATCCATACATTTGATCCCACTGCCCCAAGACTGGAGAGGCAGGGGACCTGCCTGCAGCTACAGGCCCAGGGCAGTCGGGCGCAGCTGCTCCTCTGGAAGCTAAGCCTGAGCCTGAGCCCAGCCGAGGGGGGGGGGAGCCTCCCTGCAGTCTGCAGGAGGGTGCGTTTCCCACACAGCCTGGACCGCAGACTCCCTGTCCCGCCGCCCCGCCCTCCTCTGCTTACCCACACCCCCCACAGCCGGCACCCCATCCTCAGAAGCAGAGGCTCCTGCCCAGCTCCAGCGTGTACACACCCTCTGCTCCTGGGCACACGGTCCCAGCTCTGAGCCGACTCCCTGAGAGTCGGTCCCAGCCTCCCTCCGCCGGCGGCCTGCTCCGGCCCCAGTAGGTCATCGCTGATGTTACTGCCAGCCTTAGATCCCAGTGTAGGGTGGCTTTCATGTGCTCTCAGACGTGAAGCGAAGGGGAGCCACAGTGACCAGGACGACGGGAGATCCAGAGCGTGTTTTCCTGGATCAGTCTTACTCGGAAACAGCCTGATCCCAGCCGGGTAAGTCACACGAAGCGTGGCCCTTCCCTGCGTCCCACAGCCGCCGTTTCTAGTTTTCCCGAACAGCAGTTGACTGTTTGGTAAATACACACGTATCTAGGCAGCTGTTATGAAACATGACAGGCCAAACAAACAAAGTTACTTTAAAAATTTCTCCCTAGAGACTTTGGCCACGGGCCTCTCTGGAGCCAGCGGCCACGAGCCCACGGGACAACGTCTGCTCTCGGTGCCGTCGGGGAGCTCCTGGCGCTGCCTCCGTGTGGGCCCTGCTGGGAAAGGAAGAGGGGAGAGAAAGCAGCTGTCAGTCTGCACTCGAAGTAGGTGGAGGCTCAGACCTGCTCTGCCGTGCGGAGTGCGGGCGGGCCTGCCAGGGCATGGGCGGTGCCTCTCATGGCCGATTCTGCAGCTGAGCTGAACGCTCACAGCAGTGGGCCATGAGCTGTTCAGATTTAAGGTGCAAACGACTAAAATAAATAAAAATCCGCTCCGAGGCCCTAGCAGATGAGCAGCAGAAAAGGTGCAGAGACCACTGTCGGGTGCAGGCCTCCCGGGAAGGGGCAGGCCTCACTGGGACAAGCAGCTACCCATGGCACTGGGCTGAGGGACAGAACTGACACCGCAGAGGACATGGCGCCTCTGTTGGAGAGGCTGCGCTGGTCGTCGGAGCGGCGCCTCTGCTCTCAGCCCAAGCCGCTGGCCTGGCTTTGTGGCGTGGGGGCCGGCGGCCAAGTCGGGTTGTCAGGTTGTCATAGGGTGCCGCGGCCCTGAGGAGGGGCACGGGAAGGGCTTCGCGATGGCGTCTCACTGCAGGGTCAGACAGGGGGCGGGCTTGCAGGGAGGCTGCCTCCCCAGGTCCGTACACCGCCCGCTGCACCTGCCGGGCCCCACGCCCAGTGTGCTGAGTGCTCCCGGCCCCTCTTCCTGCAGCAGAGCCCTGGCACTCAGCTTGCGTGAGGGGCTCACTTCTGTCTCTGCGTCTCCACTTCTCATCTTCACTCCTGCAGGCCGGTCACCCCAGTGACTCCGTAGTTCAACACTCAAGGGCCTTTCAGAGGTGAGCACATTTACGATTGTTTTTTTATTCTGTATTTATTTGTCCTCCCCGCCCCTTTTTTTTTTTTTTTTTTTTTTTACATTTAATCACTGAACATCTTCACAGCATACAAAATGAATTTTCCCGGCATGACTGAGCACAAATTGGTCCTGTGGGAGATGTTACCAAACACGTTCAGCAGATCACCTCCTGTCCTATTTCAGAATTTCCCGATCACAGATTACTGTTTCTAATGTCTAGTGTCTCGATGTCTAGTGTTTCTAATCACAGATGAACGTTTCCAGAATAGTGGGTTAGGGACATAAAACTGCTCCTTCACAAAAGCCATGGGAACACTAGAGAAGGTGTCACGAGAAAGGCCCTCGAAATGACTTCAGTCCCACAGCCTCGGGGCTTTTCCTCCAGAGAAAAGCTACCGGTGCTTCACGGCAAACTGACTTCTCCTCCAACCCTCTGCGTCAGCCCGGCAGTAGCCAAGTGCCGTGGAAAGCAGCAGCCTAGGCCGAGGAGGGCGGGCGCTGAGTCTCAGAAGTCCCGTCCCCAGCAGCAGCACGTGGCCTGCCGGCAGCCCCTGGGGCCTCCTCTGCTCAGAGCTCACTAGTGGCACAGAGGTCCCCCGGCATTCATGGAAACCCGTCACTGGCAGTCCTGAATGGCTGCCTGAGGCACAATGACATTTGGGGCGAACAAAAAGGGGTGAAAAAAGCAGAAACAAGGAGAAATGGCACGCTGAGGTCCAGCAGGGCTTTGGAAAGTTCCAGTGTCTTCCTGAGAGAGCAGAAAGTCACACATTGTGCCCAGGAAAGACCCTGCCTGTGCCCACCCGAGGTCCCACACACAGGACGCGATGAGCAGGCAGGGCCGACAGCCCGCCAGAGCGCTGAGGCAAAGCCCAGCACACTCGGTCTCTCGGCACAGGCTAGAGGACCTGCTGGCTCGGGGCATTTAAGGAAACCCATGTTGTGTCATGAACAGAGACCTGAGTGGTCACACACAGCCGCGTCACAGAATGAGTTCAGGGAAGTCACTAGAAGCCGCGTAACGACAGGGGGAGAGCGGCGGTCTGACTTGGAGAGCTGCTGCTTCAGTGTAAGACACCAGGATTTCAGGCAGGGTGGTGGTGTGGCGTGGCCACGCTGGGCCCACAGGGGGTCCTGGTTAGAGTCCATGGCATGGGGACCCTGTTGCCCTGTTGGAGGTGATCAACTCTTTCTCAAAGGGAATGAATAGGTGATCTTTCTTTCTTTCTTTCTTCTTTCTTTCTTTCTTTCTTTCTTTCTTTCTTTCTTTCTTTCTTTCTTTCTCTTTCTTTCTTTCTTTCTCTCTCTCTCTCTCTCTCTCTCTCTCTCTCTTTCTTTCTTTCTTTTTTAAAAGCCCACTTTTAACAGAAATTATATAGCATTCAAAGGAGAAGGAATTTCTCACCCATAATAGGAAAAAAAATAGTCAATAGAAACTCTCCCTGATGAAAGAGATGTTGGGCTTACTAGGCGAAAACATTCAATTGATTAGCTTCATTAACTTCATTCCAGGAAATAAGGTAAACTAGGGCTACAGAACTAGAAAAAGAAATAGTCAAAATAAACTTTTCTGAAATTCTGTAAACTAACCAAAATCTTGCAGTAACCAGGGGAGTGTTTAATCAGGAACTGGCCGGCCATCAGTGAGGACAGAGAGCAGTACGGTGACTTCCACTTCCCCTGGCTCTCACTGCCCGCATTACTGGGAGGAGCCCTCCAGGGCAGGGAGCAGGTAGACCTCACAGCAAACTGGCTTCCCAGAAGGGCTCGGAGAGCCTTTGCCTGCCTGGTGGCACTTCCCTGGGCTGTGGTGGTTACAGGGAACAGCTGCCCAAAACATTTATGGTGAGTGTGTGAGCTTCTGACACAAGGGGCCTTGGCTAACAGCTGAGGCAGACCATGGGGTAACAGGAACAGGTAAGGAGGTGCTGGGTAAAGCAGCCCTGGGGACGTGGGCTTTGAAGATCACCCACAGCAGTGTGTGGAGAGTAGGACCACAGTCTGGAGGGCTACAGACTAATTCGTGGACAAGGACGGAACGGACCCGAGGATGGGGTGCCCCACCCCACGTCAGCGGGAGCCCCTTACTCTTTCTCTTGGGTCATGGGCACCAGCTTTGTGTTTCTAACTCAGGCATTTATCGTTTTGTTGCGGTCTGTTTAAAGACCCTGAGGGAAAACCTACTCCTTATAACTTCTCTCTGCAGCCGCCGTTCTTTGATACCTACTGAGCGCATGGAGTGAAGCCGTAGTGGAGTGACCCGGCCTCTGGAACAGTGGCCACTCAGGGAAGGAAGAGCCAGCAGCGTGTGGCTCTGCTGACCTACAGGGGAACGCGCCCACCTGCAGTCACCCGCCAGGACTGGGACTCTGTCCTCGGCTCTGGGCAGCTGGAAAACACACTGCTGTGCCCGTGTGTGCCCAGAACCCTGACAGGACGGAGGGATGGAGAAGGGCTTGCGTGTGGCCACTTCCCACCGGGAGGTGCCTCCTCTCATTCTCTCTCTCCCACACTCTCTGAAGAAAATTTTTAATGTATAGATGAGATTTTAGCGGTTAGTTCATTATTGTCATACGATGAATTTAATATCCTTCATCACTTAAAAATAATTTGCAAAGAAATCATTATAAAACTTACTTTAAATTATACCATATTGTTAAGAAAATAGCTTCCCAGGGGTCTCAAGGTGTATCGATTATACCACTTCTATTGATTATTACATGTAAGAATTTTCTTTAAAATAGTCTATAACTCATACATCAAGCTCATGCATCGTGCTTTTCCCAGTTCTTCCAAATTAACATTTCAATTAACCACATTTGAGAAACCGTCAACTTTCCAGGGTGTCATGTTATTAAAGAAAACGCCCTCACTTTTGAGGCTGTGTACACACGTTTCTCGTTGTATTTTCTGCACCCACGTCACAGGCACCACGTCACAGGCACCGCTGTCATGGGAACCCCGTCATGGAACCCCGTCATCACGGGACGACACCCGCGTCACGGGTCCATCACGGGCACCCCCTGGCTGCCAATGGGGCTGCGATGGCCGGGACGATGGCGACTGTCCCGTGCCTGGGTAGGACCCGGCCCCAGGTGATTATGTAGACCCCTCCCTGCAGAGCTCTGATGAGGCCGCGGGGTAGGGAGAACTAATGAAGTTGGAGCAACTTCTAACTTGGCAGAGTGCTCTCCCAAATCACCATGTCCAAACTTAAACTGACCCTCGGATCTACTTTTTTAAAGAGTTATTTTATTTAACTTTGTGTATTTATTTATTTAAATTTGACCAAAGAGGGACAGAATGAAAGAGAGAGAGGGAAGGTGAGAAAGCAAACTGCCAGGTCTGGGACTTGAACTGTGGTCGGCCATGTAGGAATCCAGCACCCTTAACTACCAAGACACTGCCGGCCCTGGGATCTTTTATTTTCTAATGCACCCAGACTCACTGGCGACCTCAGCATGAGTTAAAAATGGAATGCGAGTGGATTCACAGCGGGCCCTGTGTTCCCATGGGAGCCTGGGGAACTTGCTCGGGGGGCGCAGGCCGGCCCTGCCCACAGCTGTCGCCAAACACCCTTTGCCAGTCGAGGTGCGTCTCCACTTCCCATGGAGCAAAGAGAACTGGCTACCCCACCGTCTGCCTCCCGTACCCCGCCAGCCCCACCCCAGTGAGCCCCAGCTCTGAAGTCTGGCTCAGACGGAGGCGGGGGAGAGCAGCGCTGGGAGATGTTGGCCCCCCGGGCCCGCGCTGGACGAGGAGCATCGAGGGACGTGGAGGAGCCCTTCCGACTGCCTCGTCCCCTGTGCCCTGGCTCTGCTCACCCAGGACCCTGGGAGGTTCTGCTAATCACAAACTACCTAGATCTCTGATTTGTCACCAGTAAAGGTCCCGGAGTTTTTAGAAAGAGAGTGGCTGTGGCTTTGCTCAGTTGTGTGATTCTGTGTGACTGGGCTGGAGGCTGTGTCTCTCGGCTCTAAGACTGTCCACCTCTGGGCCTGAACCTCAGAGCCAAAGCCAGACCCAGTCTGACCACACTCCCATCCAGGACACATGCGAACTGCCCTCCTGCGTGTTGAGATTTTCATCCTAAGAGGGCTTCCTGTTGCTTACCCTTGGCTCTATTCATACACATTTTAGAGCCAGCTTGCGAATTCTACAAAAACAAACCCCAAAAAACATAAAACCACCCTTCTTGGTATGGAATTTGAGCTGTTCCTTTTTTTGTCTGTTTGTTTATATAGGGCTCTTCACTCCCCAGAGATCAGAGGGAAGGAGAGAGGGAGAGAGAAAGGGGGTGGCCATGCTGGAATCCCGTCTCTAGTCTCTCAAGGTTCTGGGTGTGCACACACACGTGCTCAGCGTGTTTTCCTTCTGTTGTTTGTAAGCTGCTGGGTCTGGGGCTCTCATAGTGCCGTCGGCCTTGTGGAGCCCTCTCTGGACCCCACTGGCTGGCCAGGGTTGGGTGTGTGACTTGTCCTCAAGGGCTTCTTAGTGACGCCGTCTCCTATCCTCCAGTACAGTGTGTTTTTCCAATTTAGTTCCTTTTTCTCATGAATTTTAATAAAATTACATCATTTTCTCCATAAAAATTTTGGACATAATTCATTAGATTTTTCCTTGGACATCTTATATATTTGTCGCTATTATAAATTTATCTTTTCATAATCACATTTCTTTTTTTCTTTTCTTTTTTTTTGGAGAGAGATTTCTGCTGTAGGGTGCATGCACTTGCTGGAGAGACAGAGACAGAGAAACAGAAAATGAGAAATCACCCTCTTTGGGGGGATAGCCATGTCGCACTCTCCAGTCTTCTCTCAGGATTTTGGACATGCACACGAATACGCCTGGCGTGAATTTTAAGCCGCTGGGTCAGGGACTCAAACTGTGGTTGACTACGTGGGAATCCAGTGGTGCTAAGTAGAAGAGCAGGTCTGGTTCCAGCGTGTGAGGTTCCTGGAGTTGGGACGCACCGACGGGGGATGGGGAGGCGGGGCATGGGGGGAATCCAGCCTGCGGGAGGGGTGCTAAGTAGAAGAGCAGGTCTGGTTCCAGCGTGTGAGGTTCCTGGAGTTGGGAGCACCGACGGGGGATGGGGAGGCGGGGCATCCGGAGCTGGTACCCGAGCCTGAGCTCCCTGGTGCACAAACGACCCCTCACAGGTACGCGTGCGGCGGAATCCCAGCACCCTTTGTCTCCAACCTGTTTCCAGAAATATTGGTATAGTTCGGAACCAAGACAAAACTAAAATAAACGCAGTGTTACATATCCTCTGTGCTTTGCTAATAGCACTTTCCTTTAATGACTTGAACTACAGCTTGATTTAAAATTCATTTTATAAAACTTCAGGTAGAAGAATGCAGTTTTTAAAAAGCAGGTGGCGTGGGGCCACACAACCGACCCAGGGAACCTCTGCGAAGGCGGAGCCATGGACACAGAAAATGTACTTACAGCAATTACTAGCTGCGATCACCGTCCAGTGGGCATTGTTATTAATGGTAAGCAAAACCTGATTCACACCTGTGATTCTAAACACATTGCACCCTTATAAAACAGCAATAATGTCTTTTTGGGGGACAAAAAAGAGAACTAAAGTTATAGACAGCACTATAAGGTGAATTTCAGAAGCATAGTCCAGAAGAACCAGCTTACCCCTTAGCACAAGTGTATCGCATGTACGGTGATGAGCGTGTGCTCGATACATGGACAGAGGAATAGATGGGGTCATTGTGGATGAAGTGTGTACCCCGGGGGCGAGGACAGAATCTGAACAGAAGCATTTTCACAGAGGGCCTCGCCTGTTTCAGTGATAGTTAATTTTTTAAGTTAGGAACAAATTCATTGTGGGATTATTTATTTATTGCATCTTCTTGTGCTTTAAATATTTCAAGTTCAACTTGAAGTCATCGGCTGACTGCTGCTGGTTCTCTTCTCCCTCAATCCCAGTAAGGCTGGCCACGGTTTCACTGCCCACCTGGGCCATGCCTGTGTGTGTTTGGCATGTGTGAAGGTGCTGGCTTAGTTTCAGCCATTCCCCAGCTGGGTCCTAGCAACACGCCTGTTACATACACTGCATGTGTGTGTATGTACACACGTGTATTGGTGCACATCAATGCACAACCCTCAGGTCTTTGTATTTCATCTTTCATCAGAGTTCCAAGGACTGTGGGACTGGCATGTAGCTCTTACTCCTACTGCTCAGCACGCACTCGGGCATCCGCTTCCTGCCTGCTCTTGTACGGGAACAGGACAAGCCACGTCTGGTTTAGGACGCGGGGATGGGAGTTGGCATTTCCATCAGTGACCAGATGCCAGAGCGTGTCGTTCCCAGGAAGTGACGGTGCAGACTTCGGAGCATGCCTGGTCAGTCAGACCCGCAGAGCGCCGGGCCTAGCACGTACCCTCGTTAAATGCACGAGGACCTGGAGCGATTACTCACATCATTCTGAAGGCCAGGTTTGTTCAGGACGACGCATTCTCTCAGTGTTCCACTGGGGACTTTTAAAAAATTTATTTATTTTCCTTTTACATTCAGTCACTGAGTATCACTGCAGCTGAGAATGTTGTTGAGACCTGTCTGAGTCCCCTTTCTTGGCGTGTATCTTGTGAGGAAGGACGACATCTAGCTGGGCCTACCCAGGGCCCTGTGACCCTGCACAGTGCTGGTCAGTTTCTGAGAAGAGCTGAGCACCCCAAACACAGGCGTAGGCATGACAGAAAGATGCTAATTTTAGTAAAACAAATCTACTTATTCAGAAACTTGAGCCTGATAGCATTAGAGGGTATTTTGGTCCAAGTCACTGTTTTGCTTGGGCATTAAAATTGTCGGCTTCTGTGATAAGACAAGGATGCTGGGGACAGGCCAGGCCCAGGAGGGTGTTCCCACGACAGGGAGACCGCGTTTTCTGTGCGAGGGCAAAGGCTCATTCCGACTTGGGTTTGGCCCTCTCAGACGATTCCCTGAGCACCGCCCTGGGCAGGCCCGTGGCCTGAGGATGAGAAGTTCATACCAATAACACAGCGGTCCCCTGGGCCACCCACCTCTGCCTCACCAACCACTGCTCACCGGACGCCGGGCTGTCGCACTGTGACATGGGTCACCCGGGCCGCGCAGGCCCCAGAGCACCGCGGTGGCTGCCCTGGGCAAAGGCAAGGCTATCTGACATTCCCTCCTCACTTTCGGTCCCCCAAGGCCATGAGTAACGTTTACGCCCCCCAAATGTTTGCAAGTGGTAT
This sequence comes from Tupaia tana, assembly GCA_026018925.1. Lineage (NCBI taxonomy): Eukaryota > Metazoa > Chordata > Mammalia > Scandentia > Tupaiidae > Tupaia > Tupaia tana. The sequence goes on along the minus strand of JAKSZU010000003.1, from coordinate 182,503 downwards.
TCTTTTTTTCCTTGAACAAACATATTTATTCAGTTAAAATGAGAATGTACTCACCAGTCAGGTCAAGATACTGAACATTCCAGTGTATTAGAGAAAGTTTCTTTTTCTCTTTTCTTTTATTTATTTGCATTTATTCACTGTACATCAATGCAGTATACAAAATGAGATTTCCCATCCGGAATACACTGTATATTAGCTCAATCAAGGATATTACCAGATACATTATCATCAACAAATAATTTTTCATTTCTTGTTTCTTTTATATTTTACTCCCCCCCCCCCCCCCCCTGATTCCCTACCTCTCACCCTCTGCCATTTCCCACCCTCCTCCCACACTGTCTCTGGCATCTATAGTGGTTTTCTATGCCTTTTTCCCCATGTTTTATTGATTCACTAAAGATCCTAATCAATTTAAAAACTTTCGATAGCAAGCACAGCTGATATATACATATTTATGAATGCATGTCTGACTCTAGGCGTAAACCTCAGAGAGTAGAATGAACATACTATAAAATAGTACCTAGCTGGGGCTGTATAGCTTACTGCACTCATTAAATACATGTTTTTAAATGCATTTTAATTTCAAGAAAAATAGTTTTAGTTTTAATAGCTCAAAATAAAAAAATGTTAAGAGAAATTTGCTTAAGACTTAAAGTCAGGGAAAAGGTTAGGATTCAGTTCAAATAGTAGGTAGATGAACCTATCAACAGTTCAAGAGAAATAAAAAAATCCTTAAATCTGGAAATCAAAGCATAGAAGAAAATCAGTGATGTTTTAGTCTAAAGTCAAAAAATTCTATTTTACCAGCTCAGTCTCATGTAATTAATCTCTCTTCTGTTGAATCTGCAGTGTCACTGTGGTCTGATCTTTCCATGTAAACTCTGGAAGTTAACACTCAGCTCTGGACTCGTCCCTACCGTCAGACTGGACATTCTCCTGGTTGTTTCTTGTTCTCTTGTTTCTGTGTGTCCGACTTTAGTTTTCCTGGTACGGCACTCACTCCCTTCAGCACTTCTTGGAGAGCTGGTCTGGTGTTGGTAAATTCTTTCAGGTTTTGTTTATCTGAGAATGCTATTGTCTTTTTTTCCCATATGAAAGATAATCTTGCTGAGTATAGTATTCTTGGTTGAAATCGCTTTTCATTTAACACTTTGAATATATTTTCCCATTCTTTCCTTGCTTGCTGTGTTTCTGATGAGAGGTCCGACGTTAGCCTGATGGGATATCCTTTGAGCGTAACTTGATGTTTCTCTCTTGCCAAATTTAGTATCTTGCCTCTGTCTGTGGTTTTGGTCAATCAGTGTGTGCAGGCTGAGCAGAAAAGTGAGAAAGATGAAAAGAAAAGAAAAAGCAAAAGAAAACAACCATGGAAGCAGGGAAAAAAAAAAAAGAGAAACAATTGGACAAAAACAGTGACAAAAAAAAGAAAAAAAATTAAAGCAGAATGAAGATGGAGAGAAAAAAAATGAAAACCATGCCGTGTGAAAGGGGTGTCAGAGCTCAGATCCAGATGCCTGCTGCATGGGCCCCGGGGCCGCGGCTTTGTCTGGGTGCAGGAACGGGCAGAGCTGGCCGGGGCAGTTTCAGAGAGCCTCGGGCGTGGCGTCAGGCTCTGCCATGTGGGAGGGAGGGGACGACTCGAAGGTGAAGCCTCGCTGACAGCGGCAGAGGAAGGTGCTGGTGTCCTTATTTAACTGGTCCCCTGGGTGCTGCTTCAGGTTGCAGAGCTAACTTTTAGACACTGTCCCCGGCATATGGCTGAGTGTGTTTGAAGCACCGGTGGAAACAGCCCCCGGGTGATCAGTGAGCGAAGGCTGAGGCTCAGGCAGAGGCAGGGGAAGCACCTAGCCTGGATGGTGCTACGTCTCCGGCCGCCTGGCACCCTGGGCCACCTCGCTCTGTCTGCCGCTCACATAGTACCGATGTGTCGGGCATTTCCTGTTTTGTTTTTTACTCCTCTTTAAAGACCAGTTCACAGCATTTTTGTGAACATTGATGCTCATGATTATAATTTTGTAGTAAAGTCTATTATATTTATGGTTATAAAATAGTTTTAATGAAAAATGACATACAAATCTACCACAATGTTCCACAAATGACCCTGGAATTCAAATTGCTTTGGCATATAGAAGTGTTTAGGAAACTCTCCTGGAGACCCTAGAACATCACTCATTCAGTAAATTCCCGGGTACCTCCTACATCCTGCATGACGGGGACTCTCACCTCTGACCGCACATCACTCCTGTCCTGTCCAGGGGGGCTGCCCACCCGGACATGTGAGAATAGCCCCCATGCCTCGGTGTAGCCATGTGACCTACTTCTCAAAACGAACACCATAGAAGTGACCTGGACTACTCGGGCACGTCCCATGAAAGCCTCCCTTACATGGCGTCCCGGGCTCCTTCCTTCTAACACTGCATGCTGTCCCTGGGCAACACTGGAGGCTGGGAGTTGAGGGAGCAGTCTCCATCCATCTGGGTCCCCAGACGGGTTAATTGCATGGAGAATATCTTCTTCCTGATGGCCAGGGACACACCAATTACCTACTACTTGGGTTAAGAATAGTTGAGGCCAGCAGATGGTGTAGCGGTTGTGTTGCTGGACTCCCACATGGCTGACCACAGTTTGAGTCCTGGACCCGGCGGCTTAAACTCACGCCGGGAGCGTGTGCGTGCGTGCCCAAGATCCCGAGAGGAGAGTGGAGGAGAAGGGATTGCGGCGTGACCATCCCCCCTGGGGGGTGATTTCTCGCTTTTTATCTCTCTGTCTCTCTCTCTCTCTTCCTGGCGAGCGCACGTGCCCTATAGCAAAAACCTCTCAAAAAAAAAAAAAAAAAGATTAGAGTTGAGTGTCTTTGTTTTTCAGTTATTTATTTACCTTCATTATGTAAGGAAACATGCTTCTGTTTCTTCTGTTTCTACTCATGAAGCATTAACTGCTGCGGCAATCGCCCCCGCCGTACACACTAGACAACCGGGTTAGGGTTAGGGGCCACCCCCCGAGGAGGCAGTGGCGTGTGGGGCCTTTCCCCCCGAGGAGGCGGTGGCGTGGGGCCTCCCCTGAACAGCAGTCAGAGCAGCCCTTGCTTTGGCCACTGTCCCCAGAGGCAGCCTCAGGCCTCCGCGAGCGCGTTGGGGGCCACAGTGCCACGGTCTCTCTGTGTTAAGGCCTGGGAAAGCCAAGGCGGCCACAACGTGTGGTGCAGAAGGAATGAGGCACACGCAGAGAGGGGAGGGAGCACCTCAGAGATGGGGGGCTCCGTTTCAACATCTGGCTGGATTCTAATCCGTTCATGAGTGGGTGAAACCCAGAACACTGGAAAACAGAGCTAATGCCGAGGTCCTCAGGGCAGGTGAAGAGCCACAGCTTGGGGCAAGGAGGGGAAAGAGACCTTGATACGAAGAGGTAGCAGCCATGAAGCTCCCCTGTGGCTGGGAGACACCGGAACCTGCTCACACACGAGACCTGCTGAATGCACAAGGCAGAGTTTGATCGCCATGGGCGGCGCTGTGCTGCAGTGGTTTGTCCCCCAGAGGGTCCTGTTCTGGCTGCTGGGTTATAGTCTTGGACCCAGTGGCTAGAAAAGCACACTGGGTGTGTGCGAAATCCCGAGGAGGACAGAGAAGGATTGTGGCGTGGCCGTCCCCACTGGGGGTGCTTCCTCATTTTCCCTCTCTCTCCCTGTGCCTCTCCAGTGAGCACATGTGCCCTCTGGCAAAATAAAAGTAATGAAAAAAGAATATATAGCACGTAATGAAGTAATCCATAGAGCTAGACCCAGTATGACCCACAGGTTGCAACTATTGAACAAGAATTCTTTAAAATATTGTTAACATATTTAAAGCACTAGTAAAAAGGACAGGACAGAAGCAGAGATGGAATACATAGTAAAGAATCAAACAGAGAAGACAGAAGTTTAAAACACAGTAACAGAAATGAAGAATGCCTTAAATGGACTCCTCAGTGGCCCCAACACAGCCAAAAAAAACCTTAGTAAACTTAAACTGAAAGTCATGAAATGAAAAGAATGAAAACAGAAGAATGTGAGAAATGCCAAACTATATAAAACACTGATGATTTAAATCCCCGAAGAGAGAGAGAGAGAGAGAGAGAGAACGAGAGCGAGCGCAAGGCAGAATAAATATTGTAAGATATAATGGCTAGACATTTTCAAAAGAGAATGAAATGTATTGAACTATGGATCTGAAAAACTTATAGAACACTGTTAAAGGTAATCATAAAATGGAACAAAATGATAAGACTAAAATGAAAGTGGAAAATGGAACAAATAAGAGGTAAAACAAATGGAAATGTTGTCAGTTGATAGATTTTTAACCCAGCCATATCCATAATTACATTAAATGGAAAGGCCTAAACAAACCAGTGAAGAGATTTTCAGATTAGAGGAAAATAGCAAGGCTCAAGTACATATTCTTAACTATAAGAAACTTACATTAAACACAAAGAATAGATAAACTTTTATGTTCCCACCGACAGTGTAGAAGAATTCCCTTATCACCACAGCCTTACCAGCATTTAGCATTTTTATTTTTAAAATCTTATCCTTTCTGACTGGGGTTACATAGTATCTCATTGTGGTTTTGATTTACATCTCCCTTACAATAAGGGATGTAGAACATTTTTTTCATATGCTTTTTGGTTGTTCCTATGTCTTCCTTGGAGAGTTGTCTGTTTAGCTTGTTTGCCAATCTTTTCATTGGATTAATCACCTTTTGTGGGTAAGCTGCCTGAGTTCCCTGCATATTCCGGTTAGCAGATCCTTATCTGAGGGACAGTCTATAAATATATTCTCCCATTCTGAGGGTTGTTGATTTGCTCAAAGTATTTGTTGCATTTGCTGAGCAGAAGCTTTTTAACCTGATGTAATCCCACTTGTCTACTTTGAGAATTATTTCCTGTGCTTTAGCACTTTCATTTAAGAAGTCTTTGCCTACTCATGTCTCCAAGGGTTTCTCAATGTTTCCACCAGTAGTTTTATAGTTTTAGGTCTTAGGTTTAGATCTCTGATCCATTTTTGAGTAGATTTTTGTTCATGGTGAACAGGGAGTCCAACTTTACTCTTCTGCAGGTGGACACCCAGTTTTGTCAGCACCATTTGCTTAACAGGTTTTCTTTTCCCTGTTAGATTGTCTGCTGCCCTTTGTCAAAGATCAGTGTGTTTTGGGGTTTACTTCTGGGGTCTCTATTCTGTTTCATTGGTCTACATGCGTGTTTTTATGCCAGTAAGAAAAATGAACTAATAAACTAATTAAAAGAATTAAAAAAGAAATCACACACACACACACACACACACACTTGAAGTGAAAGGATAAAAAGTAAAGTTGCAGTGACTGCATTAATATGAAAAATGTTGACTCAAACAGAAATAGAGAGGGACATTACAGTAACAAAAGCGTTAACCCGACAAGAACTACGCACCTAACGACAGCCCTTCAATATGTACGGACAAAAAGTGACAGAATTGAAAGGAGATTCTTATCAAAAATCATAGTTGGAGGGAACCAGCAGTTAGTGTAATGGCTATGTCGCTGGAAAACCGCGGTTCGCGTCCTGGACCCGGTGGCTTACAACTCACGCCGGGCGCGTGTGCGTACGTGCCCAAGATCCCGAGAGGAGAATGGAGGAGAAGGGATTGCGGCGTGACCATCCCCCCTGGGGGGTGATTTCTCGCTTTCTGTCTCTATGTCTCTCTCTGTCTGTCTGGCGAGCGCACGCGCCCTATAGAAAACCTCTCAAAAAAAAAAAATCATAGTTGGAGTCTTCAAAGCTTCTCTCAGTAATCAATAGAATGAATAGACAGGAAATAAGTCACGATGTAGAGCAACTGGAGAAAATAATCTATAAAGTTGTTCAAGCTGATGTTTATAGAACTATGTCCAAGAATAACAGAGTAGTCTTCTCAAGAGAACATAAAATATTTCACAGAGTGTACAAAGTATGGGCCATAAAACAAACCATAACAATTTTTTAAAAATTGAACTCATACAAAGTATGTTTTCTGAAACAAATATGTCTGAAAATTGTCAAATATTTGTAAATTAAATGACCCATTTTGAAATAACTCATGGGTCAAATAAGAAGTCACAAGAGAAACTAGAAAATTTTAAGTGAATGTTAACGAAAACATACAAATCCAAAATTGGGCAATTCAACTAAACCAGAGGAACAAACATTAAAAGCTTATAGCAAAATAGAATAAAAGTCCTAAATCAATTACTGAAGATTTTCAAATAGAAAATTAGAAAAGAAGTGCATATTAAATAAGCAGAAGGGATGAAATTATAAAGATAAGGAATCAAGGGACCAGCAGTTTAGCATAATGGCTATGTCGCTGGACTCCCATGTAGTCAACCACATTTCGAGTCCCAGACCTGGGGGCTTAAACTCATGCCGGGCGCGTGTGTGTGTGTGTGTGTGTGCCCAGGATCCCGAGAGGAGAATGGAGGAGAAGGGATTGCGGCGTGGCCATCGCCCCTGGGGGGTGATTTCTCGCTTTCTGTCTCTCTGTCTCTCTCTGTCTTTCTGGTGAGCGCATGCGCCCTATAGCTAAAACCTCTCAAAACAAACAAACAAAAAAAGATAACGAATCAATGAAGTAAACAGAAAACTACTGAGAAAAATCAATAAAAGCAAAATTGTCCATGGAATATTGATAAATCTCTAGACATAAACATTTAAAACTAAAAGATTATTAGATAAAATATTGTGGTTGCAAATCTCAAAGTACTTCTCTCTCAGTAACCAACAGAACAGAAAATAAGTCAGAATGTGGAAGGCCTAAACAATATCATCAATAACATTTTCATAAAAAGTTGAAATTCATGCATTTTTCCATAATATGATTTTCCCTAAATTTTTTGAAAACCACTTGAATATACAGAGTTTAAAAAGGCATAATTATAATGATAGAAAACAATGGTTGCCTGGGGGAGGGTGATAACAAAAGGAAATTTTGAGGAATGATGAAATGCTGTCTCTTGATTGTGCTAGTGCTTACATGACTATTTTTTCAAAACTCACTAAATTACTTAGTTAAAATGAGTCCCATGTTATTGCATGTAAACTATGTGACAATATAGCTGGTTACAAAAGAAAGACTATGAAATTAACTGACAATAAACTGATAAAGTATCTCTAAGAGTTGGGTGCAGTTTTTCAGACCGCTCTTCCTGAGTAGACACTGAGTGTGTTTCTTTGCAAACTTCTTAATGACATGCTGTGAGCACCTTTCTGTGTCAGTAAAGATTTCCTTCGCTGCCATTCTAGAGAACTGTGTACCAGTCCAGGCTGTGTCAGCATCTGCTGTTGGATATTCAAGTAGCTTTCCATTTCAGTGTTAAAAGTCACGTTATAGTGCCAGGTATTCTAACTTTAGCACAATAATTTTGGGAAGAATTGGATTATGGTTCCACAAGCTTGATAAGGGCTACAGAGAGTATTTCAGAGGTGTGGCAAAATTCCTGTTTTGGTCATACTGACTCAAAGGTTTTGAAGTCATTCAAATGGCAGGCCAGGAACTGTGCCGTCAGTGGATGTTTCTGGGTGGCTCAGATTTTGTCTACTTTGATAGTCAGCCAGGCAGAAGTGGCCTTTTCAATCCGTGCAAACTCAACAACTACCCATGTACGTTGTGCCAATGTCCGTTTTCCTACCTTTGGTGTTGTGCTTTCTGCACCATCCGCACAACTTCCCGTGAATCTATAGTTATTTCAAATAGAAAGTTAGAAAATAATTAAAAACAGGCCAGGAACCTGAACATATATTTCTCAAAAGAAGACATGCAAATGGCCAACAGGTTCATGAACAAATGCTCACTAATCATTAGAAAATATAAATTAAAATTACAAGGATCTATCACTTCATACCTGTTGAAATGACAATTATCAAAAAAGAGAAGATAAATGCTGGCAAGGGTGTGGGAAAATGGGAGCCCTTGTACAATGTTTGTGGGAATGTGAATTAGTATAGTCATTAAGAAAAATACACGAAGTTTCTTAAAAACTAAGCAGCTCCCCTTCTGGGGCTCTAGCCAAAGAGTTTTAAATTGTAAGTCAAAGGGATGTGCGCACTGCCATGCTTGTAGCATTATTTACAAAGCCAAGCTGTGGAAACAACCTATGTCTCCAACAGTGAATAAATGGAGAGACCAGTGGATTCTAATGCGTATGGTAACGTCTTTGACTGAACTGCTATGCAGAGTATTCATGATGGGAAAATTAATTTGGTATGCTGTAATGGTACACAGTGATTAAATGTAAAAAATAAAAATATAAAAGAGAAAATGTCATGATTGCATAATGGAGCATTATCCAGTCTTAAAAGTGAAGGAATTTGCTCATTTGCAACAGCATGGATGAACCTGGAGGACATTATGTTAACTGAAAAGAGTGAGACACAGAAAGACAGAGACTACATGCCCTCACTTGTATGTGAAATCTAAAATAATGAAATGTACAGAGGCAGAGTAGAATGGAGTTACCAGGGGCTGGGGGCAAAGTTTGGCAGATGTTGCCTAAAGAACACAAAATTTCAGTTAGACAGACAGGAGCGAGAGGGGGAGCTCTGTTGTAGGACATGGGTACAGTTATTACTAATAATAGCATAAATTTCAAAATTACCAAGAGTACATTTCAATACTCTCACCACAAAAATGATACGTATTTGAGGTGATGAATGTTACTAGCTTGATTTAATCACATTCCATACTACATACATAAATCATACCATCACACTGCACTCCATGAATATGTATAGTTGTAATATTTTTTGAGAGGTTTTTGCTATAGAGTGCGTGCTCTCGCCAGAAGGAGAGACAGAAAGTGAGAAATCACCCTCCGGGGGGATGGCCACGTCGCAATCCCTCCTCCTCCATTCTCCTCTCGGGATCTTGTGCACGCACACGCGCCCAGCATGAGTTTAAGCCACTGGGTCTGGGACTTGAACCATGGTCGACTACATGGCAGTCCAGTGACATAGCCATTATGCTAACTGCTGGTCCCTATAGTTATAATTTTTAATAAAAAATAAGTTTTTAAAATAATCAAAAAAGAAATTTATAAAAAAGAATAAATAAAATATTTTTTAGTTTGTTTTTATTTTATTTATTTTTTTACATTCAATCACTGTATATCATTACAGCATACAAAATGAATTTTCCCAGCATGAATACACATATACACCAAGGAAAATAATTTTTATAAAATCTATACCCAGATCATGTGTTTGAAAACTGTACTCCCAGTTCTTAGTTTCCCTGAAATTCGTTAAATGTTAAAGGAAGCCTGTTCAAGTGAAGGCACTGATTGGTCATTGTTTTGTTTCAAGATGGTGAGCCAGATACTGTGCCTGCCTTGTGGTCAGGTTAGAGCCAGCCGGCAGCTCAGGAGTCAGAGACAGCAGTGTGTACCCCCTCAGCGGAGCTTCACTGTAGCCCCAAGAAGCAAGTACCATCCTCACCCCAGACTGCAGATGGGGAAATGATTCATTTAAGAAAAAAATTCTACTTGATTCAATTTTCTACACAAATAGGGGGTGATATTCTAGCTGTTTTCTATTAAGCCTTTTTTTTCCCTTTTTTTTTAGAGAGATATTTTTTTGCTATAGGGCACATACACTCACCAGAGAGACAGAAAGGCAGAAAGCAAGAAATCAGCTCTTCTCCTGCAGCAGTTCCTTCTCCTCCGTTCTCCTCCTGGGGTCTTGGGCACGCACACACGACACACACCAGGCATGACTCTCAAGCTGCTGGGTCCGGGACTCGAACTCTAGGTGGCCATGTAGGAGCAACATAACCGTTACGCCATCTGCTGGTCCCTCTCTGTAGCTTCGTGTAAAGCACATTTTGTCTGTCAGGGACCGACTTTGGACAAGGGCGGCTCTGGAGCCTCACACAGTGTTTATCTCAGCGCTGCTTCCCTGTGCACCGGAGACTGTGTGGCACTCGCTGCGTGCTGCATTAGACATACTCCAAACCGCACCGCAGTTGGTGGGCCGGCTCTTTGTTCCCCAGGAATGGTCAGTTTTGAACTTGCCTTAAAGGAGTCAATAGACTTCAATGTCCTCGGATCATTCTGCCTCTAAGTTCTGGGAAGCGTGGGCTCTGGCCGCCAGACAGATTTGCTGGAGGCACATGGCCCTGAGTGCAGCTGCTGCTCAGAGAGCAGAAATGGAAACTTCTGGGTAGCCGGCCCAGGAGTCCTGAGACCTGGCTGCTGGGCCGAACCCTTGGCTGCCCTCTGCCCATCACATGAGAGTCTCTGGCCACACCCGGAAGGCCCCAGCACTGTCGCCATGGGGACATGGGGCCAGACCCCTTCTCCCAAGATGATCTGCTCGCCGTAAAACAAGCCAGTGACTGATGACCGTACTACAGGGTATTCACGTCTGGCACAGTCGTGAGTTATTTCGGTATTAAAGAGAAGGAAACCCAGAGCGGGTGCTTTATCCCCAACATTTACTCATGATGAAAAGCAAAGCCAGCTGTTTACAATGGAGGAGCGCCAAGCAACTTTGAGTCCTCGGCTTGCAGATGTCCTTACGAACGCTGTCCTCGCCTTACGGGAGGATTCCACGCTAGCAGAGTCTCATTTCTGGTGTAAAAGTCGGACTCGGGCGACTCACATTGTATTTTTAGTTAGCAAGTGCAGAATTGTACTTAAATAGATGATTGCCTTTGGCAATAAAATACGAAGTCAAACTGATTAATTTTTAGTGTTAGCTCATTGTTAGACATTAACTTTCGATGCAAGTTATTATCGACAAGAATGAGTGGAAAATATTCCACCAAGTTAAACCTAGATGTGGACTCTCTTGTGAACTTGGCTGCATGCACCTTCACACACAGCCAGCCAACACCACACTCCTGCCCCTGGGGTTGGCATCTGTGGCTCAGGGATACCAAATGTCGCTCAGACTGGAAATTCAACAGGACCTGCTCTGGAAAACAGTGGTCCCCCGGGGTAGCCATTAACTGCAGAGCTGGCTCAGACACTTGGCAGTCCATGGACAGGAGGGGACGGCCTGACCTGAGGCCGAGAACCCTGCCTCCGTTTGTGGGAAGATGGAGCACCATCACCTGAGCTGGAGACCTTTCTAGGCTCCAGAAATAGCAACTGTGCTTATCTGTTCGTGCCTCACTGTCCTGTGCCACTCCAGCCATGAGGACCGTAACTTAACGGAGCCGCACGGTGGGTGATAGAGCATAGGCGGGGAACGCCGTGTGAACGAACGTTGTAACGCCGGGGCGTGCACAGCATGTGATCTGCACACGCGTGTTTTGCACAAACCTAGATCGTTATTACTAGCAGGTTTTTGTAGCTCCCACTTACTTGTCGAGTTCAGCGCCCTAGGAGCGGACGTGCCACCGTTGCAGAGCTCAGCGCCGCTGGGCCTCCTCCTCGTGGTGGCCTCAGAGTTTCTGTCGTGAATTCCTTCTCTGCCTTGTGTCCCTGGACACTCTCGAGCTTTTCTGTCCTTTTTCCTCCTCCAGCTTTGCACTCAGGTCGTTGGTTCAGAGCAGAAACACAGTGCCCTCTGTCCACACCTTCTCGTGACTTTGGGAGAGCTTCCTTTTCCCGGGAAACAGGGCCTCCATTTTACTACTGACGGCTTTAAAAAATCCAATTATTGTTTCCCTTAATATTTTAAACTACCAAAAGCAACAGAAGAGTTTTTTATTATTTTTAGATATTTTTCCTTTTCTTCTCTTTTCTATGTTTAGTCGTTGTACACCCCTTTACAGCACACAAAATGATTTTCCCAGCATGAACATGCTGTATGTTAGTCCTGGCAAAGATATTACCATACACGCTATCATCAACAAAACGGTTTTAAATGGGTTTTGCGACCTCCTTGTAATCAGTGGGAGACTGTTTGTAGTTTTGACGCCCCAAGTTTCTCCTGCCTCATATTGGCTGAGAGTGATGATCCCGGGCTCGCCCAGTCCACCCCAAGCCCCCTGCCCACCCCCGCTGAAGCGGCCCCTGTCAACTTCAGGCTGACCTCCACTTTGCCCAGGTCATCGTCACCCTGTCCCTGGCTGTGCTCACACTCGGCAGGACTCGACATGGGTGGTCGTGCTGTTCTTCTTCATGTTCTCGTCTCAGCGTCTCGTCACCGCAGTCCTCGGTTTCCTGCCCCACCCGCCCCGGCTATGCTGCTCCATCTCCTCCGTGAGACCCGCCCTCTACCAGCACCTTGGAGCCTGTGAGCACGGGCAGGGCTGGCCCTCTCCCCAGTGACCGTCCTCCAGACATGCTCACGCGGCGAACGGCACCCTGCTGAGTGCCATGAACCGCCTCAGCCTGGCACCCACCCGGCCCCCAGGCCCCAGTGATACCTTGGACACACCTGCTGAAAGGGCCCTGGCTCTACCATGGGCGCTCCTCCTCCTGGGAGTCCCGCACCACCACCTACAAGTCGCTAAAGCTCAGAACTGAGTCCTCTCCCCACGCTACCCCAAGTCCAGTCTGCAAGGGAGTTCTGGAGTCTCCGTACAGCACCCTGCCTGTCCACTGCCAAGTCCAGCCCACTCACCTGGCCCACTCTGTCACTGCTACCTTTCCTTGAAGTCGGTGAGACCTCCGTCTGCCCACGTTTGCTGCCTACTGCGTGTGTCTCCAGCTCCAAGTGACTGCCTGACAGCCCGGCATGCGTCCCAGCAGCTCAGCGCCGGGACAGTGCCGCGTCAGCTGCCACCTGCCTCTCCTAGGAGACCAGAGCCATCTGCCGTGGCAGAGGTCAAGGGCCCACACTTCCGGGCTCTCCTTCCTGGTCCTAACTCCTCGGAGCCAACCCCAGGCCAGTCGTCCGTGACCCCGTGACCCCTGCTGAAGCCTGTTCCATGGCCACATCTCTGACTATCGGTCCCAGATTTCAGGGTTTGGCCACTGGGGCAACTCACATACTGCTATTCCGTCCTCAGGAGACTTCTTATGGGCCCTCCTGGAGGGTCTGTCCCCAAGTTCCTTGACAGAGAATGTTGTCATCACATGAGAAGTCCGCTCTAACGCCCCCAGGTCTCCCACATCCCCAGGTCTCCAACGTCCCCAGGTTTCCGACGTCCCTAGGTCTCCAACATCCCGGGTCTCCAACATCCCCAGGTCTTCAGCATACCTGGGTCTCCAGCGTCCCCGGGTCTCCAGCGTCCCTGGGTCTCCAACGCTCTCCCCGGGTCTCCAATGTCTCCCCCCCGGGTCTCCAATGCCCCCCGGGTCTCCAACATCCCCGGGTCTCCAACGCCCCCCGGGTCTCCGATGTCCTCAGGTCTCCAACATCCCTGGGTCTCCAATGCCCCCAGGTCTCTAGTGTCCCCCCAGGTCTCTAACACCCCAGGTCTCCAACGTCCGCAGGTCTCCAACGTCCCCGGGTCTTCAGCATCCCCGGGTCTCCAGCATCCCTGGGTCTCCAACGCCCCCCGGGTCTCCAACGCCCTCCGGGTCTCCAACATCCCCGGGTCTCCAACGTTCCCGGGTCTCCAACGCCCCCCAGGCCTCTAACGCCCCCCAGGTCTCCAACGTCCCCAGGTCTCCGACGTCCTCGGGTCTCCAATATCCCTGGGTCTCCAATGCCTCCAGGTCTCTAGTGTCCCCCCAGGTCTCTAACACCCCAGGTCTCCAACGTCCGCAGGTCTTCAATGTCCCCGGGTCTCCAACATCCCTGGGTCTCCAACACCCCCTGGCTCTCCAACGCCCCAGGCTCTCTAACGCCCCCGGGTCTCTAATGCTCCCAGGTTTCTAACCCCTGGCTCTCTAACTTCTCCGGCTCCTAAGGTCCCCAGCTCTCTACCGTCCCCGGGTCTCCAATGCCCCCAGGTCTCTAATGCCCCCAGGTCTCTAATGCCCCCAGCTCTCTAATGTCCCCGGGTCTCCAACATCCCCGGGTCTCCAACACCTCCGGGTCTCCAAAGCCCCCTGGGTCTCCAACGCCCCCGGGTCTCTGACACCCCCGGGTCTCTTAACACCTCCCGGTCTTTTTTGCTTGTCTCATAGATTTTGGCATGCTGCATATCCTTTATCATTTGTCTCAAATTTTGTTTTTAGATTTTCTTTTACCCATTGGTTGTTCAGGAGCACATTGTTAATTTCTATGCATTTGTATTATTAATTTCTAGTTTCATACAGTTATGGTCAGAAAAGACACTTGATTTATTTTCAGTTCTCTTTATTTAAAGTTTGCTTTGTGGTCTAACACGTGATCCTCCCTGGAGAGTGTTCTTGTGCTGTTGAGGAATGTGTGTTCTCCACTGTTGGAGGGAATGTTATGTCACTGTTCAGCTCACTTGGTCAAGAGTGTGGTTTATCTGATGAGCCTTTGTTGACTGTCCGCTGGGATGATCTCCTGTTGCTGAAAGTGGGGATGAGGTCCCGACGACCACCACACACTGGTCTCCTCTTCAGCTCTACTGACATGCTCTCTGTGCATCTCGGTGCTCTGATGTGGAGTGCATTATATTTACACTCGTTATACCCTCTTGCTGAACTAACCCCTCTATCATTATATGGGCCACTTTTGACTGGAGGTCTGTGCCATGTGACGCAAGTGTGGTGCACCTGCTCTGCTTTGGTGTTCATCTGCATGGAATACCTTTCCCATGTCTTAGTTTTTGGTCTATTTGTGTCCTTATAGGGGAATCTCTTACAGGCAGTATATAGGTGAGTCTTGTTATTTTTATCCATTCTTTTTATCCACATATCTGGTCTATGTATTTTAATAGAAAAAGTTAACCTATTTACATTTAAAGAAATTTGTTATTGCCATTTGTTTATTATTTTCTAGTAATTTTATAGAGCCTTTCTTTTTTATCTTCTTCTCTTATTCTTTCTCTGTGGTCAAGTTATTTTATCTAGCAGCATTCTTTTATTCCTTGCTTTTTATTTTTAATGTGCTCATAGTAGTTTCATGGTTGCTATGAGACTTACGAAAAATATCTGGTTTTTTTTTTTTTTTTTTTTTTTTTTTTTGGGGGAGAGGTTTTTTTCGCTATAGGGTGCGTGCGCTCGCCAGACAGACAGAGAGAGACATAGAGACAGAAAGTGAGAAATCACCCCCCCAGGGGGAATGGTCACGCCACAATCCCTTTTCCTCCATTCTCCTCTTGGGATCCTGGGCACGCATGCACATGCGCCTGGCATGAGTTGTAAGCCACCGGGTCCGGGACGCGAACCGCGGTCAACTACGTGGGAGTCCAGCGACATAACCATTACGCTAACTGCTGGTTCCCATGAAAAATATCTTGTAATTACGGCAAGTTATTTAAAATTAGTAACAACCTAACTTTTATTATAAAATGTGGTGTTGTATACCATAGGGCATGTGAGCTCGCCAGAGAGAGACAGAGTGAGAGGGAAAGTGAGAAACTGGCCCTGAAGTGGGATGGCCATGCTGTAATCCCTTCTCCTCCATTCTCCTCTCAGGATTTTGGGCCTTCACAATATGTGCCTGGCATGCTTTTCAAGCCTCCATGTCTGGGACTTGAACTATGGAGTTGGCCATGTGGGATGACCACCTGCTGGCTCTAGAAAACTCTATGATCTAACTCTGTCTCCCCTCATTTTGAATTTTGATGTCACAATCCAAATCTTTTGCTATTGCATAACTGTTTAAGATTATTGTAACTATTGTTACTTTTGTTTGTTGTTTGTTTTGCTATGGGACACATGCAGTCACCAGAGAGAGACAGAAAGAGAGAGAGAGAGAGTAAAAACACCCCCTGGGGTGAATTGCCATACTGCAGTCCCTTCTCCTTCAGTCTTCTCTTGGGGTTTTGGGCACATGTCCACATGCACCCAGCATAATTCTCAAGCTACTGGGTCCAGGTCTTAAACTGTAAAGTTGGCCCTACTGGATATGGGATCCAGTGCCTTAACTTCCATACCACCTGTGTTAATAATAATTTTGTATTTAACCTTCATGCTAAAGATATAAATGATTTACATGCCATCATTACATTATTTAAAAAAAATTTTGCTAGAGACATGTGTGCTTACCAGAGACAGAAAGAGAGAGAGGAGAGGTAGAAAGCAGGCCCTAAAGAAGTGTGGACACGCTGCAGTCCTTCTCCGTTTCTCCTGGCACCAGGATTCTGGGCAAGTGCCCAGCATATCGTTCAAGCCTCCTGGGCCAGGAATTGAACCACACAGTTGGCCATGCAGGACCTGGCTCCCTAATAACTAGGCATGGGTAGCTCTAGAGGGTTCTTAATTTGACCATGTGCTTACTTACCAGTGAGTTTTATTCAGACCCTCCATGTCACGCGAGCACTGCTTTCTTTCAGCTGGAAGAACTCCAGTACTTCCTGTGGGATGTGTGGTGGGAGAGCTTGTGGTCCAGAGACAGGATGGGGCACTTTCACTGTCATGGCCCCGGTCTGACTCCTGGGAAGACAGGTCTGGTGATGACAATAGGCCTCCTCAGCATTTGTTGGAGAATCTTCACTTCTAGCCCCTCAGAGGCCTGTGGGCCCAGTGTCCCCGGCTGGCAGGGTTCCCTGCAGCAACATGAACACACCACCCCACTCTCCCACCTCTGAGGTTTCTGCCAGAAGTCCGGCCCAGTCTGTTGGAAAGCCCTTGCATGGTGTTTATTTTTGCTGCTTTAAAGATCTTCTCTTTGACCTCTGACAGTTTTCTTTAAGTTATTGCTTCTGAGGCAGGGCATCCATATTAGCTGCTCGAATCCAACCCCGTTTCCCGTTTCTCACTGGCCCCAGTGGCCTGGAGCTGCTGGCATGTTTGGTGCTGCCCTAGGATGGGCACCAGCATGGTGGGGAGGCTGGTCCTGGGTCTCCACCCATTTTCCCTCCACGGAAGCTCCGGGTCCAGGAGACCTCTGTGTGCGGCACTGTGTCAGCTGGGGGAGTGGTGGCACAGCCAGGGGAGCCTCTCCTCACTGATCACAACGTTCTCAGTCCTGTAGTCTAATGGGTTGCCTTGGCCTTGCTCCTGCCAACCTAAGAAGGAAAAACGAGTCGAACATGGAAAGCAGAAGGAGCTTATCTGGGCACACGAATGAGGCTGTCCCGTCACGTAGCCAGCACGGACACCCTCAGGAGCCCCAGACGTGCTCATTAAGGTCTTGCAATTCTCAAGCAGATTTTTTTCTTTTTAATATATTTTATTTTTGTACACATTTAATAACTGTATATCATTAAAATACATTTTCCCAGCATGAATGCACCAGGTATTTGTCCAGTTAAAGATATTACAGTTAAAGATATTATCGCACAGATAATTTTCCTTTTTGTGTCCCTTAAATGTTTTGTTTCTTTCTTTTTCTGCTTGATTCCCTTCTTCAAGCAGATATTTATAGGGTGGATTGGGAAGAGAGAGAATTACACCAGTTGTTTTGGGACAGCAGACCCTGACTATTGGGACCAGTAACAAGGGTAGTGTCCACGGCTGGGCCGGCAGTCTCTGGGCAGGTGCCCCTGCAGAAGTGTCAGGTTGCAGTGGTCTCAGTCCGTGGTTCCCACAGTCCCTGGTCCCCGGTATGCTGGCACGAGGAAACACCTCCTTACTGGCCTCTGCTGACGGTGCAGTCAGGGCTAACGCCAAGGACCCCCCCCCCCCCACTTTTATTATAATAAACGTTCACACTCCTGGGTGTCTTAGCGACATACCTTTATGCCATGTGCTTTTTGTACTTGGATAAAAATAATACTTAAAAAATATATCGTCAAATAATACATTTCCCTGAGACTGGCTTTTTCTCATCAATAACATTGGGATACTTCAAGTCGCTATTCCCGCTGAAACTGAAAGAACTCCAACAAATATGATTTTTCTTCCCAGAACTTGAAGAGTGTTTTCCTGGCATCTTGGTAACCAAACACTAGCTCTAACTAATTTTATAACAGAAAAACTCAGGGGAAATTATTTTATTCATTATGATCCAGCCTCTCCATCCATATTTAATTACAGTGCATGCGTGTGATTCCGGTGAACCAGGAGTGCCGGAGCACGGCGGACCACGATCACTGCACAGCGACCTAGACAGCCAGCTGGGCACAGGCTTCTCGTCAGCACCGGGCTCTTCAGGAGGTCTCTCACCACGCGTGTACATACAACACCATCCACGTAAAACGGCTCCAGTACTCCACTGGGCAGTTTAAACCACAGCTGTCTCGTATGGCTGTAGGTTCACGAGTAGTCAGACTTCCCTAACCTAACCTAAAGAGGGAAAAGCACATGGCTCTGTTTACGTGACCAAACGGGAGAGTCCACTTGGAGCCGGTGCCTGCGTGTTCGCTGTTCAGCAGACCACACGTGTTTAGAACTGAATCAATGAAGCAAGATATATAAGAAACAAATGGAAAATTATTTGTTGAAGATAACATGTATGGTACCATCTTCGGTTGAACCAGTATGCAGTGTATTCTGGATAGGAAAACTCATCTTGTATGCTGCGATGATATACAGTGAATGAATGTAAAATGAATAAATTTTTAAAAATTACCTTGGCAGTGGGGCTTGTGGTCGGAGCGAGGTGCCGGGCTGGAGGCAACATGGCAGCCGAGCGTGAGGCCGGGCTATCCGGAGCCTGCTGCGTGAAGTCCACGCGAAGGGGTCTGGACTCGGAAACCAAACAACCAGGAGAGGAAGAGAAGATTGCTAGCACCGGGGTCTGGATCTGCCGGAGCGTAACAGGAAAGGGAGCGTCATAACAGGAAGCAGTTTCCTGCCACGTGGCGATCTTCGCTGTTGAAGGATGTCATTCAGAGGATGTCACCCTGAGGTCGAGAAATCAACGCTGCAGATGATGGCCAAGGTCACAGAGGACGTTGACGGTGAAACCGTGGAGTCTGACGTGCCAGAAGAAGTGTCTGGAGACATGAGACTTTGATGGGAACAACTGGACAAAAATATCGCCAAGAAAATGGAGACACGAAACCAATGAAACCAAAAAAGATGTTCTTAAAACCCCAAGATTAAAATGCTTGCCTTAAGACATGGCTCAGGGATGCCTGTGAAAGTTAGCAGCTTATCTGCGGCTCATCCGATGGTGTCTTTATAGTTATCAGTACTGCAATGTTTATTTGTAAAAGAAGAAAAAAATGTAAGATTTGGGACACAGACTGGTTTTGAAACAGATGTGTGATAGATGTTATACTCCTTTGCAGAGTGGTAGTCATCAAGAGTGGATTTTCAGCCCTTGGCCTTCAGATGTACAAAGATTCAGGGTCGCTTTCTAAAGATTTTTTTACTTCACTTTTTAAAAAATACAACCTTGAATAGACTCAAGCAAATTAATGCTCATGTTTAAGTTGCCCTTGTGTTTATATTTCACTTTAATTTCTTAATCATGTCAAGCCAATTCACACACAGACTTTGGAATCAAATGTCATGTTATATGTAAATATTTCAAGAACAAACTGGCTTCTCCAGCCTCATTTGCATGCTACCTGGTCATTGTCAGTTTATGGTGTTATGATTTTCATTTAAAACATTTACTTAATCAAAAAAATTCTGTCATAAACTTCTGCTTTATATACTTATTCTATTATACTTTCAAATAATAATTTTAGTCTAATTCAAAGTGTAATTTTTATCCAAATAGTAATTTTAAAAACCCAGCCTTCCATTTAGAATATGATGATGTATTAGTTGAACCATAAGAAATGCCTTTTATGGATCAAAAGTAATCAATTTCTCATGATACAGACCAGCAGACTTGCCACTGCCGAGGTCAGACCCTGGTCTGCAGGCTACGACATACCAAGTACAGGAGCTCACGGACAGAGTGCATGTGGTGTGTCTTCCAGTCTGGAGATGATGTTCCTAGGACTTCTGGGAATTACTGATGTCATTTAATTTTGTACCCAGCAAATAAATGAGGGATATGTCTCCTCTCCCTGAAAAAAACCAAAACCCAAAAAAAAACAAACAAAAAAAACAACCTTCAAAAATAAAAAGAGCTGGGTCAGTGAGCGCTTAACCCCAAGGAGTGCTCTGGTCTCCTTGCTAAGCATGCTTGCATCATGTCCGAGAGCTTTCAAATACTGATTTGTTCTGGATGTCTTTACTGAAAAGATGTTATGAAAAGGTAGAAGTAAAGAAACGTCAACACTTTCTAATACTAATGATCTTGCCGCTCTGGCTGGGTGCAGTAATAATAAAAATACTGTCTGCTACAACGTGGCAAAATGATGCCAGACACATTCCCACTGGGTTGTCTGTGAGCTCTTGGTCAAGTTATTCAGTCTTTCTGCACTTCAGAAACTTTCTTCTTTATCTCAAACTTTGATTCATTTGGGAAATATTTTTTAGAGTTTTTTTGCTATAGGGTACGTGCACTCGCCAGGAAGACAGAGAGAGACAGAGAGACAGAAAGTGAGAAATCACCCCCAGGAGGATGGCCATGCTGCAATCCCTTCTCCTCCATTCTCCTCCCGGGACCTTGGGCACGCACGCACACGCGCCCAGCGTGAGTTTAAGCCACCGGGTCCGGGACTAGAACCGCGATCGACTACATGGGAGTCCAGCGACATAGCTATTACACTAACTGCTGGTCCTGATTTTTAAATGTTGTTTTTAATAGTAAAAATCAAAATGAACATGACTTAAAGTCTATACTACAAGTGAAAAGACATTCACATGACAGAATAGTTAGTGAATCTTCATAAAGGAAATATTACAAAAATAATTTTAGGATAAATTAATAAGATTGAATTGGACAAATATGCAATATTAAGTTAAAATAATTTTTTAAGCCAATATAACATTATACTTAACATTATAGCCCAATAGTTAACTAGTTCTATCTGTATGTGGAATTATAGCTACTTTTTATATATTTATTTATTTTCAAATATTATGATCATAAGCTTTTGTATAACTGACTTTTAAATTAATAAGTAATTATTTTAATGTATTATTAATAACAATAGTAATGTTATTTCTAGACATTAAATTACTATTTTAATTTAGAATTCTATTTTAATTGGAATTTAATTTGGAATGCTTTCACTCCAGGAGGTGTGGGATGAGGCAGGGAGAAATGGAAGTGAGTAAGGGGGCTGGAGCATCTGCCTATGTGGCTAGATAGAAAAAAAATGATCAGGGCAGAAAATTCCTGGTGGAGATAATGTAGGTGGGAGATTTCCAGTGGGAGATG
The DNA here is from genome assembly GCA_026018925.1 of Tupaia tana. Classification (NCBI taxonomy): domain Eukaryota; kingdom Metazoa; phylum Chordata; class Mammalia; order Scandentia; family Tupaiidae; genus Tupaia; species Tupaia tana. Next base: position 161,371 of record JAKSZU010000003.1, on the reverse strand, counting down.
TCTAGCTGATTAGGCCACATTTGACATAGCCAATGGGATAAATCAGTGGGCCCAGCCACATTTGACATAGCCAATGGGATAAATCAGTGGGCCCAGCCACATTTGACATAGCCAATGGGATAAATCAGTGGGCCCAGCCACATTTGACATAGCCAATGGGATAAATCAGTGGGCCCAGCCACATTTGACATAGCCAATGGGATAAATCAGTGGGCCCAGCCACATTTGACATAGCCAATGGGATAAATCAGTGGGCCCAGCCACATTTGACATAGCCAATGGGATAAATCAGTGGGCCCAGCCACATTTGACATAGCCAATGGGATAAATCAGTGGGCCCAGCCACATTTGACATAGCCAATGGGATAAATCAGTGGGCCCAGCCACATTTGACATAGCCAATGGGATAAATCAGTGGGCCCAGCCACATTTGACATAGCCAATGGGATAAATCAGTGGGCCCAGCCACATTTGACATAGCCAATGGGATGAATCAGTTGGCCAGCTACATTTGGCATAGCCAATGGGATGAAAACAATCAGCAGGCCCAGCCGATGATTAATAGATACAACTCAGGGTAAGGAATTAGAAACCCAGGGAAGGTAATTATGGGGTCTTTGAGCCACTCTTTTTCTCTTGCTCAGCCTGTTCCTACCTCTCGGAAGTGTACTTTGACTATTATTTAATAAACTATCCTTTGCTTTCACAATTGGTGTGTTTCATTCAATTTTTTGTCCAAAATACCAAGAACCTGGATATTGCTGAAGCCATCCTGAAACGGACGAATGGTAGAAGGAACAAACCTCCTGTTGAATCCTCGAGAGGGGGAGGTGAGGATCGCTCCTGCCAGGTGACTGTCCAGCGTGTCCCACGTGTGGAGAAGGCCAAGCCTGAGCCCAACATAGAAGTGACCCCACTGCCCCAGGGCACAGAGTCCACTTACAGAGAGTACAGAGACCTCCCTCCAAATCTGCTTTGCATGAGAAATCGTCATTTCTCATTTTCATCCAAGATTTACAGCCTTTCCAGTCCCACTAGCTCCACAAGGAAACCAGAAAGTTTAATTTCAAAGCTTATTTACTGACAATATGAACATGTTTCTATTTTCTATTAAATTAAATTCTATTAATTGTTTTTCTTTGACTACATTTTCATTTGCTTATTGCAACTGAAGTCAACTGGATTAATCAATAAGCCAAGAAACCTACAGATGAGCTGAGAGGCAAGCGCCACTTCATTCAAAGAGCAATTATGAAACCTAAGGTTCAAAACACCGAGAAGTGGGAACCAGCAGTTAGCGTAATGGCTATGTCGCTGGACTCCCACGTAGTCGACCGTGGTTCGCGTCTCGGACCCGGTGGCTTAAACTCACGTCGGGCGCGTGTGCGTGCGTGCCCAAGATCCCGAGAGGAGAATGGAGGAGAAGGGATTGCTGTGTGACCATCCCCCCTGGGGGGTGATTTCTCGCTTTCTGTCTCTATGTCTCTCTCTGTCTGTCTGGCGAGCGCACGCGCCCTATAGTGAAAAACCTCTCCAAAAAAAAAAAAAAAAACAAAAACAAAAACAAAACCCAAAAAACAAAAAACAAAAAAAACACCGAGAAGTCTCACTGCCCTTTCTCCGAGTCCTCTCTGGCAGACAAGGAAACATGCCCAAGGCTGTGCAGCTCCGTGGACTCCTGAGCCACCCCGTGCTGCCAGCCGCCCTCCCTGCGTGCCGTCTGCCGTGTGTATAGCAGCCTTCCCATGGAAAATGCAAACTCTGTGAAGCTGGGGAGCTTTATTCTAAGCCACTATGTGGGTGACCAAGGCCCAGGGAAACAATCCCAACAAACCTTGAGAAGGTGTTCCTGCAGGCCAGGACAGCAGGTCTTCTGTCCATTGCAGGGACACAGGAGTTACAACGGAAGCAGTAAATCGACGCACAGAGCTTACCATTGGTTTGGCCCAAGGTGGGGTATCTTCAAGTGGGAACTTACGGTCACAGGTGGATTCAGAAATTGTTTAGTTTGCTGTTTACTAAAAGAGCAAGCTTTGTTTAAAACTTGGTGTCTGCAGAAAGGAGGCTTATGTTTAAACTTCATACAGGTAAGAGAGTTTGCTATAGTCATCATGTGATGCTTGCCCAGGTCTACTGAGGCTAGGAGCCCTTTGAGGAAATTGATGGCATGCGGACACCTTTCCAGGAATATAACAGGCACATCTTGGGCTTCTTTAGGCATGCACACTAGAAATAGCTCAAGATTCTACCTAAACTCATTGGATTATTTGTTTTATGAACATCCTCGTTGGCCAAACACATTCCTCCTCTGCCTTCCAGATTCAGTCTCCAGGTGACCAGAAGGGCCTTCAGCTGCCCCGACCCAGTCACTGCTGTTGGAGACCCCTCGCTCCTCCTCCTCTCATTCAAGACTTCTGCCTTGAAATCCGCAAGACAGCACATGCTACATGGAGCAGCTTGGATTCCGTAAGGAGCCTGTGGCCTTACTAACGCGGGCCCAGATAAAATATTTTGCTTCACTTTTTACTTTTTTTCCGTTCAGTCGAGATCAGGAATATGGGGTATATTCTTCTTGTTATCTCTCTTGGTTTTAACTGAGATTTTTGCGAATACCAGCCTGACGCTGGTTTTTGCTTTTCTGTTTTTTACTACAGGGCATGTGTGCTGGCTGGAGACAGAGAGAGGGAAAGTGAGAAACCGCCTCCCGGGGGAAATGGCCTCACTGCAGTCTCTTCCCCTCCATCCTCCTCCGGACACTCGGGTACACACACGTCCAGCTTGATTTTCAAGCCACAGGGTCAGACACGGACTGTTGTGAGTCTAGCACCTTAACCCCGCCACCGGGGCTGACACCGGCTTTGTCCTGCCCCAGTCCGTTCTCCAGACTGCTCCAGAGTGAAATCTGCCCATCCCTCCCTCACCCACAGGCCAGGCTGACTTCTCAAATCCTACAGCAGCGGGGCCAGCAGGTGGCGTAATGGTTACGTCGCTGGACTCTCATGTAGCTAAACAGGGTTTGAGTCCAGACTCGGCGACTTAAAACTCACACTGCGTGTGTGTGTGTGTGTGTGTGTGTGTGCACGCCCAAAATCCTGAGAGGAGACTGGAGGAGAAGGGATTGTGGCGTGGCCATCCCCATGGGGGGTGATTCCTCACTTTCTGCCTCTCTCCAGTGAGCACACGTGCCCTATAGCAAACACCTCTCTCAAAACAAACAACAAACAAAACACCCTACAGGAGATAGAACTTCACTCCTAACCTTGCTTTCCATAGTTCTTCATAAATTAAACCCACCCTGCAGTTCTAGCCTGACCCTGCGATCTAGCTTCGAATTCTGCGTTTTAGGCAGGAAGGGACAAGTCTGCTCCTAAAAATCACTGTGCTGTGCAAATTGTGCAATAAAAACAGCACTTTTGTAGTAAAGGACACAACCTCGAAAACGTCATTGGCAACAAACACACAAATTGAAAGCTGATGAGAACAGTAGCGCATTTTACACAGTCAAGTCAATTGTAAGAAATACTTAAAACTAGAGAGAACCTAAATGCCTTTCAATAAGTAAGTAGGTTAAAAACTGTGATTCATCCATACAGTGGATTACTTCTCAGCGGTAAAAAGAAAAATTTATACACGAAAACAAAATGAAACAAACAACACATAAATGCTACAATAAATATGGCTCTTAAGCTTAAAAACTGAAGCCTGCTTGTTGACTTGGCCTTTAGGGAGCTGCAGTTGTTGAGGACAGAATTCTGAGTACTTCTGTGTTCCAAAGATGTTTCCAGAGATGCTTCCAGGGGCTGGGGAGAGTCGCGCTCACAAACATCAACAGGGGCCTGCAGACTCGTGGACAGTGGGGTGCTCCACTCTGTCCTGGCTTCGTGTTTTTAGGGTGCGTAGTAATCCTTGTTGTCTCTTCGAGTAAAGCATGGACATTTTTTTGTTGATTTCCTTCAAGAACAGAGACTTGTGTTTTCTTTAACCAATTACTAATCTAAGAATTTCAAACTCATCTGTAATCTACAAGCCTCCACTTCCCGACGTTCACCTTTTGGGGCTGGGCCAATGTAAAGGCTCCTTATGTGTGAGAAGAACTGTCACCCGTCCAACGCCAAGACTGTGCCGGGGACACGCAGCCCGGGCAAGCCGGACTTCAATGGCGGTCTCGCAAGATTGGGTGTCTGAGGGGCAGGCTCACGCTGAACAGTTACAAAAGGCAATGTACTCCCAGAGCACAAGTCTCCCCCCCTGCCCCCGCCCCGTTCCTCACTGGCTGAGTACTACAGGGTGCACAGTCTTCCTGACATTGCCCAAGGTTATTACCCCCTTAGGAGGTGTTTATGTTCCCTGCTCTCTGGTCTGATGGAAAGGCACAGGCTCAGGACCAGCCCACCAAAAAGGCTTGCCAGTTGCCCCGCGGAGGGCGAAGAACCAGGAAGTAAGCAAACAAAGGGCTGGGGACCAGCCACCACCTCCAGATGCCATTTCTCAAGGACGACCTGTTGTTTCTGGGTTTTGTTTGTTCAGGAATTTTCTAGGAATTTGTACTTTCTGGGGTTGTCACACCTGCAAGCTACTTAAGCAACTTTTGTTAAGTTATTCTTGAAAATGAATCCCAGGCTATTTTCTTTTTCTTTTTGTGTTGTTACTTATTCGTTTGTTTGTTTATTTATTTACATTTAATCAATCTTTACAGTGTACAACATTTCTTTTTCCAGCATGAATACCATGCATGTCAGACAAAACAAAGCCATTACTCTATAACTTATCATCAGCAAATAGCTTCTCATTCTTTGTCAGTTGAGTGTACTTTCACTTGGTTTTTCTTTCCCCTCCCTCCTTCCATACTAAACTTTTCCCCTTTTTATTGATTCACAAACTATCTTAAACTAAAAATATGGACAAAGCTAGAATCTAGTGACAAGTGCACTGTAATTTTCTTCTGAAACATTTTTTTCTCTCACCATTCCCCCTTTTTCTAAAAAGAGGTATAAACTAACTTACCTGCAAAAAAATTACGTTAATCTCAATTTGGTCTGTTATGTGCACAAAGCCCCATAAGAATTCAATTTCTGATGTAAGGCAACATATACTATTATATTATTGAATTTATGCAAATAGCCATTCTGTCACAAAATAAAATGCTCACAAATATTTTCCAATTGCAAAGGGGTCAGGAAGGGAGAAAAATTTATGTTCTGATGAAAAAAAGATTAAATTGCTGAACCTATCAACAACTCACAAGAGAACCAAAATCCTTAAATCTGGAACAGAAAGCATAGAAGAAAATCAGTAATGTTTTAGTCAAAAGTCATAGAACTCTAGTTCACCAGTTGGGTCTCATGTAATCTCTCTTCTGTTGAATTTGCAGTGTTACTGTGGCCTGATCTTTCCATTTAAATCCTGGAAGTTAACGTTCAACATTATTATCAATATTTCTGAACCTGTTCCTACCATTAAGTTGGTCTTTTTCTTGGTCATTTTTGTTCTCTTATTTCTGTTTTTAATTTTCCTGGTATAACACTCCCTTCAGAACTTCTCAAAGAGCTGGTCTGGTGATGGTAAACTCTTCTCAGGTTTTGTTTATATGTGAATGGTTTGGGCTTCTCTTCCCATATGAAAGATAATCTTGCTGGATATAGTATTCTTGGCTGAAATTGTTTTTCACTTAACATTTTGAATATATTTTCCCATCCTTTCCTTGCTTGCATTGCTTCTGACGAGAGGTCTGATGTTAGCCTGATGGGATAACCTTTGTAAGTAACTTGATGTTTCTCTCTTGCCCATTTTAGTATCTTGTCTTTGTCTATGGTTTTGGTCAACTTGGCTACAATGGGCCTTGGAGAAGATCTTCTTGTGTTGATTCTATGTGGGGTCCTTTGTATTTCTTGGGTCTGAATATTTGAATGCCTCTTTAGGTTTGCAAAGTTTTCTTCTAGGATTTCATGGAATAGATTATCAATGCCCTTATTAGTTTTTTCATCTTCTGGGATATCGATTATCTAGATGTTTGGGTGTCTAATGGTATATAGTATTACTCGTATATTATTCTCATTTTGGGGGGTTATTGTCTCAGTGTTTCTGGTGAATTTTTCTAGATCTCCTGCGTCTTCTGGAGTTTGTTGTCTCTCTTCTCTAGCATCTCTGTGAGCTTTGTCACTATAAATATTCTAAATTCTTTATCCACGAGTTCCATTGCACTGTCTGTGGATAATGCAGGGCTATTCTTTCCCCTTGGGGGAGAGATATATTCTTGGTTTCCCATATTTCTTGTGCCTTTGCAGTGATTTCTTGTCATCTGATGGATTACACGTTACTTCCTACTTTCTTGGAGTTAATTCTGAGTGCTAGAGGTGTGCGGGAGGAGATGACCTGCAATCTCTCTGCAGTTTCCTGATCTTCACCAAGCAACCTGCACTTTTGTCATGGAACCATATATTACACGGTCCTCACAGTTTCCAGGGAATAGGTGCACCTGGGCCGAGCTGTGGGGTTTCAGCTAAGAACTGGGAGGGGCTGAGCCGCGCTCTCTGCAGCTCCCTGTTTCTCCCTGCTGCTCACTTTGCCATCTCTCTTCTCTGACTCTCAGTCATCGGGTGGGATATCACTTTTGGCTGATTTGTTGCAGATTTCCACTACTGTAAGCTCAGACCCTTTACTTAACTGCCAGGTACTTCCATGCCGATTTTACCTCTACTACTGTGTTTTGCAAGATGGTATTCACAGAAAAAGATTTGGATTCAGATTTATGAAGATGAGTTTCTCCCTTTCTGTAGCAGTTCAGTGGGGGTTGAGATTTTCTATGATTCTAAAAATATTCATGTTTCACTACTGTGCACCTACATGTGTCTAGACACTCAAAGTGTGGAAGCTGAGACGCAAGGTGAGAAAGTCAAGTAAAAGAAAAGGAAAAAAAGGGAAAAAGACAAAACAAACACACACACACCATTTTTTTTCCTTAAAAAAAGACAGAAAAATGAAAACCATGCAACGCTCTGGTACACATGCATTCTAAAATTAGCAACAAAAGGAGAGGTCAGAGACAAAGGATGGTAGATACAGATTTTTAAAAAACATATATATATATATATAATATATACATATAAAATATGTATATATATACATATACACATATATTTATATATAAACATATATATTATATACATATAAAATATGTATATATACATATATATTTATATATAAAACATATATGTATATATATACATATATAAACGTACATATTATATACATATAAATATGTATATATACACATATATTTATATATAAAACATATATGTGTGTGTGTGTATATATATATATATATATATATATATATATATATATAAATTTTGAGAGAAAGGGAGAGGGGGAGAGAGAGACAGAGACAGACAGAAGACAGAGACCAGCCTACCTTGCTTCACTAGGAGTTGGACCAAGGAGAGCTTTGGGGCAGAGGCTTAGGCTTTCTAGTTAAAGGCGTGCGCTGGCCCACCTCAGGTGCACATGGACTCTCGCTTTGCTAGGAGTTGGGTCAGTGGCTATGTCCTGACATTAGTTGATGTACAACTTCATTGCCCTCAAAACTGCTTAAAAGGCGCCATGGTGTCTCAGCACCCCAAGAGACCTTTCTGCCTTTCTCCTGGTACGTCGCTCAATCTCATGTTTAGAATAAAGCATATTCATTACTATTTCTGCAGGGCTTGGTTATTTCCTTCGATGTGAGTTATTGGAAGTAGCAGAAGAGGGTGCTCTGAAATTCAGCAGGGACATTCTAACCCCAGAAGTAAATGAGTATAAAGATAGTTTATCTAGAGAGAGATTGCTATACGAAAGTAAGTACGTAAGCTAATACCATAGCTAAAAAGAGCTGGGTGGCTAAGGGGAGAGGCTGCCAGCCCACCTCCCAGCTGCAGTTACCCAGTGACTACGTGGCTGACTAGCACACGACCTCGGTGCTCAGGGCCATTCCAGATTTGCAGTCTCCCCGAGGCTGATCACGCTGCTTGCTGAGCAGACTGTCGCTGCCACGAGATGCTCCAGAGGGCTCCTTCTGGTGCACGTTCACCCACCCTGTTCCTCCCCATCTCTCTAAGGCCCTTCTGTTATCTTTGTCCAATGTAAACTCTTTCAGAGCAGCCTACACACAGTGTAGCTGGCCCAAGCTGTGTAAAAGGCCCAAGCCGGGCTGGACGGTGGTGCGGTGGCAGATCCCTGTGGCATGCAAAGTTGCCTTAGGTATTTTAATGGGAAGGGCACCTCCACAGCCTCCCAGCTGCCTCAGGCATTTTCTTTTTTTCCCTTTCTTTTAGGGATTAACCCTTGGATACTTCTCTCTCACTTTTTTTTTTTTTTTTTTTTTGAGAGAGAATTTTGCTATAGGGTGTGTATGCTCGCCAGAGAGATAGACAGAAAGCAAGAAATCACCCCCCAGGGGGGATGGCCACTCCGCAGTCCCTTCTCCTCCATTCTCCTCTCAGGATCTTGGGCACGCACGCACATGTCCCAGGTGTGAGTTTTAAGCCACCGGGTCCAGGACTTGAACCGCGGTTGACCACATGGGAGTCCAGCGACATAGCCGTTATGCCAACTGCTGGTCCCAGTCTTCACTGTCTTTGCATCCCAATGCCTTCCCACTCACAGAGACATTGGAGCAGCGTCTGACTCATCCCCAGTAGCTACACTGGTCTGTGTCCATGCCGGGATTAACCATGTCTGTGCAGGGCCAGGTGTGTGCAGTCTCGCACCACTGCTCAGTTACAGCACAGAAACAGCTGCAGACAGTACAAGAGACAGCTCTGTGTCCACGGAGCTCTATTTGCATGCTAGGAGTCAGGCCATCTGGACGCAGCTGCCCCGACCTGCACCGCTCCTCCGCGCTGCGTCTGCCGATGCGGTACCCTTGCACAGGCATTCTCGGAGGAAGTTCCCTCCTCCTGGTGTCCCCCTCAGCCCAACATCAAACTGGGCACTTCCACGTTCAGTAAACGCTCTTCAGTGCTGAGGAAAAAGGAAAGAAAGGCTTACTTTCTAGTCTCGGGGCTGAAGAAAATGGGAAATCATATTTAAACATTTTCAAGCCAAGATCTTTCTCAAGTTTCTTAAAAGCTCGGGAATTACAGCTTCGCAGGAATGATAGCATGTGTTAGGTTTTAATTAATTATCTACAAGAGGGAAGAGAGAGGCACCAAATACTGTAGGAACACGGTCATACTTAAAGCCTTTGAACACGTGTTCAGTTATGTCCTTTGGTTATTCAAAGTGTATTGTTCCTAAGACCTATCTTGATTTCTCCCCTAAGCTTCCAATAATTGCTTCTAAAATCACAGATATCAGCCACATTTCTAAAGACTAAAATGCTTTCAAAATACTTTATATGTACAGAGATTGTATATGACTCTTCCCTTAGATCGTTTTAAAAAACAAAATGCTAAAAGTCTTTAGAATAAAATATTGGGGGAAAAAGAGATGTGACCAGTGCTCCTTGTGAAGTAGAGGAGTATTTATTAACATGCGATGGGTTGATGTGGGGACAGGGGGAGTGGGTAAAATTGGCATCTCTCTGGATCAAAAACACCGTGTAAGAGTTAGATGTACTTATCTCAGCTTGGTATTTCAAATGCTTGTCTAAATAAAAACAGCTACGATACATTAAAAGTTTCTGAATTAGTGTGAATCATACTTCTTGTCATCTTGTTGAGCGAACACTGGTTATAACCCAACGCATTCTCAAGTGCCTGAGCTCTTCTCTTTTCCATAACCTGCGCTTCCTGGGTTTTGCTGTTTCCTGCTTATTACTCCGACGAGACAGTGGAGACTCTCAGGGCTGATGTCATTGGTTTTAGATCGGAACAAGGCATTCGGTGTTGGTCGGGGTCTGACTGAGCCTTTATACCTTGGTTCAGTCTCTGCAGGACAATTCGTCAGGAACTAGCAAAAGCCTGGAAAAAAATTGCAGGCATTTTGACTATGAAATTGCATTTCTAGGCATATATCCTAAAGGAAGAATTAAGGAAATACAGTTTAAACAATAGGCCACCATAAAGATGCTGTCCTGGAACCGTGCTAGGACTGCAGAGCTGGTGCTCTGCACTGTGAGCCGGTCCCAACAGCCACCCCAGCTGCGGTTTCTTTCTGCCACTGCCTGCAGGGTCGGAAAGCCACAGGTACGTTTTCCAAACTCCCTTGCAGCTGGGAGTCAACAAATGACCTAAGTTCCTCTAAGAAGACTCACCCATGTAAAACCGGATGTGGAGCAGAGTGACAAGAAGATATTTAATAATGTTTAAGCAGGGACTTTCTCTTGATGGTAGAGTTCTCAGTTTTCATTGCTTACTCCTCTGCATGTTCTAACTTTTCTTCCACAAACACGGATCAGGCATTAATGAGTAGCTGCTCATCCCTGAGATCCAGGTGAGAACTGCAGGCCTCGAGTCATGGTCTCAGCACGAACAGGGGCCAAGGTTACTCTCACATCTTCATCTGCAAATCACGGACTAACATGAGCAGGTCACTCCCATCACAATCGCAGGCTACTCTGTGCCCGCTGTACCTTCTGCGCCGTGGACCGGGCTGCCTTTGCTCAGGGGCCGACGCAGTGCAGCTGGCACTTGGGCGCCTTGTAGCCCTGACAGACACCCACTTAGCAGGAGGTGAGGGCAGACACGAGACCAACGGTGCCTCCCCTCCCACTGCCCCAGCTTGGACTAGGTCTGGGGAAAGTCAGGAGCATTTTTGCATAGAAAAAAAATATGTCCTGATCTTCCCAAGAGCCTGATGAGATAGTCTTTGTCTTTGGCTGACAGCAGTGTTCTCTTCTAGTTAAAAAAAAAAAAAAAAAAAAACAGTGAAGAAAGTTATTCCATTTACCATAGCCACAAGTGATATAAGATACTTAGGAATAAATCTAACCAAAGAAGTTAAAGACCTCCACAAGGATAACTATGAGAAGCTAAAAAAAGAAATTGAAAATGACCCAAAAAAGTGGAAGGACATCCCATGTTCTTGGATTGGAAGAATTAATATAATCAAAATGGCAATTCTATCCAAATTAATTTACATATTTAATATAATCCCAAAGTACCAGACACATTCTTCACAGATCTAGAAAAAACAATCATAACATTTGTGTGGAATCATAAAAGACCTCATACTGCCAAAGCAATCCTGCACAAGAAGAGTGGAGTAGGTGGCATCTCACTCCTTGACCCTAAAATATACTACAAAGCTGTGGTAATCAAAACAGCATGGTATTGGCACAGAAACAGACAGGTGGACCAATGGAACAGAATAGAGTCCCCAGAAATAAATTCCCAAACATACAGTCAAATGATTTTTGACAAAGGGTACGAGTCAATCCAGTGGGAAAAGGGAAACCTCTTCAACAAATGGTGCTTGAAAAACTGGATTTCCACCTGTAGAAAGATGAATCTGAACACCTACCTCTCACCATTGACAAAAATCAACTCAAGGTGGATCATAGATCTAAACCTAAGACCTCAAACTATAAAAACTGCTCCTGGAAAACACTGGGGAAACTCTGGGAGACTTTGGAGTAGGGAAAGACTTCCTAAATAAGACTCTCAAAGCACAGTCGATAATCCCCAAAATAGACAAGTGGAATAACATCAGACTAAGAAGTTTCTGCATGGCAAAAGACACAGTAATTAGTGTGAATCGACAGCCCTCAGAGTGGGAAAATATTTTTGTAAACTGCATCAGATAAGGGACGGATAACCAGAATTTACAAGGTACTTAAGCAGCTGTTCTGAAAAATGATGATCAATCTTATTAAAAGATGGGAGAATGAGTTGAAAAAACCACTCTCTAAAGATGACATATGAATAACCAAAAGGCATATGAAAAAATGCTCAACATCCCTCATTGTAAGGAAAATGCAGATCAAAACAACAATGAGATGCCACCTAACCCCAGTCAGAATGACTAAGATTAAAAAAAAAAATGGTAAGTGCTGATGGGGGTGTGGTGAAAGGGGAACTCTCTTCCACTGCTGGTGGGAATGTAAATTGGTCTAGCCACTCTGGAGAACAATTTGGAGATTACTCAAAAATGTACAAATAGAGCTATCATATGATCCAGCAATCCCACTCCTTGGTATCTACCCAAAGGACAGAAGAATTCTTAATTGGAAAAGTGCATGCACTTTTTCTTGCGGCATTATGCACAATTGCTAAGACATGGAACCAATCCAAATGCCCACAAACAGATGAATGGAGTGAAAAGCTGTGTCACATACACTCTATGGAATACTACTCAGCCATAAAAAAAACAAGACCCTGGCTTTTGACAGAAAGTCAAAATATGAATATGGAAGATTTACTGCTGAGTGAAGCAAGCCAGGCTATGAAGGAGAAACATTGTATGTGTCCACTTAATATATACTAAGTATCTGCACTCTATGACTGGAACCAATTGACTAAAGGATATAGAAACACAGTAAATGGTTGTGAATACCAGATATAGTGTGGATGAAAGAGTAGATTCTGAGGAAGGACATTTAGAAGAAAAATAGAGAGGCAAAGCATTAATGGGACAAAGCAATGTGGTATTATCTTTTGAAGATAATTTTATAGTAGTATCACCTGGACTAGGGAGAAATGTCCAATGTTGGAATATTGTAAGCTAAATAACATAATTGAATGTATAAAAGAACATGAAATTAGAAAAAAAAGAAAAAAAAAACAATGGAGTCGAATTGTAAAGCACAGAGGCGGGTGAGGTAGCGCTCAGGGGGCTGTGGGCTGGTAACAGACTCTAGGCCCTAGGGCTGTCTATTGAGAGCCCCCCTTTCTGAAAGCATGTGCTATCTGGCTGTCTCCTGGGGCTCCTAACCCACTCGTGCCTAAGAGCATGCGTGGACAGGACCCATATCCTCTTAATCTGCGGGACAGTTGCTAACACTGAGCTACTCTCCTAAGGTCAGCCAGAGCCTTAGGGTTGCTCTCAACCCCCAACACTGGCAGTAGCTTTTTTTTAAAGACATTTTTACCTTAGGGCACATATGTTTGTTGGGAGAGTGAGAGAGACAGAGACAGTGAGAAGGAACGTGAGAACTCACCCCCATCCCCCAAGGAAAGATGGCCACACCGCAGTCCCTTCTCTTCCATTCTCCTCTCACAGCTGGCCCTGTGGGGTCCAGCTGCCTTAGTCACCATGGGACCTGCTGGCCCCTCAGCAGGGTCTTCACGCTGCAGTCCAGCCGGCACAGCCGGTCCTGGGCATGTGCGTGCCCTTCGCTCAGCGTCTCTGCACATAGACCCAGAAGCTCCCCTCTGGGACAGTCTGGCCGTCACCGTTTACTGTATAAGCTCCAGCCAGCCCCTGGCTTCCTTTTTGGGAACTTGCAGGACAGCGGGATGGACAGAGGTGATTCCTATTCCCTGTGAATTGGCTTTAAAAAACAGGAATAACCAATGGCTGCAGATTGGTTCCTATCATGTGGAGAGGAAAGGGGGAGTTTCGGAAGGGGAGTGCACGCAAGAGAGGGAGGGTTTACGGCGTTCAGGAAGCACAACTTAAATAGAGGTTGATTCACTCTTACCAGCTCCCACGTAGACACAGCCAGTCTGTGCTCCAGCCCAGGAAGGAGGACAGGACTCAGGTTTGTCTTTCAGGTTGCTTTAATCACACAGGGTAAGAGGGGGATCACAAGTCACGATGGGATGTGTGGCGTGGAGCGTCCTATGCTGGTGCGGTGACAGGGAATGCTGTCCTCGGGGCGCAGGGGAGGCCAAGTGCCGAGCACACTAGGTGTCCATGAGGCACAGTCAGCGACCCAGAGAAGAGCTCCATGGGGATCTTAGGGAATGATGGTGGTGGCTGCCAAGGGATGACCAAGTGTCAGGGGCTGAGGGCGAAGATGATGGATGGACAGTCCACTCGGTGATCCTAGAGTATGGAGGTCGGGACTGGTGGCCCACAGGGGAGCATCAAGAATGGCGTAGCGGAGGGCCGTCTGGGAGAGGAAGAGTTGGCGTGCGAACTGGCAGGGCCTCCGGCAGCGAGTGAGGTCTCAGATGCAGCGAGGCGAGGGCAGAGCCAATGAGCTGGGCTCAGGCTCCTCTTTTTATGTCTGATTTTGACAGGCTCATGGTGACTTGACAAAACATCAAAATATTTTCGTAACATTTTACATGTAAGTCTATGGGATTTTGGTCAAAACAAATTGGGATTTGTTTACATATTTTCGCCAGTCATGGGGGAGGGGGCGAAGCATAGACTATGCTCACGTCCCTCATGCTATTGGTCAGCATGTCTAGTCTGCTATCAGCGATAAGCACTAGGGTGTCAGCTGAATGTTGAATTTCCAGGAACATGACTAATGCCAATCTGAACGTTCTACAAGATGGAGTCAGGTATGCTCTCGGCAAGCAGCATTACAATCAAACGTCTTCTTCACAGGAAACTACTAACTTAGCCATTTAGCAATATGTCAAGTGTAACAATTCTTCATAGCAAGTAAAACAACATCTTAGGTATAACAGTTCTTGAACTCCCAAAATGCACTAAACATGATACTTGATAATCCGGATAGGAATTCATGACGGACTCTCAAAGACGCTAGCATGACAACCCCATTTCCAACGATGCCTGGGTCGAGTGGCAGAGTGGGGTCCTCTCTGGAGCCAGAACACAGTCCTTCCCAGAATCAACGTCCCGAGGTCCACGTGTGCCTAATAAAATGCGTTTCCAGCCAAGACACAGCCTTCCCCCAGCTTCTGACGTGTCCTGCAATTACACGGATTCCCGAGTCATTTCTCAGAGAGGTGGGGGCCTCCCTCTGCTGTTGATATCCAGGTCAGCAGGGTCTGGCGTTAGATCCACCTACCCCTCACTCCTGGGAGACCCCAGAGCTCGGCCTCTGCCCTGCAGCAGAGCCCTGGACACACGCGCTGCTGTCCCTGCCGTCACTCAGTCGCACGCACTGGGCACCGACTCCAGCGCCCTGAGAGGACCTGGGCACTGACTCGCCCCACCCCACGGCTCCCGCCTCCTCACGTCCTCACTGTCTGCTCCTCTTGGTCTTTCCCTGCGATGTCGCCACACTCCCGTGCCCTGCTCTCTACCTCCCAGGGAGACCCACTACCCTGGCGAGACCCAGCTGCTCGCGGACTCCAGAATTTAGCTGGAAGAGACCAGACGTGCCGTGCACCCTGACTGCCACCTGCAGCTGAGCTCTGGGCTACCTGGAAGCCCTGCTGGGGCCTGCGTCCGCCACCTCCAGGACCACGAAGTCTCTCCCCTACCCTGCTGTCTCCCTCAAGTGACTTTATTCCACTGTGCAGAATGGAGCAGCCTGGCTAAACCTGCTCTCCCAACCTCCTACACCAGTGCCCTCTGGGGCAGCGTATGCCACAGCCTACTCTGGGCTTCCTGAGCTATCAAGGCGCCGGGTGCTCAGGTCAAAGCCTGGGACTCGCCTCCTCGGCCACTCACTCCCAGTCGCTGCTGTGCCGATGCTGGGGGCCGGGCTGCAGGCTGTGTTCTGCTCTCAGTGCCTCCGGTTGTTCACTGCCTCTGCACGGGACCTGCCGTGTCCTGGCGCCAACCCTCCCCACTCCTAATCTCCGTGGCTCTCAGGATGGCTTCTAAAGCACGACTCCAATAGCGTCTCTCCCCGCCCGAAGCTCCACTTAGAAGAGAATCTCGACTCTTCACCAAGCCCAGCCTCCACCCTCTCTCCCACTCACCGCTTAGCTCACCCGGTCCAGCCATGTGGCCCTTCCTCACAGTCTGACATGCTGTCACTCGCACCTCAAGGTCGCCACACTCACTGTTTCCCCCTCAGACCCGAGACCAGCACGTGGTCCTTCCCAGTCATTCAGCGTCTGTTCACACATCTCAACGTGACGCACCCTGACCTTGTCCCCGCCCTGCGTTTCTTTAGCCCTCATTCCTACCCGAAATTCTGTCGCCTACGCCCTTTTCCCCGTGCTCGTCTCCTTCTCTAGAAAGAAACGTCTGCAGGGCGGGCCGCCGCGCTCCGCTGTGGCTGCAGCAAGCGCGTGTAAGAACCGTGTTGATTCATGGGCGCGCCCAAGCCCTGCTCTTCCCCACTGCCTGTGCTCGCTGGAAGAGACTCAGGCGGCGTGTCCAAAGCAGAGTCCCCCGGGAGAGCCGCTGCTGGCCCCGCTCCTGCTTGCATTTAGCTGCTTCTCCACCCCGAGGCAGGGCCAGGCCATAAATCAGAGGTCGGTGCAGCCCGTTCACCCCTATGTCTGCAGAGCTTGGAGTGAGCTTCTTTTTCCTGGAGGCTGATTTAGGCCGTGGAGTGGTTCTGACAATAAATTGTTATTCTGGCATTAGTACTTTGATTTTACTTAATAAAAATATTTATATTTTACATTTTCCAAGAACTTTCGGACTAGGAGGCCCACAGGACGTTGACAGATTAGATGGTGCTACAACCCTCCTTCCGAGCCTCCCAGTGCTGGAGCGTGAAGAGTCTGCCTACCTACGACCACACTCAGGGGCTCCCGGGCTCCACCTGCAACCACCAGCACCATTATTGGGCCTTCTTAAAATAAATCTCAGTAACTTAATGTTCATTTTCATGGAAATTAAAATATTGCTGTCTTATGTGGAGAGAAATGGCAGCAAAATCATTTTTGTGCAATAAGAATGTATTTGTTTCTTTTTTTTTTTAGAGAGTTTTTTTTTGTTATAGGGCGCATGCGTTCACCAGACAGACAGAGAGAAACAGAGAGACAGAAAGCGAGAAATCACCCCCCAGGGGGGTGGCCACGCCACAATCCCTTCTCCTCCATTCTCCTCTCGGGATCCTGGGCACGCACACACACGCACCTGGCGTGAGTTTAAGCCACCGGGTCTGGGACTCGAACTGCGGTCGACTACATGGGAGTCCAGCGATATAGCCATTACGCCAACTGCTGGTCCCTAATTTATTTGTTTAACCTCGGCAGAGAGCAGTGTTTCCCTAAAGCTAGGTCATGTTTCCACTCATCACAGGGATGCACGTCCTCTTAATCAGAGTGATGGCCGGATCAGACTCCTCATGGCCCGTCCCACGTGATACTGAGCTACTGCAAACGAGACTGGCCCTCCAGTTCTGAGAGGACTGGCCACATAGTGCGGGTGAAGGGCACTGCCAGCCTGGGCCTTCGCGTGTCCGTCACGTGTCTGTCTATCCTCGTTATTGCTGCTGCTGGTGAGACCTGAAGTCGGAGGGACTAGAGCTGAACTGCAATCTAACACTGCCGTCCCTCCCAGCAGGCCTCACTGCCCGGTCAGCGTCCTCATCTGTACAGTAGGGAGCCAGGTCCTCAGCTTGGCTCGTCACACGGCAGCGCCCAGGCTACTCCACACCGCAGTCTCGGGAGGAGAGGAGCAGGGGCTGCCAGGCCCTGCAGAGAGCACGGAATGGGCCTGCAGCTCCCCTTGTGCCCGGCTCTGCCACCTCTGACACCATGCTGGCCCTGGAGCTTGGTGGAGAGAGAGAGAGCCTGGCTCCCCTCCCTTCTTGGTGGCACTAGCTCTGGCACTAGCCAGTCTCCAAGTGCTAGGGAGGGGTGGGGATCAGCTCAACCCTGCTGAGCTCAGCCACCGCTGCAGTAAATGCGGTCCGTCCCTCCCAGAGGTGCCTGGGGAAGCAGCCCTAAGCTCAGGTTGGTTCCGACCTCCGGTGCATGGACAGGGCAGCTGCTTGCCCTCACCGCCTGGCCCACCCAGCACAGCTCCAGCCACGGCTGCTCACGGCCCTTGTCACCCAGGCCCCAGCACAATCCCTGGGCTTCAGTATGCACTGGCCAGCCATTCCCCGGAGCTGCAGTAACAAATCGCCACCACTGAATGCCTTAAAACAAAAGAATTTATTTCACTCACGGTGGAGACCAGAAGTCCCAAATCAAGGTATCGTCAGAACCACCCCCTCTGAAGGCTCCGAGACATAACCGTTCTTGCCTCTGGTGTTCCCAGGCTTTTGGGCAGCTAACTCCAGGCGCCACCTCCATCCCCGGAGGCAGCCTCCTCTCCGTGGGTCCTTGTGTCTGTCTCTCCTAACTAGGACCCAGTTCCTGGACTAAGGAACAACCACAGCCCAATAAGACTTCTGTGTATATCTGCGATGACCTAATTTCCAAATAAGGCCACATTGCAGACCCCAGGTGCCCGTGAATTTGGGGTCCCACTGTTCCACTGTTCAGCCAGTCGCTCAGAAATGGTGACAGAACACTGCCGTCAGTGGTTCCGCTCTGGCGCCCTCTGCTGCAGATCCCATTTACCATGTGTGAACTTGAGGGTTTACTGTAAGGATTGAAGTAATCGTTTTTTTTTTTTTTAAATTAATTTTTTAAATTTAAATTTATTTATTTACATTCATTTAGTATACATCATTATAGCATATAAAATGACATTTTTCCATCCAGGATACACTGTATATTGGCTCAATCAGGCACATTGACATATGTGTTATTGTCAACAAATACTTTTCCATTTCTTGTTTCCTGTATATTTTATTTTTCTTTCCCATCCATAATTCTCTATCTCTCACCCTCTGCCATCTTCCACCCTCCTCCCACACTGTCTCTGGTATCCATGGCTGCTTTCTATGACCCCCCCCCCCCAACATTTTATTGATTCACTAAAGATCTTAATTAATCTAAATATTTTCAATAACAAGCACAGGTGATATATACATATCCATGAACACAAGTCTGACTTTAGGCATAAACTTCACTGAGTAGAATGAACATACTATAAAGTAGCACCAAACTAGGGCTATATAATTTACTGCAGCCATCAAATAGGTATTTTTAATGCATTTTTTTTAATTTCAAGAAAAAGTTTTTGTGTTTTTTTTTTCTGAAACATGTTTTTAAAATTAATTAATTTACATTCATTCCCTAAGCATCATCTCAGTATACAAAATCCAGAATATACTACATAGTGGCTTAATCACGCATATTATCATCAATAATTTTCAATTTCTAGTTTCATTTTTTTACTCCTATTTCTTTTTTAAAATTTATTAATTAATTTTCTTTTTTTAACATTAATATGCTATACATCATTACAGTATACAAAATGAATTTTTCATCCAAATTACACTGTCTTTTGGCTCAATCAAGCACATCAACATACGTGTTATCAACAATTTTTCATTTTTATGTCTTGTATATTTTGCTTTTTTTTTTTTTTTTTTTTTTTTGCCATCCTTGATTCCCTATCCCTAACCCTCTGCCCTGTCCAACCCTCCTCCCATTGTCTCTGGTATCCATGATTGCTTTCTATGCCTTTCCCTCCCATTTAATTGATTTGCTAATGAACTTAATTTGTCTAAATATTTGCAATAGCAAGCCCAGCTGATATATACATACACAAGAATCCAAGTCTGACTTTAGGCATAAACCTCAGTGAGTAGAATGAACATACTATAAAATAGTACCTAGCTGGGGCTGTATAGCTTACTGTGGTCATCAAATACACAGTTTTTTCTTTAAATTTTGGTAACAGTTTTAGTATTTTTTTCTCTGAAAATTTTTTTTTTTAAATTTACATTCATTCCCTGAGCATCATCACAACGTACTAGGTAATCGGTTTCTGTTTGTGGACGTTATGGTGTTTGGGGGTGGACAGCAGGAGTGAATACTTCCGGGGTCTGACAGACCAGCCTAGCTGCTCACTGCCCTGGCCGGACGCAGCTCCTTCCCGAAACACGGGCACACCGCGCGGGGCGCTTCTGCCCAGCCCCCACGGAGTGTCTCTGAGGCTGTTTTGCTGTATTTGCTCTGATGGAATTGGGTTTGCAGAAGTAACACCCATTTCTAAGACGGTTTCAGCACTGGCGTTTTGCTTAAAAGGTTAAGAGTCCCTTGAGGTTCAGGTCTGGGACTCCTTCACGTTCCTGGCACCGTTTCTCCTACTCGGAGCCTTCAGTGCCAGGCAGCGTCCATGACTTCACTACTCAACACGCGCTTGCCTCTATGTTATCCTGAGTGTTTGCGATATTTACTTCTCCCCTTGCACTTACCAGGTTGCTTCCAGGGGGTATTTCCCAGAATAAATGGTTTTCTGGGGGGAATCCATTCAGTGTCTGCAAGTCTCCCAGGGTCTGAGCAGGAGAAATAAAAAAATCTGGTTTCTTGTTGCTCTTCCTGTGTTGTGGGTAGCCCGTAGGAGCCAGTCCGCACCGAGTGGATCATCTCCCTAATGGCCAGCTTCTCCTAGCAGCTCTATCCAGCAGGCTGGCGTCATTCAGGTCCCCCTGCCCCACTCCCAGGGCTCGGCGAGGGTGAGGGTGAGTTCACGACAGGGTCATGTTTCGGGTTTTTACCGATTCAGAGATCTCCACAGACTGTGGTCATTACTCACTTGAATGAGGACAGAGATGACGAAGGGGTTCTCAGAGCAAGTGCTTCAGCTGCACACCATGGCTGAGAGTCTCGGCGAGATGGTTGTGCAGGTGGAATTACCCAGGGAATTCATAAGGAAGAGTGAGGCAGGAGGAGACGCAAGGCTGGCTGTGGGGAGAAGCCCCAGGAGCTTGCTGGGGCTCGGAGGCTCCATGGAGTCAGAGCTGGGAGCACCAGTGATGTCCGGGTGGGAGAAGGTCACTTGTCCTGGCTCTGAGCAAAGGAAGCAGGTGTCTGTCCCCTCCGGTCAGGTCTGACAGTGCTTACCTTGGCTTGGACGAGCATAAACCCCAGGCATCGTTTCTCCTTTGGGTGAGCTGACCCCACATGCAGGGGCAATGCTCAGAAAGTCCAGCAGCAAGTCCCCAAGGGGCAAGCAGGACCTGAGGGGGTCTGCAGTCTGTTCAGGAGGGAGCAGGACACCTACTTGAAGGTGAGCGCCTGGCCCTCACCGACAGGGAAGGCCATGGGGAGCCCGAGGAGACTGCAGCATCTCCCTGGGTTCAGCTGCCGGCCATGACTGACAGCAACTGGCCACACCAGGTGGTGAGACCACAGAGTGGAGACCCGAGGAGCAGGAAAGGCAAGACCTGGGGAGCAGTTTCCACTTTAAAAAAAAAAAGGAAATTTGCCAGAGGGCACACGCTCAGCAGACAAAGCCACCTCCCAGGCATGGCCACTCTGCAATCCCTTCTATTCCTCCTTTAGGGAGTTTTGAGCATGCATACACACATGCCCGACGTGGTCCGCAAGCCGCTAGTCTGGGACTCATACCATGTGGTCGGCCTCATGGAGTCCAGCTGCCTTAACCACCGGCTGGCCCAGCAGTTTCCAGTTTTAATTTCCATTCTGGTTGAGGGTGAAGGAGTTCTGGGCATGAGCTCGGGGAGGGTGCAGCTTCAATCCTTCAGCCTCTCCCAGCCCACTCTGGGTCCTGAAAGGCTGACCTCTGTGAGGAGCCCAGGGGCGTGGCTGGCATGGTGCCCGCTGATCGGGGTGGGAGGAAAGGCGTCCGTTCCGCTCTTCTCGCTTTCAGCATTACTGCCATCGACGGACACTGTGTGGACTGGACCGGACAGCACGGGACGCTGGGTGGCACCTCTGACCTCCATCCCAACAGGCCGAGTCTCCACTCTCTGGGGGTGAACTCCCTGAGGGTGACAGTCCACAGTCCATCCCTGTGGGGCTGCCTCTCCTGCCCCTTCCAAGCTCTGGAAGCTCTTGTCTAACAGGCACTGAGGGCTTCTCTGTCCGTCACAGACCTTCACGCCCACCGGTCGGCAAGCTCCGCCTCTAGCCCTCGGGCACACCTTTGTCATGTCTTTTGCCAGGACCTGACAGTGAGCTTTTCCTGCAAGTTAACGACCCTTAGAGGAAAGACATTAAGGAGAAAAATAGGGAGGCAAGGCAGCTAAGGGACAATGAAATGAGTTATTATCTGCTGAAGATAATGTATATAATATTCTCTACTGGACTGGTGAGAAGCGTGTACGTGTTGGAATATTTACTTTGCAAGCTAAGTGACATATATGATTGAATGTATAAAAGAAATTAAAATTATATATATATATATATATACACACACATACACATTTATAAAAAGAATATATCTTAGAAATTAGACAGTATGGAAAGCCCTTCCCTCATCCTATGAACAAGCTGCTCACCTTGCAGAGGGCGTTGATGAGAGATTTTCTTCTCTCCATTTGGAAGGGTCTTCCCAGAACTGGAGGCCTCAGGCAGTGGAACCAAAGTGGCCATCCATGCTGTGGCTGTGCCCCAGAGTCACGTGCTGAGATTTGCTTGTGACAGGAATAATGAGACTATATGTTTAAAGGAGGGGCTTTGAGAGGAGATTAGTAAGGAGGGGAAAGGAGACAGACAGACTGGTGGACACGGATCTGCTCTGCTCTTACGCTCGTGATGGGATTTGTTAAGACCCCCCAGACGTGGCCCCTGCTGCAGCCCTGTAGTGCAGGAGTGCAGACCCTGTGCCTAACCCTGGCCCGAATGCCTGAAGCCCAGGGGCCGGCTGGAGCTGCCCGGATGCTAAGTGGAGAGTCTGTAAGGGCAGGGCCTATGCGTCCAGGGTGTCCGGGGGCTGCCAGCTGGCCTGCGCTCAAGAGGGAAGGTGCGTCATGGTGCAGGGGGAGCCAGGCAGCCCCATGGTTCCAGACAGGGCAGCGTCCACATCAGAGAACATGCCCTGGGTGGGGTCCCCGAGGCATCCCTCCAGAGAGCACGCGGAGCATCCCAGGGCACGAGGCAGCATCTGAGCCTCTGCGTCCACGCCCAGGACTCTCCCCTCACCGCTTTCCTCCTCGCACCAGGCTCTGTACTCTCCAGACACCCCCAGGGAATAAGGTGGAGCGGGTCAGCACATGGGGCTACGGGTCCTCCCTCTGCAGGGTTCCAGGCCTGGGTCAGGCCAGAGACAGTTTGACTGGATCAGAGACCGAAGGCTTGGTTTAGATAAGCCAGCACATTAAAGGCATAAATATGAGACAAAATGCCTGAAAGGGACGGGAAGGCCTAAGGGATCAATCAGCTTTACAGGAATATTATGCAGAGGTGGATGAGGGAGACCCAGCAGCACAGGCTAGAGAGGAGTGGACAGAGAGCAGCCGTGAACCACCGCTACCCCGGCTCCCCGTGCCCTGTGCACACAGCTCCGTGCCGGCCCTGCTGGCTCTCATTCCATACCGGAGGGTTCTTCTCCATGTGGCTGCTGAATGTGAGACGTGAGGCGGTCTGGACCGCGATGTGCAGCGGGAGGAGAACACAAGCACACTTTCAGACTTAATGTAAAGATACCAGATATTGGGGCCAGCAGGTGGCATGGTGGTCGAGGCTCTGCATTCCACATGGCCGGCTGCAGTGTGAGTGTCAGACCTGGTGGCTTGCTTTCTCAATTTTCCTCTTTCTCTGTCTCTTCCTGGTGAGAGTACATGTTCTATAGCAAATTGAAATAGTAACAATAATAAATAGAGTTAAAGAAATAATTCTTTAAAAAGTATAAAATATTATTTCAATAATTAAGGTGATTACATGTTGAAATAATAGCATTGGGGATGTATTGGTTAAATAAAATATATTATTGAAAGTACTTTTACCTTTTTATTTTTCCTTTTGAATGTGGCTACTAGGAAACTAAATGCCACATACAGCTCTCACATGGGGCACGTTACACGGAATGCACGCTCTGCCCGAAGTTCACACACACCCTCTGAGGTGTGGGTTTGGAGACACCTCTGGAGAGGTGCAGGCTTGCTGGGCCAGGAGAGTGGACTGAAAAGCGCTGTCATTGCAGGGAAAGCCCAGCAGCAGGCCTGCCGCAGCGCTCAGGACCTGAACACAGCAGAGCGCACCAGGTAGGCAGGACAGTCAGACTGGGGGAGCGGCCTCTCGCTGGGCCCTGGGACAGCCGCCTGCTGTCTGGAGCACGGCTGCCACACTCTGCCAGAGCAACGGCCTTGTCCCTGTGCTGACCCCCACCATGCAGTCAGACTCCTGCTGGCCTCCTGGGATGGGAACGGAGAGTGACCCATCAGACCAGCTCGGCCCCGAGGCCCATGGCTCGTGGCCCTACCGAGGTGAGCCCACAGCACCCTCCGGGCTCCGGGAGTGGAGCCACCTGCAGCTTCTGCAGCTTCTGCAGCCTCTCGAGACTCGCAGGCTGCCCCAGGGTCACGTAGGGTCCCTGGGGACAGAAACCCTGTCATCCAGGTTGGCAGAGTGAGGCGCCTCATCACGCCGCAGCAGATAACAGACATAGAGGGTGTGGTCCGTGTTCTCGGGAAAGTGTCGTGTGGATTCACAGTACCTAAAGTAATTTACCAGCCAGTGTTTATTTTGAAAGAAAGGTCGTATTGCCGGACTTGCTTCCGGCATGAGGAAAGGGCTTGCCACTTCCACACCTGTGAACTGGAAGCTCGCCCTGACGGGTTAGTGACAGAGCTGTCTGGAGCTGGCTCAGAAAACCATGTTTGTGTTAAAGCAAAATCGGGATGTCCATTTGTAGCCATTCCTTAAATCACCAGACACACCTTTGGGCCCAAATCGCCCTCCTTCCCCGCCCGTCTTATTTTTCTTTTCTTTCAAAAGAAGATGTGGATAACAGACTTCAATATTCTAGTGATTGTTGCCTCTATCCTGTGTCTTTATCATGACCTCAAAACCAGCATCTGACTGGCATCATTTCCTGCTGAGCCTGAAGTGTGTATTTGCAAGATCGAGAAACAATTATTTACATTTATTATTTTTAAGGAACTTAACATGTTTGTTTTCTCGAGTCTGTGTTATTCTTCCAGAAGGATAAGCAGGTATAAAATGGCTAAAATAAAGCCCCAAGGCCTTGATTAAGTCCTCTGACCCCATATATACCCCTGCAGGTGAACACAAAGACAATTTGTGTCCAGTAGAAATTAACTGCAGGGAGAATATCTTTTAAGTAATAAAGAGTCTTTTTTCAACTATATAGTATGAACATGGTTTCTTCCCATCAGAAGTTCAGGAAATAGGACCAGCAGTTAGGGTAATGGCTATGTCGCTGAACTCCCATGTAGTCGACCGCGGTTTGCGTCCTGGACCTGGTGGATAGGGCTGGCCCCTAGTGCAGTGGTGAGGCACTCTGCAGTGGGGACTGGATCCCACTTGGCCAGCTGCAGTTTCCTCCGTGGTTGAGAGCACAGCAGGCCGTATGTGGGCTTGCCGAGACTGGACAGGAGGGAGACATGGAGAGAAGACTGCAGTGTGACCATATCCTGTTGGGGCATTCTCCTCTATATATTTTTCTCTCTCTCTCTCACACATATCCTCTGGCAATAAAAAAAAAATACAGAGTAATATAAAAATAATTAATTTTGTGTGTGTGTCTGCAAACATTCAGAAACTTATGGAGACTAAATATTTAAATATTTTTGTGTCTACTCAACAAAAAAAATTAGTCATTAAAAATTCATCTATGAGAAAAATTTAAACACAAAAATAGTTTCACAGGCGACATTAAACAAGTATGTAATTCCAATATTACTCAAAATTCTCCAAAGAATATTGAAGCGAGAACATTCCTTAATATGTTTTATGGAGCTGGTAAACACTGAATCTAAAGTCAAATAGCAAAGGAAAATTACAAGGTCATCTCATTCATGATTATACATACAAAATCTTATTTTTAGCAAACCATCAGCCAACCTAATTTAACAATATATAAAATTACTGTTAGCAAAGTGAATCCAACAACATATGATAAAGTCCTGTTTATCCTTGTAAGACAGGGTGGATTTCTCATTAGAACAGGATTTGTACAGTTTATCATGTTTCAGATTAAAGAAGAAAAGTTCTGTGACCACCGCAGATGCAGAAAGGCATCTAATGAAACTGAACCA
Organism: Tupaia tana; assembly: GCA_026018925.1. NCBI lineage: Eukaryota > Metazoa > Chordata > Mammalia > Scandentia > Tupaiidae > Tupaia > Tupaia tana. The sequence goes on along the minus strand of JAKSZU010000003.1, from coordinate 135,597 downwards.
TGTTTACAATGAACTCCCAGTGCAGTGGGAGCGAGAGCCTGGGGCAGAGTTCCACTGTGTCCTTCCTGCTTACAGACAGTGTTCTGGGGAGACCTGGAAGCCAGGGGCTAGGAAGAGACGGGAGACCCTCGTGCCTTTCACTGTGGCCCAACCGCTGTCACTTCCCCGGGTAAGTGTTTAAATGGCTCTGACACAGGAAACTGATGAGAGTGACGTTCCTGGGCAGTCTGAGCCCGAGAGGTGCCCTGGGACTCCGCACCTTCTAGGTTGGGGCTGCCGAGGGCGCCCACCTCCTCGCAGAAGGCTCGTGCATTTATTTATTTATTTATTTATTTATTTTTGTATATACTATCAATCATATTGTTTGGCTTACAATGAGACCATTTCGATATGTGAACATTTCTCCCCAGACCCGTTGATCGAAATATCTTCAACAGATAACACCACACCTCCCCATCCCGTCAATGCTCTACCTCTGTATCCCTTCTCCAAATATCTTTCGTTGGGCCCCACTCCTCCACATACACCTCATCTGACATTCACACCCATCTCTTGTGTTTGTTCAACTGTTAGTCAATCAGTTTCAGACAATATGATTGAAAGTATATACAAAAAGAAAACCCAATAATGAGAATAAATAATAATAATGATTAACTAAAAAAAAAAGAAAACTTATTTGATGATGATGATGTGAATAGATAAGGTCTTTGCCTTGACTGATATACATGGTAATCATGCTGGAAAGAGAACTATTATACACTGTAAATATATATGTGATTTCATGTAATATAAAAATAAATAAAATTTTTTAAAAGTTTGAAAAAAATGTAAATAAAAAAATAATTAATTTTGAAAAATGAACTATCTTGCACTAAAATATTTTTTATTACAGATCCAACTTTTTGGGCATACACTAAGTTCATAGCTGTATGCATACAGACTCTACTCCAAACAAATAGCAAGAATTAATAAATATAAAAAAGTAAAAAAAAAAAAAAAAAAAAAAAAGAAGGCTCGTGCAGACGCTCGCCCTCCACCGGCTCGATAGATGCATCCCGCCTCCGGAAGCTTCCTTCCACATCACCCAGAATGGCCTGTGCTCTCATACAATTCCTCTATGACCTCAGGTGGTCAACCCCAAGCCAAGGCATGCGACACACTTAATGGTGAAACATACAAGAGGCCTTTATAGCAGCATGACAAGCTTTTAATGAGATTCCCATCAACTCAGAAAAAGGAAAAAAGAAAAAGAGGACATTTTCTCTGTGTTTGTAGGTGGTAAAATTGCTTATATGAATAAACCAAAATAATGAAATAAAAAATATTTTAATTGATAAAAATGTTTTGAAACATTGCTGGATATGTTGTTTGTTCGTGTGTGTGTGTGTGCGTTTGTGTTTCATGGCAGTTAAGAACACACTTTAAAAAGTAACATTTCCAATGCAACCAGAATATAAAACACCTGAAAATAATTTAACAAAATATGGGTAAGATTATTAAAGACTAATATGCAGATGAGCGGATTGAGAAAATGTGGCACATGTACTCTAAGGAGCACTACTCAACCATAAAAAAAATGAGATCCTGATATTTGATATAAAGTGGACAAATTTGGAGATTCCTCAAAAATCTACAGATAGATCTGCCATATGATCCAGAGATCCCACTCCTCGGTATCTACCCAAAGGACAGAAGAATTCTTCATTGGAAAAGTGCTTGCACATCGATGTTTATTGCGGCACTATTCACAATTGCTAAGTCATGGAACCAACTCAGATGCCCCCGTATGGAGGAATGGATTGAAAAACTGTGGCACATATACTCTATGGAATACTACTCAGCCATAAAAACCAACAGAGCCCTGGCTTTTGACAGAAAGTGGAAGAATATGGAAGATGTACTGCTGAGTGAGGCAAGCCAGGCTATGAAGGAGAGACATTGTATGTCCCCACTTAACATATACCGTTTGTCTGCATTCTATGTCTGAAACTGATTGACTAACAGTTGAACAAACACAAGAGATGGGTGTGAATGTCAGATGAGGTGTATGTGGAGGAGTGGGGCCCAACGAAAGACATTTGGAGAAGGGATACGGAGGTAGAGCATCGACGGGATGGGGAGGTGTGGTGTTATCTGTTGAAGATATTTCGATCAACGGGTCTGGGGAGAAATGTTCACATATCGAAATGGTCTCATTGTAAGCCAAACAATATGATTGAAAGTATATACAAAAATAAATAAATTAATTAATAAAAAAATTTATTTGTGCTTTTTTTCTTTCTTTCTTTTTTTTACATTTAATCACTACATATCTTTACAACATTGAAAATGAATTTTCCCAGCATGAATACTCTGCGTGTTAGTCCAATCAATTTTTTGAGAGTTTTTTTATAGGACATACGCACTCACCAGAGAGACAGAGAGAGGCAGAGAAACAGAAAGCAAGAAATCACCCTAGAGGTGGATGGCCACTCTGCAATCCCTTCTCCTCCATTCTCTTCCTGGAAGATTTTGGACAAGCAAGCACATGCACTCAGCATAAGTTTCAAGATGCTAGATCTGGGACTCAAACCATAGTCAACCATGTGAGAGTCTAGTACCTTACCTCTACACTACCTGCTGGCCCCAGTCTAGTCAAATTTAATGCTATGTGAAGTAAAAGAGACTATGAAAGACAGGCATTGTATGTCCCTGGTTAGTATATAGCAAATGTCTGTACTCTGTGGCAGAAATTTAAAGATAGGAAGCTGAATAGCAGGGAGGCCAACTGTGGACACTAGAGACAGCATAGAAGGGGGTGGGTAATAGGGGATGGGAAAGAAGGAATAATGGATAAAAACAAACAAAATATTTAATAAACACAAAAATGAAGTTATCTGTCAATGATAATGTATATGGAAATGTCTTTACTTGACTGTTATGGACTGCATTAATGCTGGGAAAAGCCATGCTGTATACTGTAAAGATATACAGTGATTAAATGTAAATCAGAAATGACTAATATGCAGAAAATAATAAAGCATTATTGAGAGAAATGAAAGATAAATAAATTGGGGAATATACAATGATGATTGATTGGAAGATTTGATTGTATTTCAATTTTCTCCAGATAGATGAAAGTGATTCCAAACTAAATCCTGTCCACTCCTGAATTTGTGTGTGTATGTGAGTGTTTGTGTATTTAAAGAGTAAGTTGGAATAAAGTTACAGAGCAGAGAATGAGGAGGCTGCATCCGGCTCTTGTTCTCAGCCACTTCAGTACACCGAGTGTCACAGAGAGTGCCAGGGCAAGTGAGAGCCAGACAGGCACTGGGTGACTCTGTGCCTTGTGGCACCATGGATAGATGAATGGATTGAAGAAATGTGGCACATATACACTACGGAATACTACTCAGCCATAAAGAACAATGAGACCCTGGAATTTAACAGAAAGTGGGAGGATATGGAAGAATTACTGCTAAGTGAAGCAAACCAGATTATGAAAGAGAGGCACTGAATTTCCCCATTCAACATATACTGAATGTCTGCACTCTATGACAGAAATGGAAAGATTTGAAGGTATAAAAGCAAAGAGAGCAACTGTGGATCCTAGAGAAAGTGTGAGAGGAGGGTGGGAAATGGGGAAGGTTTAGATGGAGGAAATCAAGGGGAAAAAGAAAGAAGCAAAACACGTAAGTGACACAAAAATGGGGAGTTATTTGTTGGTAATGTATATGATAGTATCTAATATACAGAATACACTAATATACAGTGTATTCATGCTGGAAAAATTAACTTAATAAGCGGTAATGATATACAGTGATTGAATGTAAAAAGTAATAAAATAAATAGATAAAAGAAGAAACAAGAGAAAATACAAGAGACCTTCTTCATGATCTCTTAAGACACAGAAGCATTAATCATATGACAAAAGAAATAGCGTAGATAACAATAAGATAAAAAACCTAGCTGGAAAGGTAGGCAAAGGGTTAATAAAGCATTCAGAAAGAGTAGATATCCTTAGCTAAGAAATATCTGAAAATATGCACAATCTCCTTAATAATCAGGAGAGACAAATTAAAGCTACTTTATACCCACAGATTAAAAAAATAAGAATCTTGACAATATCAATTTTTTTATAATTCGTATTTTTTATTTATTTTATTTATTATTATCATAATCTTGTTTATATTACATTGAATCACATATAACTTTACAGTGTATTACATTTCTTTTTCCAAAAGGAATACTGTGAATATCAGTCAATACAAAGACATTAAAATCCCCATCACCATCAAATAGCTTTTCATTATTTTTTTCCAGAGTATTATTATTATTACAATTATTTTTTATATATTTTTAAATTATTATTCATACATTAAATTGCTATACATCATTTAGATTGTGAAGAGACTTCACCCAGCGTGATGTAGGTAGATGCATGACGTTGTTGGAACACAAGTACACTCAGCTACTTCGGAAAACAGCGTGGCATTATCTGGTAAAGTTGACCTAATGCATTTATAATGTCCTCATGCTTCCAGTTTTAGTTTATAACCAGAAAGAAACATGCACATGTTTCTCTTCAAACATGGTGTAAGAATGTTTGGAGCAATGTGGTCTGTGATACAACAATCTGGAAATAACCCAAGGTTGACCGACAGAAGAATGGGCAAATGACCAGAAATATTCATGTAATGTCACTGACATACAGCAAGGACAAGTGACGCCTGGACGTATTGACAAGACTGGGTCTCCGTGATGCAGTGTGGAGGGAAAGCAGCAGAGTGCGAAAAACCCTACTTCCACGGTGCTCAAGACGTGTACTCTCTGCGCCTTCACTCAGGCACACACATGCACTTTAGAGTCATAACGAAAGGCGGTGGAATTACAAACGCAAAGTTCTGGCTGCAGTCAGCCCTAGCACGGGGCAAGGCTGCTTAACCAGGAAGGCGGGAAGGCAGCAGTGGGGGGCTGTGAATGAGGTTCGCTGGGACGCAGCAAGCCTGACTCTGTCCCGTGACAGCCACTGCTCCACTGCAATGCAGGTGCAGTGGCTCTGACAGACACGCAGGGGCCCACGTCTAGGATTTTGCTATCTAGGCTTTTACATAAAATTTGCAGATACCCTGCTAACATATTGCAATAAACTTGTCTTTCTTCTGCTGATTTGTCTGTAAATATACTATGTAACTATGTGATATATGTCACATATATTCTTTAGTATGGTCTAAGGAGTTTGTAATAAAACGAAGGAGAAATACTGTGCCTGACATATTTACATGCAATGTTCTGACCCAGTCACACCATCGAGTTTTTAAACATCTGTTCTTTTTTTGTGTGGATTAGAACTTTATCTGTAGGCCCAGCAGGTGGCACAGTGGCTAAGACACTCTCACATCGCCAGCACTGCAGTTCTAGTCCTGGACCCAGCAGCCTGAAAATCACTCTGGATGTATGTGTGCGAGCACCCAACGTCCCCAGGGGAGAAGGATTGCGGTGTGGCCATCCCCCTGGGGGAGATTTCCCCCTGTCCCTCTCTATCACTCTCTGGCAAGCACACATGCCCTGTAGCAAAGAAACAAAAAAACAAAAACAAAACTTTATTTGTAGAAATCTGCTTCAATGTAAAGTCGGTTTTCTTGTTTTGTTCTGTTTCTGGCTAAGCGTCAGCAGCTTCAGTGTATCGTGAACTGCCACCACGGCCCTTGAGGACAGACATGATGCAAGAGCCTCAGAGCCATCGAGCTGATTAAGATGGAGGAGAGAGGGAGGTCTAGGGCTTGTTGGGGGGTGGCCTGGCCTCAGAGAATCCTCTAGGACCCAGGTGGAGAAGCAGTAAGTGTAGAAAAGTACAAGAAAAGGGAGATTTGAAAGTAAAAATCCGTCGCTGCCCCCTTCTCGGCTGCTTGCAGAAAATGCATTGGGCAATGCCTGTTCCCAGTGGGGACTTGCTCTGAGTGAAAGAAGCTGACCTGGAGCCGTGCCAAAAAGGGACCAGCTTAACAGCCCCTTGGTGACAGAGCAGCAAGATGAGCTCATGTCAGCTGCACCTCACTGGACAGGGCCCCTCACCTCCCTGGCCCTCAGCGACTGTGGTCGAGAGGAGGCTGGGACCTGAGCCTCGGTTCTGTGTGGGCTCCCTCCCGCCCCTCCCCTCGTCCCACTCCCGCCCATGTCCTTTGCCACTGTGAATGCAGTTGTTGGAGCAACCCGCACAGCATGGCCGGGTCTGACAGCAAGGCTTCCTGGGGAAGACTGGGCAGGGAGGGCCCAGCTGCCTGGAGGGTGGATGCCCCGGTGGAGTGGAGAGAGAGGGTCGCTGCGAATGCCTGCCTCCCTCGTGGCAGTGTCGCTCTGTTGGCCAGCTCTCTCCTCTGTATCAGCCAGGGCAGGTTTGAGCTTCTTCCCGCTGAACTCTCCCATGACTTGCCATTGGCCGACCCACAGGCTGCCTCGTCCCCTCAGGCTGAAGCCCGGTGGCGCTCTGACCTCAGGCAAGGACGTTAGCTGAACAGTAGCCACTGACAGGTCCCGAGATCCCGCACCTCTGCTCTACACAAATGCGCAAGATGCAGGTTTTCAGTTGTGGTCACTGCTACCCAACCACAAGTCTGCTTTCTGAAAAGAGTTCACTCGACTTCTGTTATTCCTGGTGTCACCCGACGGCTCTGTGGTGACCTCCAGTGAGAAAACGGCAGAGCCGCACACAGTAGAAGCTGTGCTGGCGGCTGGTGAGTAACCGGGGACTGTGTTTCTGCCCACAGGAACCAAGTGGGAAGGGGCAGCTGTGGAAACGCAGGGCCACCAGGTGTACATGGTTATGTCCTTTGACTCCCACGTGGCCGACCGCGGCTTGAGTCCTAGACCCAGTGGCTTGAAAGTCATACCAGGTGCATGTGCGTGCATGCCCAAGATCCCAGGAGGAGAAGAGATTGCAACAGGGCCATTTCCTCTGGGGGGTGATTTCTTCTTTTTTTTTTTTTTTTTTTGGAGAGGTTTTTGCTACAGGGTGCATGTCCTTGCCAGAGAGACAGAGAGAGACAGAGAGACAGAAAGCGAGAAATCACCCCCCGGGGGAATGGCCATGCTACAGTCCCTTCTCCTCCATACTCCTCTCGGGATCTTGGGCATGCACGCACATGTGCCCGGCATGAGTTTAAGCCAACGGGTCCAGGAATTGAACTGCGGTAGACTACATGGGAGTTCAGCAACATAACCACCACACTAACTGCTGGTCCCTGGGGGGGTGATTTCTCACTTTCTCTCTCACTGTCTCTGTCTCTCTCTCCCCAGTGAGTGCACACATCCTAAGATAAAAAGCTCTAAAAAAATAATAGAAAATGCTTCAGAGTTCTCACATGGTGGGAAGACAAACAGACAAACAGGGTGAGTATGTTCAGCACAGCAAAATTTTCTTCAGATAAAAACGAGAGTGATAAAGTTGCATATTGTGTGTAGAGTAGTTAAAATCCAGTGTAGGTGGCATGGAGGTTAAAGCAGTGGATCCCACATGGCTGACTACATGGTTCAAGCTGCAGACCCATCAACTTGACAAACATGCAGGTGTGCATGTGTGTGCATGCACCCAATATCCCAAAAGCAGAATGGAGGAGAAGTGACTGTGGTGTGGTCACCTCCCCAGGGGTTGCTTGCTCTCTCTCTCTCTCTCTCTCTCTCTCTTTCTCTCTCTTTCTCTCGCTCTGGCAAGCACACATATCCTAGAACAATTTTGTTTTTAATCAAGTACAAACAACTTCACAAGAAAGCACAACCTACACAAGGCTGTCAAAAATCAGGAAAGAGTCATTTTTCATTATTAAGTGTTAAATTACAAGCTAAGTATCTCCTAGAACAAATATACAGAAGATGTGCCTCATTGCAAACCAGACCGAGGTCTTTTATCATTGTCTCTGTTTATTTATGTATCAACGAAATAAGACTCAAGATTCTTAGAGATAATATGTTTTAAATCATTTATTATGTCTAGGGTTAAATGTAGTTTATGACTGAAAATGTTAGTACCCTTACAGGCTAGCTGCTGAGCCCCACATGAGGGCTAGAACACGCAGCTCCATGAAGTGAAACAGAAGTGGACCCAGGAAAGCCAAGCAGCAGTGGAAAGAGGCAGCTGCATCCCCCGAGCAGGCCCTTACGTGACAACACAAAATTTAACAAGAGGGCATTCCAGGGAGTGCTTTTTCACTCAGCAAAGGACATCTCTACTTCTAAAAATCATCCTAGAATTCCTTCAAATGACAAATTGCCTAACATTTGGCCACAGAATTCCACCTGTGAAATGCTATGTGGTACCACTCTCAGAAACATATAAGTCACGTGAGCGGGTGTCACTGAGACGCTGGCTGTGCAGTGACTGTCATACTGAAGCAACTTCACACAGTGACAGCGTGTGACGGCCTGCACCGTCCTCCTAAGCCGTCATGGAACATTCCAAACTGGGCCTGTGAGGATCTAGCTAGGTTAGTTTTTGCTTCAGAAAAGCAAGATTTTCTCTGGTTTTGTGTTGATGCACATCTGGATTTGTTTAATAAACGTGACTGAAATTTTTCCCCAGGGAGAGGCATGGTATATCAAAGAGGGCATTTAATCTCTTAGTGTGGATCCAAGGGGACTCCAGGGTCACACCACGAATCATGCTGGCTGACTCGTGACGTGGGATGGAGTCCGTGGGATGTGAAGCGAGTGAGCACATCGTCGGGGTGGGGCGGGCTTCCGTGGACTGGAGAGCGTCAAGAGAAGCATGTTTTAGATTCTCAGCTCCCAAATGAGCTGACAAACCTAAAACGGAGAATTTCAAAAGAATGAGGTTCCATGTAAGCTTTGCATCTGTTAAAACAGAACTTGTTTATATGCATATATATATCTCTATAGATATAGATATAGATGTAGATACAGTGATACGGCCCATGTACTTGCTAGAGAAGAGAGAGACAGAGAGATACAGAGAGAGAGAAAGTGAAAAATCACCCCCTCCAGCAGGAGATGGCCATGCCCACAATCCCTTCTCCTCCGTTCTCCTCTTTGGATTTTGGGTACACACTTGTGGCTGGTGTGATTTTTTTTCATTTTTTTATTTATTCTTTTTTTAAATTTCTTGTTCTTTTATATATTCAATCACATTATTTGGCTTACAAAGTGAATATTCCAACATGTGTACATTTCTCCCTAGATTATAAAATAATCTTCAAGAGATAATACCACATTTCTTTGTCCCATTAATGTTTTGCCTCTCTATTTGTCTTCTAAATGTCCTTCCTCAGACTCTGCTCTTTCACACACACTGTATGTGATATTCACAACAATTTACTGTGTTTCTATAACCTTTAGTTAATCGGTTACAGTCACAGAGTGTGGACACTCGGTGTATATTAAGTGGGGACATACAAAGACTCTCCTTCATAGCCTGGTCTGCTTCACTCAGCAGTAAATCTTCCATATTCATCCACTTTCCGTCAGAAGCCAGGGCCTTGTTGTTTTTATTGCTGAGTGGTATTCCATGGAGTATATGTGCCACAGTTGGGTCTGGAACTCACGCCACGGTCGGCCATGGTGTAACCACATGTCCATGGCAGCGGGCTTCAAATCGCTAGACCCATTAGATTTCATTGATAACATTTAAAAGACTAGTGTAACAGTTCCATTTTAAAATGTCAATGTTTACAATGTTTTGGGAATCAAATCCTTTATAAGTTCTTACCATGAAAAATTTCAGCTCTCAATTTAAAAGTATGCAAGAGGATGCGTAGCATTAACATTTCTTTTTCTGGTTTCAATAAGCAAAAATGTTTGAAGCTCACTAGTTTTCTGTGTGGTTTAGAGTATATTACAATAAACATCCTGTGTGACATTTGCAGAAATGAATGGAGGTCAAACCTCAAAATCTTCTTTTCCATAAAAGCAAAGATCATGCTGACACAAATTATCAGAATCAACTTTTTTCAGATCTCTGGAAATTAATCAAAGGCTTGTATCAACCCAGGGAGCTTTTGTTAAGAGACAAAAGGCTATAGGACCAGCAGATGGAGTAATGTTTATGTTGCTGGACTCCCAAGTAGCCAACCACGGTTCAAGTCCCGGACTTGGTGACTTAAAACTCACACCGGGCACGCGTGCATACATGCCCAAGATCTTGAGAGGAGAATGGCGGAGAATGGACTGCGGTGCGGTCTCCCCCCCGGGGTGATTTCTCACCTCCTGTCTCTCTGTCTCTCCGATGAGCTCGCCTCCTCAGTTGGAGCAGTCCTGCCCAGCTCCGTGGGCGCCCACCGACGCCCGCACTGGCTGCAGTCGCGCAGCTCTCGAGGCACTCCAGGCCTCGCCCCAGGTAGTTGTCTGTGGCCGCGAGAGTGCCTGTGGGTCTCTTGAAGACCCTTTTGGCAAAACTCCATATTTGACCTGACTAGAGTCTTGTCCAGTGTGAAAAGTTTTTGCCTGGGGACATTTGTCAAAAATAATTACAAGCAATTCTCTAATTTTGCAGCTACTTGAGGCCACAGACAAAAGCCTGGGCCAACAAATAGGTCAATAGGTCAAACAAAACGTAACAGGAAATCTGGGCGGTGGGATTGCTCGCAAGGCTTGGAGTCTGACGTCGTCCTGTGACTAGAGATGTCCGTGCAGATGGCCAGGGCCATGCGTGTGCTCAGGAGAAATGCGAGGAGGCCCTAACCTGTCCCCTGTGCTGGCTTTAAGGCCCTGGGCAGCGGGGAGTGTGGGCTGACTGCTAAAGGCAGGCCCAGCGCACTGCAGGCTCTGTGGCAGACGTGGAAGGCCGTGGGTGCCCAGCGCTCGAGGGTGCGTCGTCCGTGTGTTGGCGACGTCTAGGCTGATCACACAGACTGCAGTGGCCATAGACAACGAGTTTACAGAATTACCTCAATAAAGTCAAGAAAAACAAAACCTTTTTCTCAAAAAGCAACCAGGGGAGGCTGGCAGGTGGTGTGGTGGTTAAGCTGACTAGACTCCCACATGGCTGACCGCAGTTCGAGTCCTGGACCTGGCAGCTTGCTTTCTCACTTTCCTTCTCTCTCTGGTCAACTTCAAAAATAAATAAAATAAAGTAAAATAAGGACAATGAATGAAGTTAAATAAAAAATAATTCTTTTATTTTTTTGGAGAGATTTTCGCTATAGGGCGCGTGCGCTCGCCAGACAGACAGAGAGAGACAGAGAGACAGAAAGCGAGAAATCACCCCCCAGGGGGGATGGTCACGCCGCAATCCCTTCTCCTCCATTCTCCTCTCGGGATCTTGGGCACACACGCACATGCACCCGGCGTGAGTTTTAAGTCACTGGGTCCGGGACGCGAACCGCAGTCGACTACGTGGGAGTCCAGTGACATAGCCATTACGCTAACTGCTGGTTCCCAATAAAAAATAATTCTTAAAAAAAGATTCATTATTAAAAGAAGCAGCAAAGGAGGGCGTAGAATCTGATTGTCACATTATATTATTTAAAATGTCATTTAAAGGGAACCAGCAGTTAGCGTAATGGCTATGTCGCTGGACTCCCACGTAGTCGACCGCGGTTCGCGTCTCGGACCTGGTGGCTTACAACTCACGCCGGGCGCGTATGCGTGCGTGCCCAAGATCCCGAGAGGAGAATGGAGGAGAAGGGATTGCGGCGTGACCATCCCCCCTGGGGGGTGATTTCTCGCTTTCTGTCTCTATGTCTCTCTCTGTCTGTCTGGCGAGCGCACGCGCCCTATAGCGAAAAACCTCTCCAAAAAAAAAAAAAAAAAAAAAAAGTCATTTAAAGAAAGACTTTGAACATGCAAAGACACGGAGGCACAGCCCACACACGGGCAGGCCGTCGGCAGGAGCGTACTGAGGGAGGCACACGCAGGCTTTCTAGCAAGGACTTCGAATTGCTGAGTAAATCATGCTTCGAGAGGCTCAGAAAACAACTTCTGGAAGCCTAAAGGAGCACGTGGGAGTAACGTCTTACCAAACAGAGATAGAGAATATCAACAGAGATTTAAATTGTTGAAAATGTAGAAACTCTGGGGTCGAAGGTTGCCATAACTGCCATGAAAGTGCAAACGCCTACTGAGACTCTTCCAGCTTGGTCTTTATTTACTTCGAGCTCTCCTAGAAGCTCATTTATTATGATATATTCACTATTTTGAAATATAAATATTATTTTTATTTCTTCCTTCTGTATCTATCAATAGATAGCTAGATTAGGCAGACAGACAGACAGAGACAGAGAGAAAAGGAGAGACAGGCAGCCCAGCAAGTCCCAGCCACAGCAGCAGCCTCGGCCAGTCTGGCCTGGGCGCGTGCTCCCAGGAGAGGTCCCAGACGTGAACCCGGATCTCCCAGGTGGGTCCAGGCACAACTCCTCTGTGCCTCCTCTCAGCACGACATGTAATCACTCCCGGGAGGGAGGCTCGCCTTCAGATCTGCCATCGCCCATGAAGCACACCCATGTGACCAAAGGGACTGGCCACCACGGTCTTGGGGTCTTGGCTGGGCGTGTCCCGGGTATGAGAGTGCAGGGAAAGCTTACAGACACCTCTGGAGCCCACGCAGCACGGGCGTGCTGCACACTGAGAACGCTTGGCTTTCAAGTTGTACTTGTAACTGGATTTGCCTCACACCAGGGAAAGAGGATGCACACAGACGCACACCTGAAGGCAGGAGTGAGCCAGGTGTGAAGTGGGTTGTCGGCACCAGGAGGCACTGTGAGAGCATGCCGAGGGCCAGCGAGAAGAAAGCATTTGCCCGTGACGACAGCAATCTGGCCTGAGATGCCTATCTGCTCTACGGCACAGAGAGTGCCGCACACCGAACCTTCTCTTAGGACGTCATTCTCAAACATAAAATGAAACAAATATTTAAAGTTTCCAGCTGCCTTTTATTTATTTATTTATTTTAGAGAGAGATTTTTGCTGTAGGGCATGTGCACTGGCTGGAGAGGCAGATAGAGTCAGAGAGACTTTAAGTGAGAAATCACCTCCTGGGGGGTGGCCACACAGAAACCCCTTCTCTGTTCTCTCAGGATTTTGGGCATGCACACACACTCACCAGCATGAGTTTCAGGATGCCAGGTCCTAGACTCGAACCGTGGGAGTCCAGCAACATAACTACGACGCCGTCTGCTGGTTGAACCAGTCACTTTCTATACATAACCAGAAAGGGTGGGCCTCAGTCTAAGGCCCAAAATGTAGCCGAAAGGTGACAACAAATCACCTTGGGAGATGGAGGCTGACGTTCCCACTCCCGATTCCTTTACGTTCTAAGCATTACAGACCGAGACAGCAGATTAAATCTGGTTAAATGTTCTCACAGAGCACAGCCCAGGGCCAGTCCCAAGGACAGCCTTTGTAGGCATAGAAGACCTCACTGCTCAGGCCTCGTGACCTCTTGAGAGACTTCAGTGTGGAAGTTAGACAACCAGCCTGACCGAGGCCACCTGACATTTCTGGGTGTCTCTTTTCCTACTTGTACAAACAGGAATAATAGAATATGCCTCACACCTTCAAGTGAGGGGAGGAGAGTGCTTTAAATAAAAAGCACTTACCCTGGGGGCCAGCAGGTGGCATCATTGTTAAGGTGCTGGACTCCCACCTGGCTGACCGGGGTTCGAGTCTCAGGCCTGGTGGCTTGAAACTCATGCCGGGCACATGTGCACATGCACCCAAAATCCTGAAAGAAAAATGGAGGAGAAGGGATTGCGGCATGGCCATTCTACCTGGAAAGTGATTTCTCACTTTCTGTCTCTCTGTTTTTCCAGTCAACTCACACACCCCAGAGCAAAAATCTCTTAAAAAAAAAACAAAAAACGAAAAAACAAACAAAAACAAACCTGGCATGTGAGAACTGCCCCGAATGCCTTGTTGGAAACACCCTTCTCACATGAGCACCACACCCAGCAGCCGGCCCGGGCCCTCACTAGGAGACCACGCACGTGTCCCAGTTCCTCAGAGCTGTCAGCGCTCGGCAGAGTAAGTGCCACGCAGTATGCACCTAATACACATTTAAGGACTAATTTAGTGAGTGTGTGGATGAAGAAGAACAGAATGGAAGGAAAGAGGAAAAGAAAGGGGAAGGGAGGGGGAACAGAACCTTGACAACATGAGCACTAAGAACGGGCTCCTTTCGAAAGCATCGCAGACCCTCACCAGCCCTCCCTCCTCCGCCATCGCTGACCCTCACCAGCCTCTGCTCTCCGCCATCGCTGACCCTCACCAGCCCTCCCTCCTCCGCCATCGCTGACCCTCACCAGCCTCTGCTCTCCGCCATCGCTGACCCTCACCAGCCTCTGCTCTCCGCCATCGCTGACCCTCACCAGCCCTCCCTCCTCCGCCATCGCTGACCCTCACCAGCCCTCCCTCCTCCGCCATTGCTGACCCTCACCAGCCCTCCCTCCTCCGCCATCGCTGACCCTCACCAGCCTCTGCTCTCCGCCATCGCTGACCCTCACCAGCCCTCCCTCCTCCGCCATCGCTGACCCTCACCAGCCCTCCCTCCTCCGCCATCGCTGACCCTCACCAGCCCTCCCTCCTCCGCCATTGCTGACCCTCACCAGCCCTCCCTCCTCCGCCATCGCTGACCCTCACCAGCCTCTGCTCTCCGCCATCGCTGACCCTCACCAGCCCTCCCTCCTCCGCCATCGCTGACCCTCACCAGCCCTCCCTCCTCCGCCATCGCTGACCCTCACCAGCCCTCCCTCCTCCGCCATTGCTGACCCTCACCAGCCCTCCCTCCTCCGCCATCGCTGACCCTCACCAGCCTCTGCTCTCCGCCATCGCTGACCCTCACCAGCCCTCCCTCCTCCGCCATCGCTGACCCTCACCAGCCTCTGCTCTCCGTCATCTTTTCCAAACAGACTAACCCTTGAGCCTCGAAGGTTCTGGGTTCTCACTTCGCTCTCTGTGTGACAGCTCACACGGCGACTTGAGAAACTGTCTTACACAGCAGACAAGCATTCCATTATATACAGGCTCTATTTGCATCAAGGTAGTCTCATGAAAACATTTTGCCCTGATCTTATTTTGCATAAATGTTCTGAGTCTTGTTCTCTGTCCCCCTCTCTCCAAAGCATAAGTCTCCTTCTCAGCCCCTAAGCAAGAGCGAGTCTGAGAGCTTGGAGGGCCCTTGCGTCCCTGTTTCCAGGACACAGAGGGCTCTCTTCCAGGCTGTGTCCCTGAGGAGAAGAGCCTTCTTGTGGCTCACTTAGCATTCGCTGATGCTCCGGTTTTTGGGTCATCCTTGCATGTTCTGTTAATTTGGCCTGATGCATCCTGAGGCAATAGAGCATCTTCAAACTTAAAAGCATGAACCCAAGAGGAAGGGGAAATGCAGAGGAAAGAGGGAAGTCCACATCTGGGCGACGCAGAGGCTGCGCCGTTCCTCTGGGTTGTGGGCAGCTCAGGAATTTTCACCTGAGCATTTGCACATTTGCATACCCAGACGCTTTCTTAGACACTGTATGGAACGGCTCACCTCTTCCTCACGACAGTCCTAAGAGATCAGCATTTTATTATCCTCATGGTAAAATGTAGAAGTGAGACACAGAGAAGTTAGGTATCTTTTTCAGGGTCACACAGCTTCTATATGAAATGACCCATTTAAATCTCTTCTTCAAACTCACTCTCCAAGTTAATCAATGAAAGCAACTATTAATCATTGATTATGTGGCATGTATTAAGCACTGTGCTAGACACTCCAAATGCACTCATGTTCTCACAACTTCACGCCAGAACAGATGTGAAGCTGACGTTCAGAAAAATGGAGCCACGTGCCAGATAGCTACTGCGTGCAACCAGGACCATGGGCCAGGGCTTTAGATTGCCCTGGGGTGAACGGCAGCACTAGGAAAGAGACGTGGGCAAGAAGGCGCGAGCGTCCGACTTGGTGATGAGAGCCAAGAGCACAGGTTTTATTTATAACTATGCACAGTTTTTAGAGAGATTTTTGCTATAGGGAAAGTGCAGGCACCAGAGAGATGTAGAGAGACATTGAAAAAGACAGAGAGACAGAGACAGAGAAACAGAGACAGACACTGAGAGAGAGAAGAGAGAAGAGAGAAGTCACCTCTGGGGAGGACGGTCATGCCTCAATCCCTTCTCCTCTATTTTCCTCTCAGGATTTTGGGCATGCACACACACCCATGTACTGGCATGAGTTTCAAGCCTCTGGGTCCAGAATCCAACTGCGGCCGGTCAATTCCTCCTGTTCCTGGCCCGAACCATGCACATTTATTTATGGGAGCGAAACTTTGCTCAAACTTCTAAAGTCAGAGTCAGAGGACAGAGGCAAATGGACATTGCCCACCTCCCCGACCCCCAGCTTTTCTCAGCCCAGCAGCCCCAGGGGGCCTTGAGATCATGTCACCTTTGCATCCCTGGGAGGCCTCAATCTTCTGTGTTCTGCTCTGGCCCACTCTGTCTCAGGGTGGTGCTGCTTCTGGTTCCAGGGCTCCCCTGGGTCCTTTCAGCCTTCAGATTCACAGGGTCCTGCCATCCTCTCCTTTAGACAGCGTTCCTGGTGTCAGCGGGCATTGCCTCTTGAGTCACATCCCCTCAGAACCCACCTGCCTGCCGATGAGGGTCCCTCTGCTCCTCCAGGGAGGGTCAAGGGACCAGTTGCTTCCAAACAGAAGTCACTTCTGCTGTCAGAACACGCTTTTTCAAGTCTGTCAAGGCTCATCAGACAGTTCTCCAAGGAACACATATGAATGGCCAAGAAGCATATGAAAACATGCTCAAGGGACCAGCAGTTAGCGTAATGGCTATGTCGCTGGACTCCCACGTAGTCGACCGTGGTTCGTGTCCCGGACTCGGTGGCTTAAAACTCACGCTGGGCCCATGTGCGTGCATGCTCAAGATCCCGAGAGGAGAATGGAGGAGAAGGGATTGCGGCATGGCCATCCCCCCTGGGGAGTGATTTCTCGCTTTCTGTCTCTCTGTCTCTCTCTGTCTGTCTGGCGGGTGCACACGCCCTATAGTGAAAAAAACCTCTCAAAAAAAGAAAAAAGAAAAAAATGCTTAACATCTCTTATCCTGAGGGAAATGCAAACCACAATGAGATACTATTTAACCCCAGACAGAATGGCTGAGATTTAAAAAGTAAATAATGATAGGTGCTGGCGAGGCTGTGGTGAAAAGGGAACCCTCCTGCACTGTTGGTGGGAATGCAAATCAGCACAGCCACTGTGGAGAGTGATGTGGAGATTCCTTAGAACCTATAAATGGGGGACCAGCAGTTGGCATAATGGCTATGTAGCTGGACTCCCACATAGTCGACCGCAGTTTGAGTCCTGGACCTGGTGGCTTAAACTCATGCCGGGCACGTGTGCATGCGGGACCAAGATCCTGAGAGGAGAATGGAGGAGAAGGGATTGTGGTGTGGCCATTCCCCCTGTGGGGGTGATTTTTTGCTTTCTGTTTCTCTGTCCCTCTGTCTTTCTGGCGAGTGCATGCATCGTATAGCAAAAACCTCTCCCAAAAACAAAGAAAACTGTAAGTGGAACTACCTTACGACCCAGTAATTCCACTCATATATATTTAGCCAAAGGATAGAAAACCCTCAGTTGGAAAAAACCTGCACATCCATTTTATTGCAGCATTATCTGCAGTTGCTAGGACATGGGATTTACCCAAATGTCCAAAAATAGAAAAGTAGATTGAAAAGATGTGGTGTATGTACTCTGTGGAATACTACTCAGCCTTATAAAAATAATGAGACCCTGACATTTTACAGAAAGCGAATGAACATGGAAGATTTAATGCTAAGTGAAGCAGCCAGGCTGTGAAAGACAAGCATTGTATGTCCCTGCTCAGTATATACTGAATTCCTGCATTCTATGGCAGAAACAGAAAGATTGCCCTCCCTGCAACTGCAGATACCAGAGACAGTTGAGGGTGGGTAATAGGGGAAGGAGGGAGAAGAACAGGAAAAAACAACACATTTGTCACAAATGAAAAGTTATTTGCTGACAATAATGTATATGGTAATGTCTTGGTTTTGATCGACATGCACTGCATTTGTGCTGGGAAAAGCCATGTTGTACACTATAAGGATATATCATGATTAAATGTAAATAATATGTATATAAAAAGACGCATCAGACACAGAAGTTCATTCAAGGAACAACTGATCACGGTCACCGTGGAAACCGGGAGCCCGTACTGCAATTCTGAGCATCTGACGAGTGTCCAGAGCCCGCTCTGCATTTATGGCAGCCCCTCGGTGGAGTCCCAGATGACTCAGAACTCATTTAGGTGAACTTTGCTTCAGGAGGCACTTCATGTCCTCAGATTTACTGCCGATTTTGGAATGGCTTTGTCCACATGTCTTAAAGTCTTCTTTAGATTAAAATTTCTTCTAGAAATATTTTAATAAAAATTGTCCATTTTCCAAAAACACCCCTACATATTCATCAACTCTTCAATAAACTCTCCATTCTCCTCTCAGGATTTTGGGCATGTATACACACATGCACTGGTGTGAGTTTCAAGCTTTTGGGCTAGAAAATTCACCATATGGCTATAATTTAAAGAAAAAAGAATAACTGCAGACAGCCCAAATGTCCAAGAACAGAGGCCTGTGGCATATAAACACTAGGGAATACTACTCAGCCGTGAAATACAATGAGACATTGACATTTGATACAAGTGGATAAACATGAAAAATTTAAGGCTAAGTGAAGCGAGCTGGACTATGAAAGAGAGACATTGTATATCCCCACTCATTACATATTACTTAAAGTTTTAAAGGCAATCGACTCTTGGGCACAGAGTTGAAACTCCTCACCTGCTTGAGTCAATTTGGGCTGTTACCACATAACACCGTAGACGGGGGTTTACACAGCAGACCCATACTTCTCAGGGCTGGAAGCTGGAAATACAGGGTCAGGATGCCAGCGTGATTGGGTTCTGGAGGGTCCTCTTCTGGACTGTAGAAACCTGCCTTCTCCCTGCGTCCTCTCAAGTCAGAGCGCAAGCTCCAGTCCCTTCACTTTCTTCCTAAGACCCTGACGCTTGTGACGTCATCTAACTCATCACCTCCCAGAGGCCTCACTTCCATATGCCATTGCTGTGGGGCCGGGACCTCCACATGTGAATGTGGGGCACACCCAGTCCACAACGTATTGGTGACATTTTCTACATTTGAATACAAAACTTACTGTTCAAACCTTCTTTACCAAAAGAGAGATTAGACCAGGTGCCCCTACTCTTAGATCTGAGAGATGGCCTTAGTTACCTGAGGCCAGAATGGAAGGGTTGAGACGGTTCAGCAACTGAGAAGCTACCTCTATTCAGGTACACCAAATCCCCAAAGCTTTACTTTTTCAGATTTCCAGAGAGAAAAGAGGAGCGGTGGCTTCTGCCCCAGCGAGCCTCCACTTCCCTCGTCCGTCCGTCTTTCCCGTCTGTCTGTCACACAGATGCTGGTACTCTCGCGCTTGCTCTCACCAGCGAGCCTCCACTTCCCTCGTCCGTCCGTCTTTCCCGTCTGTCTGTCACACAGATGCTGGTACTCTCGCACTTGCTCTCACTCACTGTCTCTCTCTTTTCCTAACCACAGAGGCTATCCTTCTGTTTCCAAGCCGTCAGCTTCATGGAAATTAAGACGGCCCTTCTGCAAAGGGTGCGGGTGTCTACATTAGAAGATGGTAGGTAGGGCCGGCATGTGGCATGGTGGTTGGGGTGCTGGTCTCCCACATGGCCAACCACAGTTCAAGTCCTGGACCTGGCAGCTTGCTTCTTCACTTTCCCTTTCTCTCTCTCATCAAATTAAAAACTAACAAATAAAAATTAATTTTTAAGAAAAGGTAGTGGTAAATCGAGTGGAGGTGAGTTCCACCAGCAAGAAACACATTCCTATTCAAGGTTTTATCTTTTCTTCTGTCCTCTAATCTTCCATGTGAGAGGACCACAATCACCTAAGATTTGCTTGCTAGTCACATTCACTGCTGTCTCTTCACTTATGAATTCCCTTGGCCTAAAATGCCATGAACAGCCACCCGTGGGCTCCTAATGAAGGAGAGGCAAGTGGTTTTGAGCAACTAGGGAAGGGAGCAAGAACTTCGAGCCACGGCGAAAAGCCCAGCATGACCCATTGCCAGAACTGGGCTGTGGGGTCGGCAGAGGCCCCATGTGGCCAAGAACTTTGGGGAGAAAACGAACTCAGTCCAATTGTTCTGTTTTTCTGCTCTGTCATAAAAACGTTTCGGAAGCCCATGATTCCCCTCCTTTCTACTGTAGCTATGGCTACACTGTCACTGCCCTGGTTTCTCACCAATAGAAAGTCAGGCTTGGTGACATCTCCACGGGCAAGTGTCAGGGACACGAACAAAGGCCTAGAATGGTTTTCTCCCCTAAGTGCAAATGGAAGAGAAGCCCTTGGTTTTGAATCAGGGTTAGTGAAGAGGCACAGCGAACTGCTGGGAGAGACCCAGGAAGGCGCCGTCGCCGCTGACCTGCTTCCTGGACGTGGGCCTTCGATACCCCTCAGCACCTGGAGGCGTCTGTCTGCTTTACAGCCTGAACATCAATGAAAGCAAGTGTGCCAAATTTGGAAGAAAGACTTGGAAGGTGTTTTTAGAAAAGTGTATGTAGTCTCAGCAATAGCAGTTTCAAATCAGGTTAAAGACTCATTTTTTCTCCCCTGAATACCTGCACAAATGGGTCTCCTGGGTTTTGCTGGGCTGGCCGGGAGGCTGCTCTCAGCTAATTAGAACAAGCGGAGCGTCCTGGAGAAAGCAAGGCCACTGAAGTTGGACGGGTCTGTGTGTTGGGAGCCTCACGGGTGCCATCAGGAGTGTGGGGAGAGAGCTCTCCTGCTGGTCACTGAGCCCTGAGTCCCAGCGGCCCACCCCCTGCTGACACCTGTGGGTACAGGGGACCGCAGTCTCAGGGCCCTGGCCCCAGTGGGAAGTCGCGAGTGAGGATGAAGCAGGTGAACCTCCACCAGCCTCCACGGCAATGCCCAGGCTTGGAGTGAGAGGCCTCGGCACCACGCTGCTGTTCCTCAGCCTCAGGCTGGCCAGGCAGAGGGCATTCCTTCCACTCCCCTCCCTGTCTGCTCCCAGGTGGCCACTGGCAGCCACCTCATCTTGACCTCAGAAACGTCCTCCACTCCTTGCAGTCCCGAGGAAGTCTGTGGAGAAGGTCCCGCTCAGCCCCCTCTTGGAAGACAGAACTGCAGGGTCCAAGTGCCCTCCCTCCGCTTGTGTAGAGCTTCTAGTTATCGCGGGAACATGCACCTTCGAGAAGCCAGTGGGCCTCTCTCCTGGACTGGGCGGGCCCCCCAGGTGTCTGCAGGGGCAGGGAGAGAGGCTCCCCTGTCACCTGTGCCCTCAGAGCCACCCTCTTCCTGGCTCTTACCGTCGCTGAGCTGAAACCAGAGGCAGGGCAGCATCTAGTTTTTTTTGCTCTTGATCATTTCCCACCCTGCCGGCCTCTCAGTGTCGTCTCGGCTGCAAGACGAGCATCGAGGAGCGTCCGTCCGCATTCACAGGCAGGTGGTCACAGCTCAGGTCAGCGCTGAGGCTGGGGCTCAGGGTCACGTTGACACAACTCCTTCCCCAGATGGGCTTCCCAGGGGTCCGTGAGTCACACAAATCCCTATCAGCAAGTGCGAAAGCGCACACCGCAGCGACTGCACAGCTGGGACGCCGGTCACCACAGCGACTGCACAGCTGGGACGCCGGTGACCCTCACCAGGGCACAGCAGAGGGCATGGCTGGAGCACAGAGTGCTGGGCCCTGCCTCCTGGTGTCTTGGGTGACTCCCCTCCTGTGCTGCATTTCCCGCTTCTTTCTTCACTTGCCATTTTCCTTCATATTTTTCTCTTAGGTCTTTTAAATTCCTTCTTATTGCTACACGTTTTTAAATATTGCAGTGCATTATTTCAATATCTGTTGGGCCTGGGGAGGGGGGAGCCAGCGACGAGCTTAAGGGAGGCAAATGACTGGCAGGGACTCTGGGCTCCAGGTGTCCCAGAGCGAGGTCAGCAACAAGGTGAGTGGGGCCCAAGGTGGCATGGAAGTAAAACACCATGCTCTGCGAGATTGACCCACACGGGAAGGTTCCGGGTTCAGGCCCAGAGCCCCCCGAGAAGGGAGGGCACACACATGCCCTGACCAGGGCTGGACGAGTCGGGTCGGGTCGCAGCATCGAGAGGCCATCAGGGTTCTCTGTCTCTGTCTCACGCATGGAAGGAATAAATGAATTAAAACTTGAACAATATTAATAAGGTAAGTGATAATAAGTTAATGGAGATTTTATTTATTGATTTTATTTTACATTCCTTTAACAATGTTAGACCCAGTGGCACGTTGCTAGGACTCAGGGAGCAGCTGAGCCAGAGCTGAAAATTGTCAGGTCACTGTGCTCTGGCTGGGACCAGGGCTCCTCACCACGTGTCATTGGTAAACCCGTAACCAGCACCATTTCCAGGTCGTTGTTTTTTTTTTTTTTTTTTTTTTTTTTTTTTTTTTTTTTTTTTTTTTTTTTTTTCTGGGGCATGTTTACCCACCAGAGAGAGAGATGAGACAAAAGGAAAGTGAGAAGTCACCCCCGGGAGATGGCCATGCCGTAATCCCTTCTCCATTCTCCTCTTGGGATTTGGGGCCCCCACACACTCGTGCCTGGTGTGTTTCTCAAGCCACTGAGTCCAGGACTTTAACCGCATAGTTGGTCATGTGAGAGCCAGCTGCTTAAACCACCATGCCACGGACTGGTCCCAGGACATTTTTTCTTTTTTTTTTGGAGAGGATATTTTCTTCTTCTTCTTCTTTTTTTTTTTTTTTTT
Source organism: Tupaia tana (assembly GCA_026018925.1). Classification (NCBI taxonomy): domain Eukaryota; kingdom Metazoa; phylum Chordata; class Mammalia; order Scandentia; family Tupaiidae; genus Tupaia; species Tupaia tana. The sequence goes on along the minus strand of JAKSZU010000003.1, from coordinate 112,832 downwards.
TTTGCTATAGGGCGCGTGCGCTCGCCAGACAGAGAGAGACAGAGAGACAGAAAGCGAGAAATCACCCCCCCAGGGGGGATGGCCACACCACAATCCCTTCTCCTCCATTCTCCTCTTGGGATCTTGGGCACACATGCTCATGTGCCCGGAGTGAGTTTTAAGCCACTGGGTCCAGGACGCGAACCGCGGTTGACTCCATGGGAGTCCAGCAACATAGCCATTATACTAACTGCTGGTTCCACCAGGACATTTTTTCTTAGGTCACTTTATGCTGACCATCCAGACCCTGCTCCTCCACAGACACAGCAAGTGTGCCCAAGGGCAGGTGTGGGCTGTGAGGAGTGTTGACAGCCAGTCTCCAGTACGTTCCTGAAAACATCTTTACGGTATCTGCTTTACTTCCCCGATCTGTGACGGTGCAGTAGACTCACTGCTCACAATGGGGATAGCCAGGGCCTGTTGTGAGTCCTAGACTACAGTGAATAATCGGACCAGCAGTTAGCATAATGGTTATGTCCCTGGACTCCCATGTAGTCGACTGCGGTTCGAGTCCTGGACCTGGTGGCTTAAACTCACACCAGGCGTGTGTGCGTTCGTGCCCAAGATCCCGAGAGGAGAACGGAGGAGAAGGAACTGCGGCGTGGCCATCCTCCCGGGGGGTGATTTCTTGCTTTCTATCTCTCTGTGTCTCTCTGTCTTTCTGGCGAGCACACACGCCCAATAAGAAAAAAATCTCTCCAAAAAAAGAAGAAAAAAATAAAAAAAAAAAACTACAGTGAATAACAAATAGTGCTATATAAATAAATGAATGAATAAATGGACTTCCCAAATTAAGTACTTCCTGTTCAAAATTTATGTCACTCTGGAATTTTCCAGTGTTCTATGAAGACTCTTCATTATGAATATTTCAACAGCACCATATTTGAAAAAAGTCTGAATTCATATCATCAATAGATAATACATTTGAAAAAGCTTTCAGAAAATCCTTCATCATTTTGACATACCAAGTTTCTATAGATAAACAGGCACCCTCAAAAATCAGAATTTTCATTGCTTCTACCCTACCCAAAAATCCTTGATAAGTCAGCCCTTCAAAATAACTTGTTTCCTTAAGACTTCCAAATGGTTATGAGTTTCTCTTCCACAGAAGGCTGCTGTAAGTTGATAGGTTAAGGCCAAAGTTTTGCCATTGAAATTGGCCTCGTGGGACCTGTGTCAACGCTCAGAGCCTGGACAGCTGTCGGGAGTGGCCAGCAGAAGCCAGTGTCTTCCCAGAGCCCTGGCCTAGACGTGCAGCCACCCGCAGCTGCTGAGGAGCCGGCAGTGGTTCCCGAGCACTGACACGGCCCCGCTGCTCCCGTGGTGCCGTGGGTACACAGCCCTTGCCATGCTATGCTCATGGTCTCTGATCGCAGGAAATACTAAGCACATCACACTGTGGGAGCCGGGGCAATGGGGAGTCTTGGAGCTTCTTCCTAAAGTGAGGCAGAAGGTAGTTACCCCGGAATGGCTGGCGCTCCAGGGAAAGCAGGCCGGGTTGTTGAAGGTCTCAGTACATTCCTCAGTTTTACGTTTTGTGTATTGTGCCACTGTTACACTCCCGGCATGTGAAGAGATAAGGTTAAGTGCTTTTCACTGCCCTCTGGAAAAGATCAGTCTGATCTCAGAGACTTCAGCTTGCCGATAATATTTCTTAAATGTAGAACATTCACCCACAAATGCTACACACCAAGCACAAAATAAATGCCTTATCTTGCAGAGTTTACATAAAAGGAAATGTAATCTAAATGTTGAATTTTGCAAGAAACAGCCTAGATCAGAAGATTGTAGAGCTAGGAGGGTTCCTAGAGTGTAAGTTCATTTTCCTGTGGTAATAAAAGACTAAAATGCAGAGCCCACCCAGGAGGCCCCTTGCTATCTTCCTCTGGAATAAACATCGCACATCTCAGCCGGGTTCCTTGCCTCTCTGCAGTCATTCCTCTGGGACGAGCCCACAAATGCAGACAGGCCAGGTTGGTTTAAACGCCGTGCCCTCCCCACTGAGATGGTCTATTTCAGCTGCGTTTGCACGGGTGAAAGACCGCACAGCAGACACCCACCTGACCTTTCGTCTTCCTCTCCCTGGCAGCCCCAAACTTATTTTATTTGAAGCTATTTATCAGAGAAATACAGCCCCAGAAGTGGCTCCTGACTAACTTCATTTCTGCCTCTTGTCCTAAAAGAGGCAGAGGTGGTTCTGCTTCTGGCATGAAGATCTCCTGCCCCTCGGATCTGAGCCCCGTGCTGCGACAGTACTGCGGGCTGCCTCCCTGACTGTGCAAGCAGCGTTCCCATCGCCTCGTCCTCTGAGACCACACTCCCCACAGCCCTCATTTGGCTTGCTATGAATTCTTCCTGTGTGGCTATCAGCCTCTGTCCACACTTCCCTCCCTTTCTCCCTCCAGTAACTTTCCAACCTGAGATGTTTCACCTCTAGAAGTCTCAAATTTCAGGAACTAGGGGCAGGCTAGCTAAAGACACACTTACCAGCTAGATCGGAGGTTTTTTTGTTTGGTTTTGATGCCCTCATATCTACCACCCATCCATCATCCCGTAGAAAATGTTGTTCATACGGGAACCAGCAGTTGGTGTAATGGCTATGTTGCTGGACTCCCACGTAGTCGACCGCGGTTCGTGTCCTGGACCCGGTGGCTTAAAACTCATGCCGGGCGCGTGGTAAATGCGTGCCCAAGATCCCAAGAGGAGAATGGAGGAGAAGGGATTGTGGCGTGGCCACCCCCCCTGGGGTGTGATTTCTTGCTTTCTGTCTCTCTGTCTCTCTCTGTCTGTCCATAAATAAGACATACATGGAATTGTCTCCCTGCATTGAAGGAGTTTTCTGTCTACTTGAGAATCCTAAGAAATGTACATGAAATAATTAGAAATAACTAAATGCTAATGCATACAACAGCTGTGAGTCCTGAAAGTTCAGATGAAGGAGAGGTCATCATAGGTTAGGGTATTTGGGCAAGGGGTCCTAGGGATGGAGCAGCTGGACCACAGAAAACCTGGTGAAGAGGCAGCATTCCCCGTGAGAAGAGAGATGGCCATCTCCCCCAAGGACGCTCCTCTTCTCTGAGCTCTCGCCTCCAGAAAGCCAAGGCTGCATTGGACTGTGTGCTCACCGTGACAGGCCAGCTGCCCCGTGCGCCTGGTCTGCTCACCCATGAGGGCCAGCTGCCCCGTGTTCCTCGTCTGCTCACCGTGACAGACCAGCTGCCCCGTGTTCCCCGTCTGCTCACCGTGACAGACCAGCTGCCCCGTGCTCCTCGTCTGGACAGGTCAGCTGCCCCGTGTTCCTCGTCTGGAGACCTTGCCATCAGTGAAGGCTCATTTATTTGCCTTTTGCCCGGTTCTCTGGAAGTACCCCGCACGTGGGTCCCTGAGCAACTTCGAGCCTGTGGCCTCTGGCTGGATATTTGGAGCTTCATCCTGAGCGCAATGCGAGCTCCCTCTGTGCCTGGAGCTCGTGTGTACACAGTGGGCACTTTGGACCTACGTGCTCGCTAAGTCCTCACCTGTGCTATGTGCGACCCTCCAACTGCCACGGGTGTATGTGCCCATCAGGGAGAGAGAGAGAAAGTAACCCCAGTGGGGCGTAGTCATACTGCAACCCCCTTCCACTTTCTGCACCAGAACCTGGGATGCACACATGCACGTACGCACATTCACCCAGTGTGTTTTCCCAGCTGCCAGGGCCAAGGTTTGAACTGCAGTTGGCCATGTGGGATCCAGCTCCCGTTGTACAACGCTTAGCCATTGAACTACGGGGCTGGTCCTTGTGTGGCTTTCTTCTTTTTTTTTAATCATGGTTTTAGTGGTGAACTTTTTCGCTTTTCCAAGACAGATCTGAGTGTAATCGGGCTCCTTGGCTGTGCCTCTGGCCCCGTGGCTTGGCTACACCCCTTCCTACTGAACTGCTCTTTCTTACCTCACCGTGAAGCTCAGCTTTGACCTGCAGAGAGAGTGAGAGCTCTGAGGCTTCCAGCACTGTCTGGGGGACGCCGGGGCTGTGTCCCCCAGGAGAGGTGAGGTGGACACCCACCTGCAAGACACTGCCTGTATCTCGTCCTCTCCCACCAACCAGGCCAGCTTCAGTCAGGGCCCTCCTCACCGCACGGAGTCTGCTCTGGTCAGTCTGAGGCTTCCTGAGGCATGCCCTCCCTTCTGCCATGGCCACTTCCACTCTGGTGCATGGAGGGGCATGTGACTCCTGTGTGTCCCAGAAACGGCAGCAGTGATGGCCACTCTCCCTCAAGCCCACTGTGGCTGTAAGTCAGCCCCTCAGCTCTATGTCGTCTGCCACCAGCTGCCCAATCCCTGAGCTCTGCAGCCCTGGCTCCTCCTTGTAAAAGCAGGGACTGTCACCAGGTTCACTCACCAGCCACCCCAGAGGTGCTCACTAGGGCTGAACCTCGCCTGGGAACTCAGACCACACCCACTCTCACAGCTGTCCTAGCCTCTCCATGAGACACGTGAGCCACCCATGGCAGTTCCCTGGGGACCACGTGAACCCAGTGGTGTCTCCCAGAGGGCCCCCACGTGCCCTTCAGCATGGCTGAAGCACTGGAGCAGCTCTGGGTCAGACCAAGGGCGTCTTGCCCCGCTGTCTTCCAGAGCAGCTGCAGCAATGCCTGGAGGGGGCCTTGCCCAGTGGCTGCTCAGCTTAGCGGGCACCTCGTTCCAGACGCTGCACCCAGGAACCGCAGGGTGTTCCCAGCCCAGTCACCAAACAGCCCAAAAGATGCCTTGAAGCCTCACTGAGAAAGGGAGGGAGTGGTAAGGACAGAGCAGCACCTGTTCAAATGCGTGCGTGTACAGAGGCCCAGGCCCGCGTAGGTCAGAGAGCAGTGCGTTCTGAGGCTGCCCAAGGAGTCACGGCGGGTGCTGGCCCTCCTAGCTGCTCTGACAAAGCACACAAACCGAGCAGCTTATAAACAGCAAAGGCTCTTTCTGGAGTTCTGGAGCCCGGGAAGCTTAAGCTCAGCCTGGCCGGTCCACAGACTGGGTGTCTGGGAGGGCCCTCACAGGCTGCAGGGACCATCTTCTCACTGTGTCCTTGGTTTCAAAGCATTCGCTTTATTTTATTTTTTATTTTATTTTATTTATTTATTTTTATTTTTAAATCCAGCAAAGCCTGCCTTCAGTAGATATGCAGTCTATGAAAATATCTGATAAACACTGAATGGACAAGGCTGTACGGATTACAGCAGAAACATGGGGCACTTGTAACTTGAACAGGGAGAACAGGCTCCGTGGTGGAGGTTGGGCGAACATCGCACCATGCCCTGGGTGGTCACTCACGGCAGGACCTGTCACGGTGATCAGCCACACTGGCGGGGTAGGGTCTGGTCCTGGACCCCCTGGTCCCCAGAACCCACTAGGTCATCACAAACGGCAATGATCTAACCCAGGGTAGGTCTGGATGGGAGTACTACACAATGCAGCAGGTACGTCACTTTAATTAGGGTTTTTACATTCATCATGCTAACTTGCTGGGTTTCTAAACTTCTAAGTAATCGATGTCATAAAGTTGCCAACTATTTCGAGTCAGCACATAACTGACTAAGAACGTGGTGCCACAGTCAAATGGCCTGACTCACAGCTCTGCCCCTTCCCTCTGGGCCTCCTCATTCTCACCAGTAAAATGGGGCTAACAAGACCTATCTCACAAAAAGGTTTTGAAGATTAAATAAGAAGATACCTTGGGACCAGCAGTTAGCGTAATGGCTATGTCGCTGGACTCCCACGTAGTCGACCGTGGTTCCCAGACCTGGTGGCTTAAACCCACACCCGGCACGTGTGTGTGCGTGCCCAAGATCCTGAGAGGAGAATGGAGGAGAAGGGATTGCGGCGTGGCCATCCCCCCTGGGGGGGTGATTTCTCGCTTTCTGTCTCTCTGTCTTTTTTGGTGAGCTCACACACCCTATAGCAAAAACCTCTAAAAAAACCCTTAAAATACTTGGGAGACAGTCTGACACGAAGCGGATACGCAGTGAGGGGAAACCATTGTTCCATCTTCAGGGGAGAAGCTGGTCTAGGGTGGACAGAGGGTGCAAAGTCCTGGGCAGGGGCAGAAGGAGGCCGGCCTGGGCTGCCCCCAAGGAGCTCTGAGGCCTGAGGTCACTCGGCTTCTCTGAGCCTCTGTTCCTTGACGGCTCAGGCACCGAGTGAGACGGACAGCATCCACGAGACAGGGACGCAGGCGTGCCAAAGGGTACCTGGTGAAAGAGTGTCACATCGGGAACCCAAATCAAGAAGCTTCTTCTTAAAGTTTACATTTTTATTGCTAATCTGCAGAATGAAAATTCGTGTGGCCCTTCAGGACACGGCCGCAGCTGCGCTCGCCCTTTGGTAAGAAGCTGCCTTGCCCGTGCACCGCGCTTCCCCACCCGTGCACCGCGCTTCCCCACACAGCGTCAGCCTGGCCCTCTCAGGGAGACACTTCCTCCGAGGGCCCACTCACTCCCGCTCTGGCAGCCTAATGCCTGTGTTTATCTTACCCGGGCCCAATATAAACCTTCAGACACTAAATTAAGTCAGCATGTAAAAGCCATAGTCCTGTCAGGGAGTTTCACTTTTGTACTCAAAAGCCTCACTCTTCAGAGGCATCTTAATCCTCCAAAGGTATTCCTGAAAGTTAAACAAAAAAATGAAAGAAAAGAAAAAACTTTGCCTTCTAATTTTAGGGACCTCAGATTCTGTTCTGAGGATTAGAAACTTCCTCGAGTCAAATTCCATGTTTCACAACTATCCGTTTTCACCCTATTTTCCCTGTGAACACGAATCCCCAACTCAGGCCAGAAAGGGCCAAAGCTTTGTCCGTAAACAAGAGGGAAGCAAGCTGCTCCCTCCTGCATCGGCCAGCACCGGCCAGTGCCACGTTTCCACAGAAGCGAGTCTCCTGGCGGCCAGATGCAGGGCAGTGGTGGAGCCAAGCCCGCAGCCGTGGCCTTTGTCTGGCAGTGGGTTCCAGCACAGCGACTTGCTATTGTTACTGGGACTGGGGTAGGACGCAGGGTCCTAGAGGGTAAACTGGACTGTGGTTTCCAAGTCTAGTTACTTCTGCTGTCCACAGATGAAGAGTCACATGTCACTTGGGTATCTGTGAGTGCTAAGCTAGTGCACCCGCTCACATCACGTGTGAAGTGGCTCTGTGGGCACCCACCCACGCCGGCCCTGGACTTCAGTTTCCATGTCAATGTGTTGACCTCTAGAAGCCAGCTGACCTACCAGTGTCCACAGGACCTCGACAAGGGAAGGAAGTTGAGGGCAGACTGATCCGTCTGTGTGACTACGGACCTCCAGGGCCAGGATTAACTTGGCAATGGTCTGCCTTCGGCAAGTTGATGGCACTCCAGAGGCCATACGGAAGAAAGTTGGTGTAAGTATAGACATTTATTTTGTTAGTCATGGAAGAAGGACTTAAGACATGAAAATGCTTTTAAAAGTCTCTGGCTAGGCTGGAACCAGCAGTTAGTGTAATGGCTATGAAGCTGGACTCCCACGTAGTCGACTGTGGTTTGCGTCCCAGACCCAGTGGCTTAAAACTCACACTGGGCGCTTGTGCGTGCGTGCCCAAGATCCCGAGAGGAGAATTGAGGAGAAGGGATTGCGGTGTGGCCATCCCCCCGGGGGGTGATTTCTCATCGCTTTCTGTCTCTCTGTCTCTGTCTGTCTGTCTGGAGAGTGCATGTGCCCTATAGCGAAAACCTCTCCAAAAAAAAAAAAAAAAAAGGTCTCTGGCTAGGCACCAGCAGATGGCACAGTGGTTACATTGCTGGACACCCACGTAGTTGACCATGGTGCAAGTCCCAGACCCAGCGGCTTAAAAATCATGCCAGGCACATGTGTGTGTGTGCCTAAGATCCCAGGAGAAGAATGGAGGAGAAGAGATTGTGGTGTGGCCAGTCCCCCGGGGGAAGTGATATCTCGCTTTCTGTCTCTCTGTCTCTCCAGCTAGTGCATGCTCCATATAGCAAAAAATCTCTCTTAAAAACACATTTCTGGCTAAAGATGGTGGACTAGAAATGTCCCCAGAACAACCGGTGCAAACACCACATCTTGACCACTTTCTGCATGGCTGTCCTCCTTCCCTGTACGCCTCATGTTATGTCCTAGTTTGAGCTCCCTGGGAACGTTTTAGTGCAGCTTGTATTAGCAGACAGAACTTGAAAGCTACAAGGTGACTGACTAGATAGTGGGAATTCCTAGGACCACCCATAGACTGCAGACGGGGTGAACCTGGAGCCCCAGAGATATTCAGGGGGTATAAACCCACAGATAAGAGCATTCACAGCTGGAGGGAATTAGGATTAGGGTCAGGGTTATGTTGGGTTTGGGGATAGGATAGGGTTAAGGTTTGAGTTACATGTTGGGGTCAGAGATTGGGGTTAGGGTTGGGGTTAGGATAAGAACTAGTGGCTAAACTTAGGGCTAAAAGTGGTAGGTGGTAGGTTTAGGGTTAGTGGTGACACCTTCTCCCCACAGGAGGGTCTGTGCGAGAGGCTTCCTAGGCCAGGCCGTACTGAGCCTAGTCCGATATGGCTGAACCTGGTATGGTCGGAGAATAGGTGGCCTCTCACGCCACGACACTCTGCCCCTCCGCTCTGTACAGGGACCCCTTGCTGCCATCTGTCCCTGCTCTGTGTCTGCAGCCACGCTGGGTCAGCACTGGCTGCACTGTGGGTGCAAATACCCACAGTCCCCGTCCTGGCCAATCATCTGTAACCACTGAGCTAAGGGTGTGTCAGGCCCTTAGAGCCTGTTCCTTGGACTTCAGTTTTCCCAGCAGTGAAACGGGGCTGGGTGCCGCACTCCTGCAGGGGGTTCTTGAGGAGGAGCCATACCCTTGTAGGATGGGCTCAGTGGCTCTGGAATTCTGGATGCTTGGTGATGGCAGGATTCCATCTCTGAGTAGCCATTGGAAGGGCAGGTGATGGAAGCCACAGTGACCAACTGGCCTGGCCAAAATGTTTTGGCCTTGTCCAAGCACCAGGGGCACTGGTATGTGCACAGCCTCAAACCACCTTCCTGCCGGTCTTCCTGGTCATCATCATGTGCTTGGTTTCCACGTCACCATGCTTTCCGTGCAGAACTTGTGCGGTGACAACAGGGCAGCAAGGGTGACACGTGGCTTCTCACCTGTGGCTGCACCATGCCCTGATGCTGCCAGAGGGCCTACCAACTGGCCTTCATGGCCAAGAGCACGCCCAAGGCCTGCCTTGGTCTGCTTCTGGTTGGTTCTGCCCTTCCGGGGAATGTTTCTAGAAAGATTGGTCAGTCGAATGATGCCCAAGGACCACTTCCTTCAGGAGGGCACTATGATGAAAGGTAGGCATTGCCCTGGCCTCTAGATAGTTGCTCAAGGGTTATCACAGGGTTGCCATCAGAAAAGCCTGGATGGGGAAATTCTACAGACAAATAGAATTTTGATGATAGAATATGTGACAAGAAAAGAAAGGATAGGAGGACCTAGAACATGTTGTCCAAATGCAATGGCTGCTTCGTGATTTGTTTAGATCTGACTCTGAAATTTATTTGAAATAATTGGTGAAGTTAGTATATTTATTGGCTATTCGCTATTGAGAATTATTGTTGGTTGATTTCAGTGTGACATGATCACTATGGTTGTGTTAAAAATCATTTTTTCCATTATGCAACTAAAACTCTTACAGATAAAACCAGATGCTCTTAGAGCTTGCTTTAGACTCTTCCCAAAGGGAGTCTCAGGCCACCATGGGCTGCATAGGGAGGGTTCTTCCTGCAGCTCAACGACTACACTTCCCAGAGGGCTCTGCGGTGAGGCCCGCCAGGCTGAGCTCCAGACTACACTCCCCAGAGGCGTCTGCAGCAAGGACCACCAGGCGAAGCAGTAGGCTACACTACCCAGAGGTCTCTGGGAGGAAGTTGTTTTCGTAGCAGTGACAGACTACAATACCCAGAGGTTTGGGGGAGTTCCGGGCAGCGGGCCAGACTACACTTCCCAGAAGGCTCCGGGTGCGCAGCGAGTGAGCCTGCAACTCCCAGGGACCTCGGGATCCGCCTCTGAGCACAAGCGCTCCTCGGTTGGACAGCACTGCGAGCCAGCATTCAATCTCCTTTTAAAGCCCACGTTCCTAAATGTGTGTGTGTGTCTCTTGGGGGGCGGGGGGGGGGGGCGGTGGCCGGCCCAGCAGTCTCCTAAAAAGTACAGTTCCCAGAGGCCTCTGTCAGAGACTTCCGGGCGGAGCATTAGACTACACTTCCCAGAAGGCTCCGGGCGCGCCGGCGCCTGCAACTCCCAGAGGCCTCGGCGTCAGTGCCCGAGCCAGGAGCTCCCTCACTGCGGCCGCGGCCGCTGCGGGGCCGGGAGTGTAGCGGACGTCGCCAGCAATGTCAGTCCCAAAATGTTCCAGCTCCCAGAGACTTCGGGGAAGCAATAGGCCCGCCTGTGGCCTAGGGTGTGCACCTGCGCCTGGCCCTTCGGACCCGGGGGTTCTCGCTTGCTGCCAGGTGGCGCCGCTCTGGATGGAGTTTTGGTGATGTGTTTTCCTGGACCCGTTTTTGTCTTGACTCTCTACTTCCTACGATGTCAAAGATAAATATCGCCGGACGTAAATTAAAGCAGTGACAACCAGCGAGCACCATCCGATGTGAAAGGTCTGGCTGATAGAGCAATCCACGTGTCTAGGCCACAGAGAAGGCATAGCCCCTTGCTGTGTGAACTGTTTGGAATGTGTGAGAACGCTGCGAACTAGGAATCGTGCCTAACTGCTTCTACCGTCCTCCAGCCCAACATGTAGAAATCTCCACTGGCCCTCTTCAGAAATTGGATTTCCATCTATGACTCTTTACTTTTCTTTCTTTTCTGGTAGAGGTTTTGCCGTAAGGCGCCAGAGAAAGAGACAGAGGGAAAATGAGAAGTTACCCCTTCTCTGCTACACTCCTCCTGGGATCTTGCGCGCGCGCGCGCGCACACACACACACACACACACACACACACACACGCCAGGCATTGAGTTTGAAGCCACCAGTCCGGACTTGAAGTGCATGGCCCTGTGGGAGTCCAGCAATGTAACCACTACGCCATCTGCTGGCTCCTATTTTTGTCATATAAATTCCTTGACGTTAAATGCCTGACTGCTCACACTAACCAGCAAATGTTCTTACCTACCAAGTCTCAGCGGATGGTTCAGCTGCTCCTTAATGAACAAGAGACAACGAATGAGAACATGGGCTTACACTGGTAAAGTAGACGAGACGGTCGCTTCTTGGACAGGAGAGGGGACTAACAAAGATTCTCGGCTTGTTCAAACTTTTATGCTCCTAAACCTTTTCCTGGGCTATTCATTACAGTCTTAGAAAATGCAGTGTTAACAAAGAACCCAGTTAAGCCAGTTTAACAATAATCACATAACACAGTATCCTTGAAGTCCGATCAGGTTCCTTCTCTATCATGTCTCAGGGATGTCTGACCACTCTGAACTGTCTTTAGCAAGAACCCTGCTAGGTCACTATCACCTGAGGTCCCTTACCCCAGTGTTTCCTCTTAGTAATTTTCCATCTGCTGACACCTCCCCACTGCCCCACCCCCCTCTACCCCAAACACACACTCACACACACACACCTGGGCTATAAAGTCCCACCTGCCCATGCATTATTCCGAGTTCAGCCCAGTCACTCTCCCCATGTGCAGTCGCATTGCAGTGGTCCCTATAACCTCTGTGACAGTTCCAAATAAAGTGTGTTTTGTAAGGTTCTAACAAGTGTCTTTGACACCGCCAGCCAGGATACACTGAAGACTGCCAGCTAACCACCAGAAACTGGCAGAAGAAAGGGAGGATTTTCTCTCCTACAGGTTCAGAGTGAATACAGTCCTACCAACATCTTGATTTGGAACTCTAACCTGCAGAACTGTCAGATAGTAAATTTATGTTATAAGCCTCTCAGTTTGTAGCACTATGTTACAACAAACCTAGGACATTATTATTAATACACTGGTTGTTTATGCACTAAAGACGTCATTTGCTTCTTCCAATCCATTTTTTTTTTTGAGAGGTTTTCGCTATAGGGCGCGTGCGCTCGCCAGACAGACAGAGAGAGACATAGAGACAGAAAGCGAGAAATCACCCCCCAGGGGGGATGGTCACACCGCAATCCCTTCTCCTCCACTCTCCTCTCGGGATCTTGGGCACGCACGCACACGCGCCCGGCGTGAGTTTTAAGCCACCGGGTCTGGGACACGAACCACGGTCGACTACGTGGGAGTCCAGTGACACAGCCATTACGCTAACTGCTGGTTCCCCTTCCAATCCATTTTACTAACCACATAAATATTCAAAAGACTGTTCTGGGACCAGACTGTGGCGTAGTGGTTAAGGTAGTTGGATCCCACATGGCTGACAGTGTGCTTCGAGTCCCACACCCAGCGGCTTGAGCCACATGCCAGGCCTGTGTGCATGTGTGCCTAAAGTCCTGATAGGAAGGAGAGATGGAAATGAAGAAATTGCAGCATGACTATTTTCCATGGGAGGTGCCTTCTCACTTGTCCTTTCTGTCTGTCTGTCTCTCTGTCTCTCTCTGGTGAGCACCCACACCCACACACTTTCAAAAAACTTAAAAAAGAAGACAGATCTGAATTTGAAGATGGGAAGGGATCATAAAGAAGTAATGGATCCACCACAGGGAGGAGCATAACACGTGGGCCTGGTTGAGTTGGAAAGTCACCGAAAAGGTAGGACTTGGGTCAGGTCAGGAGGTATGTCTACCTTACCACTGCTCAGGAGGTGGAACTGATCTGATATCAAGCACCCCAGCTCCCCTCCTCTGAGCCTAGGTACTTTCATACCCTGGGGACGTTTCAGTCTAAGAATCTAGAGGGAGAGGGCACTTCTTTCCTGACTGGAAACTGCATGTGTGTACACACATGCAGACATGTACACACACACACACACACACACACACCCTGCCTACCTGACTGTTCAGGCATGAATACCCATCTCTCTCTCTCACACACACACACACACACACACACACACACACACATTCATTCCACATACATGCAGGCACACACACACACACCTGCCTACTTGTCTCTTCAGACATGAATTACCAAACACACACACACACACACTCACTCCACATGCATGCAGGCATACACACACACCATGCCCACCTGCCTCTCCAGACATGTATACCCATGACACACACACACACATTTACCCACACACATGCAGGCATGTACACATACACACACAGCCTGCACACACACACACATTTACCCACACACATGCAGGCATGTACACATACACAGCCTGCCCACTCCACTCCGCAGATATGCATACCGATGACACATACACACTTTCATGTATGAACACACGTATGGTTCCCTGTCATATTTTACCTCTGAGGCTACAGAGATGGGATGAAACTAGGAGAGGAGCCAGGAGAAGCCAAGGGAGGAGAGTGGCAACAGAGGGCAGGTCCATTTGGAGAAAGGGATGCACCCCCATCAGGAGATCAGGCCATTTCTTTCATTGGCCAACTGCCTCATACCCTAGATTCCTCCGTCTCTCTGGGTCCAGGAATTGATTCTCCAAAAATTGTTCAGTGTACCACTTTTTTAAAAGAGATACTTCTGCTATAGGCACATGCACTTGCCAGAGGGACAGAGAGACAGACAGAAAGCAAGAAATCATCCCCCGGGGGATGGCTACACTGCAATCCCTTCATTCTTGTCTAGGGATTTGGGGCACACACACATGACGGGGCCATGCAGACAACACAAGCTGGTAAAGAGGCTGCCTTCCATGTCTAAAAGGCAAGGCCTGGACTGGGAAGAAACTGTGAGGCACGGCCCAGTTTACGAGCCCTCCCTTGTGTCGTTTACTGGCCGGTACTCAATTTCTCTGCCGTGAGCTTTACTGACGGTGCCCCATCAGGGCAGAATAACACCCCAGACTTACTATAATTTTACAATAATCCTGAAGGAATGCGGATCCCTAACGCTAGCGAACGGGAATTATCTCCTGAAGTCCCCCCACCTGCCTGGAAAATGTCAATAAAGAGTGCTGCAGTCATCTCTCCTGCTGGGGATTACATAGATAACATTAGAAAGGTTTGGGTTAATGGAAAGCTACTAAACTGGTGAAACGACCTCAGTAGCTGGGGGAGGCTTAGGGACTCATCCCTGAGGCACTGATACCCCAAACAAAGACCATGAGCCACCTTTGATCTCAGGACAAGGGAAGATTGCCTTCCCCAAGCCACAGCCATTGTATAGAACAGCACGTAGAGGGTCCCAAGTACACAGCAACCTTTAGGTCAGTCATTAAGCTGCTCGCAAGACCACATTCCTTTCCCATGTAGGCAATAGGCTCCCCCCTTAGCTGTAAATTACCCCCAAAGCAATATAGATATTTCACTTTAGTATATATTAACCATGTCTTTACTTAACAAGACAAGATTTCTATCTAGGCCTATGCAACCAGCAATGTTACCGCCCTGGCCCAGGACTGAAGTTACCAAGCTTCCTCCAAGCCCCCTCTTAAAAGACCCTGTCTGGTGGTAATCAAGACTGAAGAAGAAAATGCACCAAATAGACTCCTTCATTCTGGGAACTGTGTTTGGCTTCATCTGTTCAAACAAGACAGACATCATGTTTTATGATCATTGTTCCTGTGCTTTGAATTCTCTGTTTCATAGAGTAAATCTTTTATTTCCCCCTCACCCCTCCTACTCCTGTAAGATCCCTCTATAAATACGTGTGTTTGGTAGCTGCTGGCGCAGCAGCCTGGAGCTGGCTCTGGCTGTGGCCAGCTGAGAACATGCTAAGGAGCAATGAGGTCTCAGTCTAATTTTTTGTTCCTGATCACCCGTGTCACCTTCCTGTGTATGAGCCACCCACCACTGCCGAGGCTGGACCCCGGCACACACACAAACACACATGCACCCAGCATGAGTTTGAAGCCACAGGGTCTGGGACTTGAACCATGGTCGACTACATGGGAGTCCAGCAATGTAACCGTCACACTATCTGCTGGTCCTAGTGTACCACTCTTGAACAAGGAATTTGTCTGCATTTATGTACATTTCTGTTCCTGTCTTTCAACTGGTTCAAGGTTTTCTGAATGTATATTTGCATAAGTTTTGTTAGATTTATACTTAAGAACTTCAGTTTTGGGGATGTTATTGTAAATGTATTTTTGTTTCATTGTAAATGTATTTTTGTTTCATTTTAAATATCAAGTATTTCTCTATTGCTGATGTACAGGATCAAATTGATTTCTATGTATTGGCCGTCCACTTTGATTCTTATTATCTCCATCATGTTAACTGATGTAAGAAACAGTGGTCTGGGACCCACAGTTGGCACAATGACTATGTCGCTGGACTCCCATGTAGTCAACCGCGGTTTAAGTCCCAGATCCAGTGGCTTAAACTCATGCCGGGCGTGTATGTGTGTGTGCCCAAGAACCCAAGAAGAGAATGGAGGAGAAGGGATTGCAGCGTGGCCATCCTCCGGGGGGGGGGGGGTGATTTCTCGCTTTCTATCTCTCTGTTTCTCTCTGTCTTTCTGGTGAGTGCATGCGCCCTATAGCAAAAACCTCTCAAAAAAAAAAAAATAGAACGAAAGAAAAAGAAACAGTGGGCTTTATTTTGGTTTGTGCCTCCAAATTTAAGGCAATAAATAATCAGAACTAAATTTTAGAAATTCACAAAGGGAGGCCAGTAGGTGGCTAAGCCACCATGAACTGTGTCTGACCATGGTTCAAGTCCTTGATCTGATGGCTTAAATGTCATGCTGGGGGAGAGGTGGTGGCAGCAGGTGGCATAGTGGTTAAGGTGCTGGACTCCCACATGGCTGACCATGGTTTGAGTCCTGGTAGCTTGAAAAGTGCAAACAAGTGTGCACATGTTTGCCCCAAAATACCAAGAGGATGGAGGATAAGGGATATTTTTGAGTGGCTGTCCTCCCTGGGGAGTAATTTTTCACTTTTCCTCTCACTGTATCTCTCTTTCTGTCCCACAAGCTCACGTACCCTATGGCAAAAATTAAAAAAAAATCACACCTGTGATGGGCTGTGTGTATGCATTCCCCAAATCCCAAGAGGAGAATGGAGGAGTAAGGATTGTGATGTGGATGTCTTCCCTGGGGGATGATTTCTCTTTCCTTCTGTCTCTTTCTCTCTCTGGTGAGCACACATGCCCTATGGTAAAAACCTAAAAAATAAATAAAATTAATAAAAAATAATGCTTGGCATCTGTACATGTGTCCAAAATCCCAGGAGAAGAATAGAGGGGAAGAAATTGCAGTGTGGCCATCCCCCCAAAGATGATTTCTCACTTTTCCTCTCATTGTCTCTCTCTGTCTCTCCCTGGCAAGTACACATGCCTTATGGCAAAAACTTAAAAAAAAAAAAAAAGAAAAAAAAGAAGCAGCAGAAGAAATTCCCACAGGATTGTGTGTTGGGTGAAGGGAGCGGGGAGACTGCTCCACAGTGTGGCCAGCATGGGGCCATGCACAGTCTTCTCCAACACCAGAAGCAGCGCAGGGTCTCTTGTCTGAGGCACAGCCAGCATCTGAGTATCCTCCTCAGAACTGCCTCTGGGGAGCTCCTGTGGCTTTGGAACACCTTGACCCCAGCAGGATGAGAGTTTACTTCTCCTCAGGGAAAATAACAGAGATGCCCTGTGGCTTTGGGGCACCCAGGTAGCAAGAGGAGAGGTGAAGAGGTGAAGAGGCAGCTTCCCGCTGCTGAGGGCTGAGACTGGCTCTTGGTGGGCCTCACTTTCCCTGCAAGTGCCACCAGGCTCTTACAAAGAATCTGTCACCAAGGCTGTGACTGCTCACTGCCGTAGCTGCCCAGATAGCTTTTGCAGATTCGAGTTTGTTTCTGGGGGTATTCTCTACCCAGAAAGGAGGAAGGCAGGGGATATCTGGGTGCTGAGGTTCTACGGGGTAGAGGGGGCTGTGCTGTTCCTGCTGCTGTTGTGCATTTTGTTTATTTTTCTTCTTTCCCTTTCTTTTATTTTTTCTTATTTTTTACAATCAATCACTTTTATAGCTTTACAACATTGAAAATGAACTTTCCAAGCATTAATAATTTGTGCATTTTTTCTGTCTAGTTGACACAATTGAAAAACTGAAACAAAAGATAAAAAATTGAAACTAGGTGTATCAAAACCTGCAACATTATTTAAATTTAAATATATTACTTTTGTTCAAACCAAACTTTATTAAAAACTTGTTTTGTGACTTTAAAGTAAACTAGACATTTTTTCCTTTTGGTAAGAAAATCAATTTAGTTGGCAGTATGTGGGCAATGGTATCTGAAATAACCTGTCTAACACACTGACATTCTACAGCAAAAAAAAAAAAAAAAACAAACAAACTATAAAACAAACTGAAAAATGTCACCTCACTTTTTTTGTCTAGATCTTGACCATTTAAAATAAAATGTGAACTTTTAAAGGAGAAAACTCAGCTGTGAACATGGGCCACCCCAGAGTCTTTTCCAATAGGGGGTTGTTCGAAGCTTTTCTATACTGATTGATATACTTACATTTTATTTTGGAGTCCATTTTCTTAATAAAAATTACATGTTTCCTTGAGGTTTCTAATTGCATGCAATCATTTTTTATTATTTAACTTATTTTTTTCTCTTTTTTGTTTTCCACAGTTTTAACCTATGTATTTATTCACTTTCTTCTATCAGCAATACGTTAGTAATATATTTCTTAACTTATCTTGTTTTTGATTGAGAGAATTGTCATGTTTGACAATTTTTTTATGACCCCATAACAATCTTAAATATTTAAAAATTAATCTCTGGTTAATAAGACCTCTTTTGAGAGGACCCTACTGTTAATGGTGTTGTTTCAGAAAGTTGAATTCTCATGCATAGGCACAGCCAAGACCTCTTTCAAATTTGGATAAGATTGTTCTAAGCAAAATTTGAGAAGATAGATGCAGAATGGTATTAAAAAATATTCTAGCTGTTGTTATTGCATGAAGCTTAAAGTCATTTAAGATAAAATTTCTATAGGATGAAAATCAGAATATGTAAGAGCCAAGTCAGTGGCAGTAAGTCACTGACTTTTGTAGAAGTAAAAAAACTGACATTTGTAAGTCTGTAAGTCTGTTATATTTACTAAAGATACATTTTCTCTTGTTAAAGACGTATAATTTGAAGATGCGTTAGTCTCTATTTCATTGGTGAAGTTATTATGACCTCAATCTTAATTTTTATATGGCTATTGATCATTTTAATGGAAACTTTAATCTGCTGACATACTTTACAATTTCTTTTTCTTTTTTTATATTTTACCAAAATAAACTTGTACTTTAATTCCATTTTTCATGAACTTTTTTCTTCCTTTGTTTTATTTTCTTATTTTGTTACAATTATTGCACATCTGTACTGCATACAAAATTAATTTTCTCAAATTTGCAAAGTATATTAATATGTATTATTAATATCTTATATTCACCCAAAATGTTACTTTCTCTCCCTCATTGGAAGCAAAGGAATAGGCCTCCTAATAAGTATGCTGCCTTATATATTGCCAGGATTTCTTGTCTGTTCAAAAAATGCCAAATGCTTTTGATTTCAGCATTTTATAAGTCTTACTTTGAGTTTATATATGTCTATATTTAGCATGTGGTGAGTCTTATTCTCTGCAGAGATTGCATTTTATTCTCATGTCTGCTGGGTGTCTTTATGTGTTCATAAGGTAGTTTTTATTTTATTTTTTATTTATCTTTTTTTTTTTTCAAGCCACTAGGTCTAGGATTCAAAGCGTACAATCATGTGAGATCCAGTCTTTTTTTTTTGCCATAGGGCACACAAGATAATTAGAGAGATAGAGAGAGACAGTGAGAGGAAGGTGAGATATCAATCACACTCCAAGGGAGGGTGGCCATGACACAGCCCCTTTTCCACTTTGCTGCTGGGCTTTGGGCATGCACACACATTCAGGACGTGAACCACAGTCAGCCATGTGGGAGTCTGGCACCCACCCATGCCAACTGCTGGCTCTGTTTCAGCCATCTTAATTAACCACCATACCACTGGCTAGCCCATAAGGTAGTTTTTAGAACAGAGATGAGCACATCCAATGCTTGTTTAATTCACAAAAAGTCTATACATTTTTGTCATAGTTAAAAAGGTTATCATAGTTGAATTAATAGATGCAGAAGTTTGCTATAAATTGAGATTGTGAGTTGAACAAAGTAAAGGTTCAGCTCAATTTTTAAAAAATTTTGCCAGAGGGTGAGGATGTTCCCTGCAGAGAGAGGGAGAGAGAGAGAAGGCGTGGAAATGCCCATGGGGCAGTCCTCTCTCCCCTTCTTTTCTTGATTTTTGGGCACACATGCCCTGCATGTCTCCCACTGCCAGGTCCAGGACTTAAACCAGAGAATTGGCTGTATGGAATCTAGTCGCTTTAAAACAGCAATAATTTACTTATTACTTTTTATACTCAATCACTGTGTATCACTACAGCATACAAATGAGCTTTTCCATTCTGAGCACACTGTACATTGGTCCAGCCAGAGACACTACCAACAGGTCCCTTTCCATCTTGGGTCCCTTAAGTGTTTTGCTTCTTTCTTCTTCCCCTTGATTCCCTCCCTCTCACCCTCCCCCATTTCCCACCCTCCTCCCGCACTGTCTCCAGAATCCAGCTGCTTTAACCACAAGACCATGCTTTTTTTTTTTTTTTCTGAAATTAATATCAAGTTTAATTCTATCATGGTCAGAGAAAATGCTGGATATAGTTTCTATGCCAGTGAATCTGTAAAGGGGTATTTTGTGCCCTATCATGTGGACAGTCTTAGAAAAGATTCTGTGGGAGTGAGAAAAATGCTTCATGGTTTCTGAATGTGCCACATTTTAAAAATACATTCATCCGTTCGTGAACATTTGGGTTGGTTCAATGTCTTAACAATAGTGAATAATGCCACAATAAGCATAGATGTGCAGGCAGTTTTCCCACTGAGTGTTTTCCTTTCCTTTGAGTATATACTGAGGACTGAAATTGCTGGATCATATGGTAGTTATATTTGTAGATCTTTGAGAAACATATATATTGTTCTCCACATTGGCTGTACTAAATTTGCAGTTCCACCAACAGTGTAGGAGAGTTCTCTTTTCACTACAGCCTTTCCAGCACTTATCATTTTTAAAAAATGTTTGCCATTCTGACTATATTCTCTAATCCATTCTCTCTATATTCTGGTTATCATTCCTGGAATTTGATAGAAAGTGGGCAAATATGGAAGACTTACTGCTAAGTGAAGCAAGTCAGAAAATGAAGGAGAGGCATTGTATGTCCCCACCCAATATATACTGAATGCCTGCACTCTATGGCAGAAACTGAAATATTGGACAATATAAAGACATGGAGAGCAATTCTGAACACCAGAGACAGTGTGAGAGGGGGTGAGAAATGGCAGAAGGTGAAAGGGAGGGAATTGAGGGAGGAAAATAAAGAAATAAAACAGCTAAGGAACACAAAATGGAAAATACTCCATGGAAGATAACAAGTATGGAAATACCTTTTTTTTGATTTTTAAAAATTTATTTGCATTCATTCACTGTACATCATTACTGCATACAAAATGAGGTTTTCCATCCAGAGTACACTATATATTGTCTCAATCAAGCACATCAACAAACATGTTATTGTCAGCAAATGATCTTCCATTTCTTGTTTTCTGTATGTTTTGCTTTTTTCCCCCATCCTTGATTCCCTATCTCTTACCCTCTGCCATCTCCCACTCTCCTCCCACACTGTCTCTGGTATCTATGTTTGCTTTCTAAACTGTTTTTCCCCCACATTTTATTGAATCGCCAAAGACCCTAATCAATCCAAATACCCTCATAGCAAACACAGGAGATACACACATTTCCATGAACACAAGTCTAACTTTATGCATCCTATAAAGTAGCACCTAGCTGGGGCTACATATCCTACTGCAGTCATTGAATATATATATATATATTTTTTTTCCTGAATCTTTTTTTTTGTAACTCAATTTACATTCCTACCCTAAGCATCATCACAGCATACAAAATGCAATCTCCCATCCAGTTCACACTGCATAGTGACTCAATCATGCACATTACAAAAAAAGTTCCATTACTAGTTCCTAGAATTATTTCCACCCCTCTTTCTGACCCTCTGTCCCTTCCCACCCTCCTCTCACACCACCTCCGGTGTCTACGATTGTCCTTCATTCACTTCCCAACCACATTGTATTGATCACACAATTTCCTACATAATCTAACGACTTTCAATGGTGAGTTCACTCATTACTACTAAGAAAACCAGTATTAACTTAACTCAAAGAAGCACCAAGGAACTTTGCTTAAAGCCAGGAAACAGGTAAGGATTCTGTTCAAATGGTAGGTGCAAGAACCTATCAGTCTCATGTACTTTTATCTTCTGTTCTGGTTCAATTTTCTTGATTAAATTCTGGGATATAATATTCAACTCCAGACTTGTCCCTATGATTAAGTTGGCCAGTTTCTTAGTTTTTGGACTCTTATTTCCATGTGTCTGTGCCGAGGTCCAGCCTGGGGTCTAGCCTCGGCGGGGGTGGGTTGACTCGTGGGAAGCGGCGCAGGTGAACGGAAGACAAAGGCCTCGGTGCCTTTTTATGCACGTCCTATGCCGGACACCCCTCAGAGATCGGTCTCTGAGGAGTGACAACTGCTAGGAATCATTGTGCCTTTTTATTGAAAATGTGATACATGCAAGTAAATGGGTGAGGGGCAGTAAAAAATTTACTCTAAGGAACAGGGTATACAAAGCATGGAAGCAATAATTATAAAACATACTGTTTGTCTTGTCAGATTAGTTAAAAATCAATCACAGTTTTTAGGATGAGGAAGTCCATTTGTCTGTTGTATCTTCTTTTTGGATCTTGATTACTGAGAAGGGTCTTTTGAAGAGGGGGCTTGCAGGATGTTTGATCACTTCAGTCCTGGGCCAGGGTGATAACATTGCTGGTTGCAAAGACTTAGATAGAAATCTTCACTTGCTAAGTAAAGACACAGTTAATGTATGGACTATTCATACATTACAACAATAAAGAGTGAGTTTATGATCTTATATGGGAAAGGAAGATGATCTTGTAGCTCAGGAGACAACACAGGATGTTTTATTAGCAGTTTTTCATAGTCAACAGCACATAGATGAGAAATTCTTTGTAGTTGAAAACTACCTGTTACTTTAGATAAGAGCTCCCAGCTAAGTTAATTTTTCTCTGGAGCCCTCAAGTTTGTTTATCCTGTTGTCCCAGCCAGGCCTTTTCCTTTAATAAACCTGCGGGTTTTTGCATTTTATTTGCTGAGTCTGTCAATTAGTGAGCTCTTTTGTTTTATCTCTGAGTCTCTGTTATGTGGTGAATGTGCTGACTTTGCTTAGCATGAGTTAACTTTGGACTGTAGCTTTAGCAAGGGGTATATACTAGCCTTAAACTAACTTAGTCTACATATACTTCTAATGCTAATTTGGTTTATACTAACTTAATCTATATGTTAATTTCGGCTTAAAAACAGACAGGTAGGGGAGTCTTAAACTTCCTGGTCCTCCTGTCAGTCTTAGGGAACCACATTCTTACAAGGTCACTAATTGGCTTTATTGTAATGGTAGGGGGTAATGTTTTACCCTTACAGGGTACCATAATAACAGTAAAACTCACGGTAGAGAAATTAACTACAGGCCAAAAAAATGACACAAGGAGAGTTAGTAAACTGCTGGCTTTATCTTGCCATTTCTTCCCAACCCAGGCCATGTGAGACAGCCTCTTTACCAACTTGTGTTGTCTGCATGGCCCCATCATCTCTCCCTTTTTGTTTTGTAATAAAAGAAGTGAATTTCTGCCTCAAACGATGTAATTGCTGTCCTTATACATCTAGCAAGGACGGTTTATAAAGTTTTAACAATGGGGAAGTATAGGTTCCATTTGGGGTTGGATTAAGGGTGAATGTAATGCAGTTCCGCAGTTGTTCGTTTGATGTAGGTGGGTCTTCTTGGAATGCAGTTTCGGGAAAATGGCTCCAGCAAGCAGAGATAATTTTCAGCTGATGTGGCGCAGCAGCTCTCTTGTGATTACCAAGCACGATGCTGAGGAAAGAAAATCTCAAGTATAGATATTAGTTCTTATGGATCTTAATAAAGAATGGAACTTATATAATTGTATAGGGATCTAAAACTTAATTCAAGAAACCTTAATATATCTTAAAGGGGTAAAATTTACTGTTTACTAGGTAAGGGTTGGGGACAGCCTTTTCAACTGGTGGTAGAGTGATTAGCAAGTTAATGAAGGACTTTAAGGTGAATTTGTGGCATACTTAAAGATGTTCTATTGTGCCTGTGGTGCCACCGCTATGTATTTTGTCAGAACATTAGCCATAGTGGGGCAGGAGTGCCCTGGGCCTTTTTTTAGCCTAAAAGATTGTTTTTAAGCTTATGTTAAATGTATTTTGAGGGGCCTTCCAAAGGTCAAGAAAGTCTCTGCCTAGATGTGACTTCATTACATTCTCTATTGTGACCGCTGGAGTGAAGCATTGTAATTAACAATAGGTGGTCAGAGCAAAGGGAGCGGTTGGGGGACTTTTGGGAAATTTTATCATATACTCAGGATGTATAAGAGAGCTGTGTAATTTTTTAATAGTAGTATGTCAGGGAGTCAGAGGGGCGTCGCTTCCCAGCAAGGCTGCCACAGTCTCTGGAGCGTACAACAAGTGGCCTTGCCAAACATGTTTGAGTGGACCCAAGCTTTGTTCCTAGGTCGGGGGGCATACAGCAGTGGCCTTGCCAAGTGCTGAACCAACTGGAAGCGGAGCTCAAATGTCGGGGGGCTCAGACAGATCCTGGAGCCCTGCTGGGTCAGACTCCTCCATCTCCCCCTTTTTTATTTTGAAGTTTGGAGAAGATGATCTTGTAGCTCAGGAGACAACACAGGATGTTTTATTAGCAGTTTTTCATAGTCAACAGCACATAGATGAGAAATTCTTTGTAGTTAAAAACTACCTATTACTTTAGATAAGAGCTCCCAGCTAAATTAATTTTTCTCTAGAGCCCTCAAGTTTGTTTATCCTGTTGTCCCAGCCAGGCCTTTTCCTTTAATAAACCTGTGGGTTTTTGCATTTTATTTGCTGAGTCTGTCAATTAGTGAGCTCTTTTGTTTTATCTCTGAGTCTCTGTTATGTGGTAAATGTGCTGACTTTGCTTAGCATGAGTTAACTTTAGACTATAGTTTTAGCAAGGGGTATATACTAGCCTTAAACTAACTTAGTCTACATATACTTCTAATGCTAATTTGGTTTATACTAACTTAATCTATATGTTAATTTCGGCTTAAAAACAGACAGGTAGGGGAGTCTTAAACTTCTTGGTCCTCCTGTCAGTCTTAGGAAACCACATTCTTACAAGGTCACTAATTGGCTTTATTGTAATGGTAGGGGGTAATGTTTTACCCTTACAGGGTACCGTAATAACAGTAAAACTCACGGCAGAGAAATTAACTACAGGCCAAAAAAATGACACAAAGAAAGTTAGTAAACTGCTGGCTTTATCTTGCCATTTCTTCCCAACCCAGGCCATAGAAGACAGCCTCTTTACCAACTTGTGTTGTCTGCATGGCCCCATCATGTCTGTGTTTAATTTTCTGGATATCGCACACCCTTGAGAACTTCTTGGAGGTCTGGTCTGGTGCTGGTAAATTCTTTCAGGTTTTGCTTATCTGAGAATGTTCTTGTCTTTTCTTCCCACCTGAAAGATAACCTTGCCGGGTACAGTATTCTTGGCTGAAATTGCTTCTCTCATAACACTTTGAATATATTTTCCCATTGTCTCCTTGCTCGCATTGTTTCCGATGAGAGATCTGCTGTTAGCCTGATGGGATATCCTTTGTAGGTAACTTGATGTTTTTCTCTTGCCAATCTTAGTATCTTGTCTTTGTCTGTGGTTTTGGTCAACCTGGCTATAATGTGTCTTGGAGAAGATCTTCTTGGGTTGATTCTATTTGGGGTCCTTTGTATTTCCTGGGACTGGATCTTCGAATGCCTCTCTAGGTTTGGAAAGTTTCCTTGCAGGATTTCATGGAATAGATTATCAATGCCCTTATGGGTCTCTTCACCTTCTGGAATGCCAATTATCCGGATATTTGGATGTTTGATGGTATCCAGTACTTCTCGCATATCATTCTCAAATTTTTGGGCCATTTTCTCAGTCTTCGTGGTGGATTTTTCTAAGCCAGCCATTTTCTCTTCTACATCTGAGATTCTATTTTCTGAATGATCTAGTCTGCTTTTAATACTTTCAAGGGAGATTTTGACTTCTTGTATTATAGACTTCATCTCTAGCAGTTCCGTTTGAGTCTTTTGTAAAGTGTGTAATTCCTCTTTTAGATCTTGCAAGAATTTCCTCATCTCCTGGAACTCGTCAACTTCTTTCTCCTTTCTCTTTAGCAGTTCATTCTCTCTCTTCTCTTCCATCTCTGTTAGCTTCGACATTATGAATGCTCTAAATTCCTTATCAGACATTTCCATGACTTTCACCAAACTGCTTGTGGATGAAGGAGAGTTACTCTTTTCCCTTGGAGGAGAGGTATTTTCTCGTTTTCCCATATTTCTCGTGATCTGGTGGTGATTTCTTGTCATCTGATGGATGGTGTGTTTCTTTCAAATTCCTGAAGTTCAGCCTGAATGTTCAGGAGCAAGCAGACAGAGGTGATCTAGAATCTGTTTGCAGTTCTGTTGTGATCGCTGATGCAGCAGATTCAGTAGATATTGGGAAATATTTTTTTTTCAATTTATTTATTTGCATTCATTCTCTGAACATCATTATAGCATACAAAATGAGATTTTCCATCCAAATTACACTATATATTGTCTCAATCAAGCACATCAACAAACATGTTATTGTCAGCAAATGATCTTCCATTTCTTGTCTTCTGTATGTTTTGCTTTTTCCCCCCCATCCTAGATTCTCTATCTCTTACCCTCTGCCATCTCCCACTCTCCTCCCACAGTCTCTGGTAACTATGTTTGCTTTCTATACTGCTTTCTCCTCACATTTTATTGTAACGCCAAAGACCCTAATCAATCCAAATACCCTCATAGCAAACACAGGTGATACCCACATTTCCATGAGCACAAGTCTTACTTTATGCATCCTATAAAGTAGCACCTAGCTGTGGCTACATATCCTACTGCAGTCATTGAATAGATATATTTTTTTTTCTGAAACTTTTTTTTTTGTAACTCAATTTACATTCCTTCCCTAAGCTTCATCACAGCATACAAAATGCAATCTCCCATCCAGTACACACTGCATAGTGATACAATCATGCACATTACAAAAAATTTTCCATTACTAGTTCCTAGAATTACTTCCACTCCTCTTTCTGACCCTCTGTCCCTTCCCACCCTCCTCTCACACCACCTCCGGTGTCTACAATTGTCCTTCATTCCCTTCCCACCCACGTTGCATTGATCACACAATTTCCTACATAATCTAACTACTTTCAATGGTGAGTTCACTCATTACTACTAAGAAAACCAGTTTTAACTTAACTCAAAGAAATGCCAAGGAACTTTGCTTAAAGCCAGGAAACAAGTTAGGATTCTGTTCAAATGGAAGGTGCATGAACCTATCAGTCTCATGTACTTTTATCTTCTGTTCTGGTTCAATTTTCCTGATTAAATTCTGGGATATAGTATTCAACTCCAGACTTGTCCCTCTGATTAAGTTGGCCACTTTCATAGTTTTTTGACTCTTATTTCCGTGTGTCTGTGTTTAATTTTCTTGATACAGCACACCCTTGAGAACTTCTTGGAGATCTGGTCTGGTGCTGGTAAATTCTTTCAGGTTTTGTTTATCTGAGAATGTTCTTGTCTTTTCTTCCCACCTGAAAGATAACCTTGCCGGGTACAGTATTCTTGGCTGAAATTGCTTCTCTCATAACACTTTGAATATATTTTCCCATTGTCTCCTTGCTCGCATTGTTTCCGATGAGAGATCTGCTGTTAGCCTGATGGGATGTCCTTTGTAGGTAACTTGATGTTTCTCTCTTGCCAATCTTAGTATCTTGTCTTTGTCTGCGGTTTTGGTCAACCTGGCTATAATGTGTCTTGGAGAAGATCTTCTTGGGTTGATTCTATTTGGGGTCCTTTGTATTTCCTGGGACTGGATCTTCGAATGCCTCTCTAGGTTTGGAAAGTTTCCTTGCAGGATTTCATGGAATAGATTATCAATGCCCTTATGGGTCTCTTCACCTTCTGGAATGCCAATTATCCGGATATTTGGACGTTTGATGGTATCCAGTACTTCTCGCATATCATTCTCAAATTTTTGAGCCATTTTCTCAGTCTTCGTGGTGGATTTTTCTAAGCCAGCCATTTTCTCTTCTACATCTGAGATTCTATTTTCTGAATGATCTAGTCTGCTTTTAATACTTTCAAGGGAGATTTTGACTTCTTGTATTATAGACTTCATCTCTAGCAGTTCCGTTTGAGTCTTTTGTAAAGTGTGTAATTCCTCTTTTAGATCTTGCAAGAATTTCCTCATCTCCTGGAACTCGTCAACTTCTTTCTCCTTTCTCTTTAGCAGTTCATTATCTCTCTTTTCTTCCATCTCTGTTAGCTTCAACATTACAAATGTTCTAAATTCCTTATCAGACATTTCCATGACTTTCACTGAACTGCTTGTGGATGAAGGAGAGTTACTCTTTTCCATTGGAGGAGAGGTATTTTCTCGTTTTCCCATATTTCTCGTGATCTGACGGTGATTTCTTGTCATCTGATGAATGGCGTGTTTCTTTCAAATTCTTGAAGTTAAGCCTCAATGTTCAGGAGCAAGCAGACAGAGGTGTTCTAGAATCTGATTGCCATTCTGTTGTGATCGCTGGTGCAGCAGATTCAGTAGATATTGGATGGAGAGACAAGAAAAAGGAAAATGAAAAAGAGAGAGAGAAACAACAACAAAAAGAGAGAAAAAAGACAAAAAAATAAAAAATTATAATTGCTTTTCTTTTTTTTTTAAGAGAAAAAAATCACAAAATAGAAAACCGCGTGGCACGCAAGCGCGCCGCGCGAAATATCTAGTTCCCAGTTTCCATGAGGAATCTTCTCAGAGAATGGCTCAACTCTCCTGCCTGGGAGAAAGGAGCAGAAGGGATTATTAACAAAACAAAAGATGGAGCTGAGAGCCAGAGAGAAACTCTACCTTTAAAAACATCGTAAAAAGGAAAAATGACCAAAAAAAAATGAGGAGACAGGAGCAGAGAGAGACAGAGACCTCAGAGACACAGAGACAGAGATAGAAGGCCAGAGGGGCTCCCTACCACACTAGCTTTGCTTGCTGGAGGCTGAATTATGAGTAGAAAATCTTCATTTCTCCTGTGCCCTGAAATATCTAGTTCCCAGTTTCCATGAGGAATCTTCTCGGAGAATGGCTCAACTCTCCTGCCACACTAGCTTTGCTTGCTGGAGGCTGAATTATGAGTAGAAAATCTTCATTTCTCCTGTGCCCTGAAATATCTAGTTCCCAGTTTCCATGAGGAATCTTCTCAGAGAATGGCTCAACTCTCCTGCCACACTAGCTTTGCTTGCTGGAGGCTGAATTATGAGTAGAAAATCTTCATTTCTCCTGTGCCCTGAAATATCTAGTTCCCAGTTTCCATGAAGAATCTTCTCCGATATTGGGAAATATTTTAACCCATTAGTATTTGGATGTTTAGCTACAGTGCTCTTAGATCCGTCTAAAAACACATTGAATGGATATTGGAGGGTGGAGAGACAAGAAAAAGGAAAATGAAAAAGAGAGAGAGAAACAACAAAAAGAGAAAAAAAAAGAAAAAAATTTAAAAAATAAAAAAGTTGTAAACTACTATTCTTTTTTTAAAAGAAAAATCACAAAATAGAAAAACGAGCGGCGCGCTAGCGCGCCACACGAAATATCTAGTTCACAGGGGCCATGCGGAATCTTCTTCTGAAGGAAGGGCTCAACTCTCCTACCTGGGTGGAAGGACCAGAAGGGATTATTAACAAAACAAAAGGTGGAGCTGATAGCCAGAGAAAAACTTTGCCTTTAAAAAAATTGTAAAAAGGAAAAATTACAAAAAAAAGAGGAGACAGGAGCAGAGAGAGACAGAGACCTCAGAGACACAGAGACAGAGATAGAAGGCCAGAGGAGCTCCCTACCACGCTAGCTTTGCTTGCTGGAGGCTGAATTATGAGTAGAAAATCTTCATTTCTCCTGTCCCCTGAAATATCTAGTTCACAGGGGCCATGCGGAATCTTCTTCTGGAAATACCTTTGATTGTATGAATATTCAGTGTGTTCTGAATGGGAAGATTCATTTTATATGCTATAATGATATATAGTGAATGAATATAAAATAAGAAGTAAAACAGCTAAGGAACACAAAATGGAAAATTATCCATGGAAGTTGTTTATAAAATGTGAATTCAGTCCCGTGTAATCAACTCCAGCCTGTTTAACCTTGGTTAACAGTGTCCTGAACCCAGTAGTCACTGAGCTAGAGCCATGGAGCCCCTTCTTTAGCCCAAGGGTGTGACCTTGCAGTTATTTCAGCATTGACTTCAGACGCCTGTCTCCAGAGCACCTAAGTCTATCCCTAGATCTCAGGAGTCTTTTCAGTTATAGGCAAAGAGCCTAGTGTGAGCACTGAATTTGATCCCACAGGACAGCCCAGAGGGGGTATCAGCCTGCACTGATGAGTGAGCCTTGTGCTTCAGGCCACATGGCCAGCGGTGTTCTCAGCCTTAGCTCCTCATTGAGGTTCACCTTGCACTTCCCCTCATGGCCATTAGGGGGCGCCGGGCAGCAGTTAACGAGTGAGCCTCATCCAGAATCACCACAGACTGCCTGTAAGTGGTGCGGACTCAAATTATGCCCCAGGAAGTCCAAGTTCCTGCTTCTTCCCAGTCTATACCTCAGCAAGCACAGGAGCTTCCCCTTGTCAGCACCCAGCAGAGGGCATTGTCTAGCCTTGGGCATCTGGCCACCCTCCTGGTGAGTGGCAAGCATCTTCTTGCCCCAGCCTGGTGCTCAGCGGCAACCTGTGGGCAGAGGAAGTGGGAGCACTCAGGACAGCAGAAAGAGAATCGTGTGTCAGCGAGCAAAACTCAGGGCTGGTGAGGAGGCCAGTTAGACTCAGGGCTGGGTGAGGAGGCCAGGGAGACTCAGGGCTGGGTGAGGAGTCCAGGGAGACTCAGGGCTGGCGAGGAGGCCAGGGAGACTCAGGGCTGGGTGAGGAGGCCAGGGAGACTCAGGGCTGGGTGAGGAGGCGAGCGAGACTCAGGGCTGGTGAGCAGGTGAGACGGCCTCTCTGCCCTCATAACTGAGATCAAAGTGGCCTGTAGTTGTCCTGCAGACCCTCCAGAGAGCCCTCCCAGTCCCTTGGCCCACATTGTAGGTGGCATAAAACAATGTCCTGGCATTGTGCCATACAGGATATGAAGGTGCTTACTGGATTCCTTGAGGCAAACACAGAGGCCAAAACAGGCTCTTGAATTGTATATGTATATTTGCATGCGTGTGTCCAAACTTCCAAAGTGAAATTTATTTGCAGCAGAAAGAATTTGGATCTTACGGAAGGATTTGCCACAACCTTGGTATTGTTTTTAGGGAGACGTAGTACCTTTATACTGTGCACGTGTGTATTATTCATTCATGGGTACATATGTGAACATGGGTGTGTATTTGAGTGTGTGTCCAAGCTTCAGGAGTATAATTTATTTACAATATAAGGAAAATTTAGAGCTTACTGAATAATTTGTCAAAACTGTTATTGGAGTTGTGTTTTCTAGGGAGATGTATATTTTACTCTGGGTGTATGTATTATTCATATATATGTGTGTGTGCATATGTGAACATGGGTGTGTACTCGCATGTGTGTATTCAAGCTTCATGAGTGTTAATTATTCACGGCAGAAAGAGATTTTAGAGCTTATGAAAAAATTTGCCAAAGGCTCCTTGGGGTTCGTGTTTTCCAGGGAGACGTATTACATTTTCAGTGTGGGTTTGTGTTATTCACACATGTGTGCAGAAAGTTGGTTTGTATAGGTGGGTGTGTCTAAGATTAAAAAGTGAAGTTTATTTATAGTAAAAGAAATTGTAGTGCTTACTGAAGGATTTGCCAAAGCTCCACTACAGTTGCATTTTTACTGAGATGTAGTACAATTTTACTCTGTGTGTGTGTATTATTCATGTATGTGTGTATATGTGAGCATGGGTATGTATTTGCACATGTGTGTGTCCAAGCTTCGGGAGTACAATTTATTTATGGAATAAAGATAATTTTATGCTTACAGAAAGATTTGTCAAAGGTTTCATTGTAGTGCTTTCTAGGAAGATGTAGTACCTTTAACTGTGTGTTGTATTATTCATACATGTATGCATGAGTTAACATGGGTGTGTATTTGTATGTGTGTCCAAGTTTCAGGAGTTAATTTTTTTTTTAACAGTAGGATAATTTAGATAATTTAAATGGGGCTAGCAGTTGGTGAAATGGCCATGTGGCTGGACTCTCATGTAGTCAACCATGGTTCAAGTCCCAGAACTGGTGGCTTAAAACTCATGCTGGGTGTGTGTTTGTTTGTGCCCAAGATCCTGAGAGGAGAATAGAGGAGAAGGGATTGCAGCATGGCCATCCCTCTGGGGGGTGATTTCTCGCTTTCTGTCTCTCTGTCTCTCTCCGTCTTTCTGGCAAGTGCCTGCATCCCATAGAAAAACCTCTAAAAAAAATAAACCTTAAAAAAAAAGATTTACCAAAGGATCTTTTAGAGTTGTGTTTGCTAGGGAGAGTTTCACATTTCAGTGTGGGTTTGTGTTAGTCACACATATGTGCATAAGTGAATGTTGATATGTATTTGTGTGTTCAAATCTAAAAAGTGCAATTTATTGGTAAGAGAGAACGTGGAGTTTACAGAAGGATTTGTCAAAGGCTCCATTGAGGTTGTGTTTTACAAAGTTACAGTTCATTTTTACTGTGTATGTGTGTATTTTTCATACATATGTGCAAATATGAACTTGGATTTGTATTTCTGTGTGTGTGTGTCCAAGCTTCAGGAGTGCAATTTTTTTTATAGTAAAAAATGTTATAAGTTAGAGCTTAAATAAAGAATTGCTAAGCAATCCTTTAGAGTTGTATTTAATAGAAACACATTTTACATTTTCAAAGTGTGTGTGTTATTCATACATGTGTGCATGTGTGAACTTAAGTTTGTATTTGCATGTGTGTCCAAGCATTAGGAGTGCAATTTATTTACAGTAGAAAGCTAATATAGAGCTTATCAAAAGATTTGCCAAAGGCTCCATTTGAGGTTGTGTTATTAGGGTGATGTTCTACCTTTTTACTGTGTGTGTGCATATTGTTCATACATGTGTGTATATGTAAACATAGGTGTGTGTGTGTGTGTGTGTGTGTGCATCCAAGTTTCAAGAGTGCAATTTATTTATAGAAGAAAGAGAAGGAGGCAGTTCTGGCTAAGTATGGCTGGGTCACTGCTCTCTCCAGAACAGGCCTAGCCTCCTCTTCTGAGGCCTTCCTTGTATAGGGAGGAGAGGCATTGCCCACTCTGCTTATGTCTGGTTTGTAAAATTATTCTTGGGAAGCAGAGAGGGAACCTTGTAATATACCTCTTGGCCATTAGTATGTCGTTATTGAAGACTTGTCTTTTCAAGTACTTGGCCCATTTTTAATTGGGTATTTGATTTTTTGCTATTTTGTGTGATTTCCTTATATTTTGGATATTGATCCCCCATCAAACATTTAATTTGCAAATATTACCTCCCAGTCTGTAGGTTGTCTTCATTTTGTTGATTATCTTCACAACAAAACTTTGAGACCCTAATAAAAAAATTCAATAAGGTTGCAGAAAACAAAATCAACATACAAAAATCTGTAATGTTTCATGCACTGCTATCAAATTATACAGAAAGGAAATAAAGAAAGAAATTCAATTTCCAACAGCAGCTGAAACAAAAATACCAAGGGATAAATTTAATCCAAAAGATGAAGCTTTTTTTTAAGAGAGAGAGATTTTTGCTATAGGGTGCAAGCACTCACTGGAGAGACAGAGAGAGACAAAGAGAAAGTGAGAAATCACTCCCAAGGAGGGATGCTCATGCCTCAATCTCTGCTCTTTTATTCTCCTCCTAGGATTTTGGGCATGCACACACATGCTGGGTCTGGGACTCGAACTGCAGTCAGCCATGTGGGGGTCCAGTACCTCAGCTACTATGCCATCCACTGGCCCCCTATGATGAAACATTTTATGAAAAATAATAAAATGTTGATGAAAAAATTGAAGAAGACATGAATAAGTGGAAAAATATCTTGTGTTCATGGATTTGAAGAACTAACGTTAAGATGTTCATGCTACCCTTTTAATGCAATCCCTATAAAAATTTCAATAACATTTCTTCACAGAAATTAAAAAAAAAAACTTAACATTTATGTGGATCCACAAAAGACCCATATAGCCAAAAGAACAAAGGTGGAGGCATCACACTACCTGATCTCAAGTCTACTGTAAAGCTATAGGAATCCAAACAGCATGGTACTGGCACAAAAACAGACACATCAACCAATAGCAGAATAGAGAGCTCAGAAATACACCCGAACATATACATTTAGTTGAAAATGCTTAAAATTTTCTCTTGAGTTTTCATTGACCCATGTGCTGTTTAGTAGAGTGTTGTCTAACCAGACTACTTAGTCTAAAATATGTATGCTGATTTATAAGCAGGGATAGTGGAAAGAAACATGGTCCCAGGGCAGTTGGATTTACTGAGTGAGGCAGGCAGGAGACCAGTTGCTGAGCAGGACAAGGACAGGAGACTGGCCTAGCAGCAAAGTGTAACCTAGAGTGACTGTTCATCCTGTTTTGCCCGGTATTGAGGGTTTTGCCAGGACGTGAGAATTAAAGTGCTGAAACTGAGAGAGTATCAGGTAAATTCAGTTGAGGTGGTCGCTGAGGTGTAATCTCTTCTTAGTCATCATGAAGATTTGCCCATAAAGGGAAGAGGTTTGGACAGAAGGTAAAAGGAGAGGATTTGAGAAATTATTTTCAAGAGGCATTTTAAATTGGAGAGCAGAATTAGGGCAGGCTAAGTAGGATGTTCAAAGTGCCTATCAGCCTGGAGTGATGGGAACAGTGAGTGAGAACCCAGAGTGTGAAATTTTGGTTCTATGCAGTGGAAATACAGTAACGCCCTCCTGTGGTCAGGTGCACTTGAACTATAATCAGAAGTGCTTACAAGAATGGCCTGGCTCAGAGTCAGCATCTAAAAACATGTTAGATACTATTATTATTATTGCTACTAAGAAAATTGCATAAAAGGGTCAGGTAGATCGTCATATGTAGAGAGGAGAGAAAGCGTGGAGAGGAAGTCTGTATGAGAGGGCTGGCGTAAAGGGGCCTGAGATCAGGCAGTGTGATGCCTCCACCTTTGTTCTTTTGGTTACTATTTGGGGTCTTTTGTGGTTCCACAAAAAAGTAAAGGTATTTTTTATTTCTGTGAAGAACATCATTGAAATTCTTATAGGGAGTGCATTAAATGGGCAGTGTGGACATCTGAACAATGTTAATTCTTCAAAGGGGACCAGTGACTCTTAAACTTACTTCTCTTTGCTTGTGCACTTCCAAATGCAAATATGAGAATTGAGTTGAATAATATGTCTAATGAGGAAGGAAATAAGTCTATAAATGATGCTCAAACTCAACACTAAAAGTTTAAAATTTGTGTTCAGTTACAATTAAGATAGTAACTGTTTAGCAAAGGGTAAACATAGAGAAGAGAGAAAATGGATTTCAAGTGAAAGAAAACAGGAACTTGAAATTGGCTGGTTTCCAACATAACTGCAAGAGAGGAAGGGAAGAGGGAAAGGAAAGAAAGGAGAGGAGAGAAGGCACTTGCCCAGCCGCGTGAAGTGACTGTCCCCACACACAGTCAGACCAACATTCAAGGTATCCTCTGGTATTAAAAATGAAATAAAACCATGTTTACATAGAGAAAGAAAAATAACACCGGCATCAATCTAGTTTTCTTCGCAGCGTTTTCCGCACGGCGGCCTTGACCTCCTTGTTCCTCAGGCTGTAGATCCGGGGGTTCAGCATGGGGATTGCCGAGGTGTAGAACACGGAGGCCACACTCTCCTGGGCCAGGGAAGCGGCCGTGGAGGGCTTTAGGTACATGAAAGCGTCGACCCGTAGAATATCCCCACAGCCGTGAGGTGGGAGCTGCAGGTGCCGAAGGCCTTGGCCCTGCCCTCGGCGGTGCTGATGCGGAGGATGCTGGAGAGGACGAAGGCGTAGGAGACGAGCACCATCAGGCTGGTGGCCACAATGTTGAACCCAGCCAGGAGCAAGACTGTCACCTCGACACCGTAGGTGCTGGAGCAGGAGAGCTTCATGAGAGGGAGGATGTCGCAGAAGTAGTGGCTGACCAGATGCCCGCAGTAGGGCAGGCTCAGCGTGAGGCCTGTCTCCACTGTCGAACCAATGAGTGTAGACCGCATGGTGTAGACGCAGCCACCAGCAGGGAGCAGACGGAGGGAGACATGATGGTGCCGTAGAGCAGAGGGCGGCAGATGGCAACGTAGCGGTCGTAGGCCATCACCGTGAGCATGTAGCACTCGGCAATGATGAAGACGAGGAAGAAGAAGAGCTGCGACATGCACCCCGCGTAGGAGATGGCCTTCTTCTCCGACGCGAAGCTCACCAGCATCTTTGGGGTGGTGATGGACGTGTAGAGGAGGCCCACCAGGGACAGGTTGCCGAGGAAGTGGAGTTGCGTGTCCAGGCAGATCAGGCCCATCACGCCCAGGTTCCCCAGCACACGATTGAGCAGTTAAGACAATTACCCTAAAATGTCACATTGGTAGATGATTTTTAAGCCTTTGGAGTGGAAGGAATTCTCAAGGAAGGTGTATGGATGGGGGAGGCAAGAAAGGCGAGTTGGGAATGTGAAGAACTTCCCTGTCTAATGATGGACAGGGAAGAACTCTTGAGCAAAACTAGTCTTAGAAAAGCATTCCTCTGAGGAAGCTTGGAAAACTCTTGCAGAATTCTGAAGAGTGGTTTTGTGGCCTTCCTTACTGGCAGAGGTGTTAAAAATAGCAGATCGCTCCCTGCCCTGCCCAGCAGCATCCTGCAGTTGGGGTTTCTCAGACGTCTCTGAGAAACCTCTCTTTCTCGTAGAAAGTCTGCTCCTTTCTACGAGATTAGAGTCTTTGTGTTTAGGGATTTATTTTTAGAGATTTTTTGTTTGTTTGTTATAGGGCGCATGCACTTGCCAGACAGACAGAGAGAGACAGAGAGACAGAAAGTGAGAAATCACCCCCCCAGGGGGGATGGCCACGCTGCAATCCCTTCTCCTCCATTCTCCTCTTGGGATCTTGGGCACTCACGCACATGCACACGCACCTGGCGTGAATTTTAAGCCACTGGGTCTGGGACACAAACCGCGGTCGACTACGTTGGAGTCCAGTGACATAGCCATTACACTAACTGCTGGTCCCAGGGATTTATTTTTAAAGATTAATGGACAGCCCCAGTGAAGTCTAGATACCCCCCCAACTTGCCTTTAAGTCAGAGCGTGTGCTCTCACGTCCCCTCCAGAGCCATCTAGGAGCACCGTGTGCCCTGACACACCGGAAGTCATCTCTCGTACATCGTCAGTGCTGGCGGGACTCGCCTTTCGCAGCACATGTATTCCGAGATGAATGTCACTTAAAAATGGATTCCTATTTTAGGCATCCCACACTGTGGGCTATGATGGGGCTCAGCCGGGGCAGGTCCTATCTCAGGAGTCCTTGCAGCTGTGTCTGTCCCTTGGTGACTCTGTCCTCCTAGCATTGGGACCCTGGCAGCCACTCGCAAGGCCCCTGTGGGGTCAGCGTCTGCCTTGGTGAGTCCTGAGTACCCAGAACACAAAAACCTGTTATGTGTTGTCTACATTGTTTCCTTTTTTTTTAGAAAAGGGTTTACCACATGGCTCTTCATAAGAAGCCTCTATTGAATTCACTCAGTATTTGAAAAAAATAAATGTATCTCTGCCTTCATTATTGTTCCAATCTGGGCTTTTATTAAGCCTCATTCCTATTTCTTTCTGCTGAACTTAGTAAACACTAGTGAACAAAGTGTGCATTTCTCATGTGTTCCAATCTGGGTGTGCAAGTCAGACAGTGTTTGTGTATGGACCCTCTCCTGCTGCAGCTGGTGTGCAGGTGCGGTTGGGGTAATTGATGTGTGAAATGGGATGGAAGGGAAGGGAGATGCCGTGCTGTGGTGAGAGGCCAGGAGGACAACGATGCTCTGGACTCTCCCAGCCACTCTGCACACAGGGGCTCCCCATGACCACTGGGCTGGGATTCCATGTGTGATCCATACTTTATTTATGTATAGATTTGTATATTAAAGGGTTGAAAAAACTTACTAAAAATAAAAATAAATTGAGACTAAGGATTAAATAAGTAATGCAGAACCATACAACTCCCTCTTTCTTTTTTTGGAGAAGTTTTTGCTATAGGGTGTGTGCACTCACCAGGCAGACAGAGAGACAGAGAGACAGAAAGTGAGAAATCACCCCCCAGGGGGGATGGCCATGCCACAATCCCTTCTCCTCCATTCTCCTCTCGGGATCTTGGGCATGCACGCACGCGTGCCCGGCATAAGTTTAAGCCACCGGATCCAGGACTCCAACAACAGTCAGCTACATGGGAGTCCAGCGACATAGCCATTATGCCAACTGCTGGTCACAAAACTCCCTCTTTTAAAGTTTATTCACTTGCTGTTTCTATGAGAGAGAGTCAGCCCAACAGGGTCCACATGCTGCAGCCCACCCTAGGCCCTGGACCATGAGCACATGCGTGCCTGGAATGTTTGAGGAAGTCCTTGGAGGTGAACTGAGGACCTTGTCCTGTGTGTCCAACTTCATTAAAACTGTGCCACTGCCCCACCCATACAGAACTTCCGAAATTTCCCATTTCAAGTGAAGACCTCTGTGCTGCCACCTGTGGTCTTTGGTCCTGGTCTGCGGTTTCTCAGGAGGCTGTGCTTGGGCAGCCCTGGGGTGTCGTGACGGTCAGAGTACGTCAGGCCCAGCTCGGGCCGCTGGAAGTCCGAGGGTTATTGTGTGTGAGGCGTGGCGTGGCCTGCACGTGCCCTGCCCTGCGTGGAATGGTGCGGGAAGAGTAGAAACAAAGCACAGGCACTGCCCCGGAAGTCGGCTCTGGAAGAGGGCCGTCCTGCTACAGGAGGCGCCCTCGGGAATAGCTCCTCCTACCCGCTCCTGCCTGGCTTGGCTGCTCCTCAGGGAGCAGGACTTTACTGAGACCCCAGTTGAGAGGGTTTCCAGAGGTAGTTCCCATGGAAACAGGCTCTAGAGTGACACAAATCTGGAACCTTCCTTGGTTGTCTGTTATCCGAACAAGAGTCCTTTAAGGTCCCTGGAGGAAAGTCGGCTTTTGATAGAGCTCGGGGCTATGCTTTCTGAGCCCCAAAGAGCCCTTCTCCTGTGGGGCTCGTTTCAGGCTTGTCATCGCAAGTTGTTTGCTAACTGTGATCTGCCCACAGCGGGAAGGGAGCCCGGGTGGGACCAGCTAATTCCCAAGGCAGTGGCAGTTCTCCAAGTCCCGGTTTACACTCCAGGCTTCTCGTATCCATGTGCAGAGGAGGAACAAGCACGGGTGTGCAATGTCGCACGCTCACGCACATGCAGGCCGATGGGAGCTGTGTTTAGCTGTCACGTGGTCCTGGTTGCAGACTCACTATGTGAGGGCTCCCACTGCCTCATCCGCATCCAAACACACTTCTGTCAACTGTCGTCTGAAAGTTCATAATTGTAGATCTGTTTTTTTCCTTAGCTAAAGATGTCTTTGTTTTAAAAAAATACTCGAAAGAGGATGGGGAATGTGGGTGAGCCCCAGCAAGCTTTGTGAGATTTCTCCTGAGAACCGTTCGACAGAGTGCAAGGAGAAAAGCGTTAGGGCCTGGATGTACGGCGAGGCTGGGGAGGACTCTCGACTGGCCTCCTGACGGGCCTCGCCGTGCGGTAGACTGGGACTCTTTCAAAGACAGGCGTTGGGGGCCATGTGGGGAGCGGGGACCGGGTGACTGCTCAGGCCTGAGACTGGCCTGGCTCTGCTGGAGAAGAAGGGAGGTCGTTCCGGAACCTTGCCGCACTCCCCTCCTGCCCATAACCGCCCTTCTCACCCTTCAGGCTCATCCAGCGTCCTGCAAGCTCCCTCCCTGACCCACGTACGGTTCGTATGTGTTTCCCGTGTGTTTACTGCGCCTCTCCCACCTGGCGTAGCGGCCTTTCTACGTGGAAGCTGAGCCTCCCATTTCCATGGTTTATCTGAGCCGGTGCATGACCCCCATCCAGAGGAGCAGACCCGGGTTAGCACCGTTCTGTGGGCAGCCATGGGCCGGGTTCTGCACTTGGTTCTAAAGGCACCAGAGCCAGTAACCCCAGCTCCCATCTGCCCAGTGCGGGGAGGGACACGGATGGCCGCAGGGAGCACTCGGCTGTGACCAGAGCTCACAGACCTACAGACAAGGGACACAGGGTCTCCTGGCAAGCCCTGGCAGGCCTGAGCTGACGAGGGCCTGAGCTCCTGCTCTGCCTGGCACCTGGCGTTTCAGTAGGTGCGTTCGATCACGGCGCGAACTTCAGGCTCACTGAGGGATTCGTGTTTCGTTTCCTGACCTGGAATCAAGCAGCTTCGGGGGGGGGGGGGGGGTGCTTCCTCCCAGATAAAGAAACGAACGTTTCGTTCCACCTGCTGTTTCAGGAGTGCCTGAGCTGGGGACTCGGGTGAGGCAGGATGAGGGCTTGTGATCTTACGTTAGAAGGGATTCTGACGAAGAGGAGGAGCGAGACAGGAAACCCACCAAAGAATGTGCTGCTGGGATTTAGAATCAGTCTCTTGAGCCTTTGAGATGAGAGGGTCTTCAGAAAAAATGTGTATTATGAATAAACTACGCATGGATTAATATCTTTTTGCATGAAAGTTACCTTGCGCTTTAATTCCATGCTCTTAACCTTTTTGAAGCCCATGGTTCCGGGGTACCTGGGTCTGCTCCAGGAACAATGCCTCGCGTGTGCTCGGCAATCCAGCCAGAAAAGCCAGGCGGGCCCCCACCAGACTGTGTAACCAGACGGGGCGGGGACCCGTGCTGTGCTCCAGACTCTGCAGCCAGTCTGCTCCACGACTGGGTGGGCCTCAGGTTTCCTGTCTGGAAGTAGAAGAGGGGAGGCTGGGATCCATGCGGCTGGACGTGGCTTAGTGTCCAGGCCGCCGGGGGACGTGGAGGAGGGAGGTAGATGGGGAGGCTCCAGCCCTGGAGATTCTGATCGAAGAGGCCCGACTGGGGCAGGGGACAACTTTCAGGGACATCTAATTGCCCTGGCAAAGGCTTAGCTGGGTTTATGAACCCTGGGCTTAGGGGGCTTTTAAATATGGCTTTGAATGCAGAGGCCCGCACGAGAGCGTGAGGTGTCACGAGCCGCAGCAGGGTTGGGACGGGACACCCATGGGCTACGTC
The DNA here is from genome assembly GCA_026018925.1 of Tupaia tana. Taxonomy (NCBI): domain Eukaryota; kingdom Metazoa; phylum Chordata; class Mammalia; order Scandentia; family Tupaiidae; genus Tupaia; species Tupaia tana. The sequence goes on along the minus strand of JAKSZU010000003.1, from coordinate 72,214 downwards.
TGTCACAAGAGGCAGGTTGTCAGGAACCACGCCAGGGGAAGATGCCTGAGTGGGGGTGCGGAAGGCTCAAGCACCATGCCAGAGTTCCGGAGCTCACCGAGAGCTGGGGGTGACCCCAGGGGGCAGGCGGGGAGGCCAGGGCCACTGTGGAGAGCCCTAACAGGTGGTGATTTTGAAAAGGACCATCCCTAACGGTGAGATCATTCTGTCCTGTCGAGCTCACTCCTGGAGGGGGCAGTGGTCCCCGCCGCCGGCCTGCGCCATTCCTGTGACGAGAAACGTGGGGTTGAGCTCCCACCTTCGGTGGCACAGGGTGTCACTCTTATTCTCTCTGGATCTTCTTTCCACGTATGTAGCAGGCGTGTTCTGTCAGAGCTGGAAGGAAGGGCCTGCCCCGTACACCGGCGTCTCCCCGTGGGGGGAGCAAGGCGCACCAAGGTCACGATGCCTCAGCAACCCGCCTGCGCTGAGTTCCTCTCTGTGATGGGTGATGAGGTCCAGCCTGCAGGGCGTGGGGGAGTCAGCGAGCGTGTTATATGGAGACGGAAGCTGATCCCGCATGCTGAGCCGTCCGCGGCACCAGGGCAGGGAGCGCTGGGTAAAGCTGCTGTCCCCACGATGCTTCATTACGACGGCACCCTCCTGCGTGCGAAGGAGCCGACGTTAACTGAACACACAATCATGCCCTCAGAGCCCCGTCGAGTATTGCCAAGGGTGTGAGCAAAGTCCCCTTTGGCAGTTGACGTCTGCGGCTGATCCCAGGGGACCTTCCAGTCTTTACATCTAATCAGGTCCCAGACCTCCAAGCCCCAAATAAAGCTGCTCGCTCTCCTGTCTCCACCGCACTGAAGAGCCAGGACCTGTCTCCCTCCCGGGAGCTGGAGAAAGGCCTCAGGCAGCAGCCCTTCGGGAATCACGTTCTTTAACTCGGAGCACTCTCAGGCAGCCAGGCTCAGACCCCCAAGAGGGCAGGGAGCAGACGGTCTGTGCGTAGCCACCTGCTTAGCCGCTGGACTGACGCACACACAGACGTCCAGGCGGAAGGACGGGAGGGCTGCACAGCTCTATCCCTTACAGAACACCGCAAATGAAGATGGCAGCTGAGAACTCCTCCTCTGTGACGGAGTTCCTCCTCACAGGCCTGACGGCCCAGCCGGGACTCCAGGCCCCCCTCTTCTGCCTGTTCCTGGGGTTCTACGTGGTCACCGTGGTGGGGAACCTGGGCCTGATAACCCTGATCGGGCTGAGTGCCCCTCTGCACACCCCCATGTACTTCTTCCTCTCCAACCTCTCCTTCATAGATTCCTGCTACTGCACCACCATCACCCCCAAGATGCTGATGGGCTTTGTCTCAGGGAGGAACACCATCTCCCATGCCGGCTGTATGACCCAGCTCTTCTTCTTTCTTTTCTTTGTGGTCTCAGAGTCCTTTGTCCTGTCGGCCATGGCGTACGACCGCTACGTCGCCATCTGCAGCCCTCTGCTGTACTCGGCCGCCATGTCTCCCCGGGTGTGCCTGCTCCTCCTGGCGGGCGTCTACGGGATGGGGTGTGCAGGGGCCGTGGCCCATGTGGCATGCATGCTGAGAGTGAGCTTCTGTGGGCCCGGCCTCGTGAACCACTACATGTGTGACATCCTCCCGCTCCTGGAGATCTCCTGCTCCAGCACCCACGTGAATGAGCTGGTGGTCTTTGTCGTGGTGGGCCTTGACATTGGCGTGCCCACGGTCACCATCTTCATCTCCTATGCCCTCATCCTCTCCACCATCCTCCGCATGCGCTGCGCCGAGGGCAGGGCCAAGGCGTTCAGCACCTGCAGCTCCCACCTCGCTGCGGTGGCTCTGTTCTTTGGGTCGGGGGCGTTCGTGTATCTCAAACCCTCTTCTCTGTTACCGATGGACCAGGGGACAGTGTCCTCCCTGTTCTACACCATCGTAGTGCCCATGCTCAACCCAGTCATCTACAGCCTGAGGAACAGGGACGTCAAAGCTGCTCTGAAAAATATCTTGATTAAAAATTCACTCTCCTGAGGAAGGGACACCACTTAGGGAGGGTGTTTTACCTCCCAGATGGGCAAACACAAACTCTCAAACAGGATCGCCTCGTCATTTTAAGGCTGTTGGATTTAGGAACACTCTCAAACTCTAGCACGTTTAGTGGCTCTGGAGGCCCATTTGGCGTGGTGCCTCTGTTTCTAAGAAGGCACAGCCTCTGCACCCTCCCAGGACCCTGGCACCTCAGCGGTAAAGCTGTGAGCAGAAGACGCCAACTCCCATGTGGCTGCTTTCTACTGTGCTGCCCTCCTCCTGCAGGCCCTGGGAGACTTCATTTCAGACATGCGCTGGCCTGTGATGTTAAAGCTTGGTTCTGTCTACAGAAATTACATGCCATTTTTCAGGGGCTAATTTTAAATAGCACATTTTTGCAGGAAGGTAGGAAGATAGGATTTTGTTGAAGTGCTCTTAGCTAAATGACCAGAGAAATTCGGGAAGGATTTTGCAGAGTGTGGGGGAGGTGTTTTGGGACCCAGAGAGCAGCACATAGCCCCTGAGACAGAGAGTGGGCTTCAGGGCCTGGGCCTGGGATCTGGAGACAGCCAGCTGGGGTGGAAGACCTTACAGAAAATGGCAAGCTACGAAGGACAGAGTTTGGGTGTTATTTCACACACATTCATTTCTCTGCTTTCAAACTGGGCTTTTAAAGCCTTACAGAGAAGTCTGCAGTCCAGGGTGTGCCCAGATCTGGAGAGTGTTTTAGAGCCAAGGAAAGCCACCACCGCCTGCCGTCAGAGGAAACCTGCTGAGTGTTAAACACTGCAGGTGCCCAGATGACGGCGGGGTGCTTCTGTCTTTCCAGATCAGCCTTCTGCCCCTCCCAGCATCGTGCCCCACCTGAGAGGCCTTCCCTGAGGACTTCCTTGCCCTCTGGTGCCAGTTGGTTGGGCGGGGCTCACAGCAGCCTCACCAGGGGGAGAGGAGAAGAGGGGCAGAGCAGGGCAGTGAGCTTGTGCAATTTACCCCCGGAGCCCTCCAGGGGCTGCAAAAGGGTAACTGGCTCATTTCCAACAGGGTTATAGTAGCTGCTTCCTCCCTGCGTTTTTTTGTTTTTTTGAGAGTTTGTTTTTTTTTTTTTTTTTTTTTTTTTTTTTTTTTGCCATAGGGCGCGTGCGCTTGCCAGACAGACAGAGATAGAGAGACAGAAAGTGAGAAATCACCCCCCAGGGGGGATGGCCATGCCGCAATCCCTTCTCCTCCATTCTCCTCTCGGGATCCTGGGCACGCACGCACACATGCCGGTGTGAGTTTTAAGCCACCGGGTCCAGGACACGAACCGCGGTCGACTATGTGGGAGTCCAGCGACATAGCCATTACGCTACTGCTGGTTCCCTGCGTTTTTAAAACTTTTTTTTTCTTTATTCATGATTAAGGGTTGCACACATCCCTGAGAGTGAGAGGGAGACAGAGATGAGCACCCTCCCAGGGTCTGCTCACATGGTGGTCGACCTTCTCCAGGCTCCAGCCATCGGCTCTCGGACACTGTAGTGCAGTGTTTTCCAGGCAGACCAGGTCAGAGATTTGAACTGCAGCACTGTGGTCCAGCTGCCCTTGAGCAGCACCAGGTCTCACCACGGGGCCGCCCCCGCTGTGCTGCCGTACGGGCATGGCCTCCTTGCTCTTGTCAACCCCGCGAGCTGGCTCTCTCAGCCACTCTTGCCTCAGCCCATGTTAACAGTCCCCTCTAATATTTTAACTCCTTTGAGTGGATCACCTGTCTCCTGCCAGAACCTTGACTGGCACACCTTCCAGTAGAGTGGGCAGGTTGGTATAGCTCAGGTGTACAAATCCATAGCCCAGTGGTGCCGTGACGAAGGAGGTAGAGTGGCCTTTGGCTTAAAAGTAAATTATAATTGGTGAATATATTTTGTGAAGCAATGCTAAGAAAATAAGCAAAATGCTTTCCCTTATGAAACTCTTTAGGAAAATGTTCTCCTATTTGGAAAATCGAAATCTGGATGTATGCATAATTTTTCTCTTATGTAGCTGCAGATAAGTAAGAGTGAGTTCAGAAGGAGAAGATGGTGCCCTGGATAGTAGGAGGCAGAAGAACAGCACAGAACCCAGTGGCTGGGCCGGGCAGCATAGATTCTGAAAGACCAGAGACTGGGGAGGTGGACGCAGGGTCAGATGTGCACTTAGCGTCTGCTGAGCAGCTGTGTGACCTTAGCAATTACTTACATCTTGGTGCGTCAGAGTGTCATCGTTAAAATGAAGAGGATTAAATGCCAGGCGCTTAGTCAGCTTTCTCCCATTCCTGGAGGTCCTCTTCCTTCTCGGGTCAGCACTTTCACCAGTTTATCCCTGGGCTCATGCTGCTCACCTGTAAAGAGTCACGTAGACCTGGGATATGTCTCCATTCTCTGTGTGATAGACAGCTGTCTGTGTTCTGACTGGAGAGTACTTTCTCGGTAAAGACTGAATATTTGTATCGCAACAAAGCTCCTATTGAAAGATGATAGAGTCTTTGGGAGGTGTTTAGGTCCTGGCAGCAGGGCCCCCGTGAATGAGATTAGTGTCCTCAAGAAAGAGGCCTGAGGGAGGCCTCCCCTCAGGGGAGGATGCAGGGAGAAGATACCTCTCTGGGCACACACTAGACACGGTGCACCTTGATCTAGGACTTCCAGCCTCCAGAACTGTGGGGTAAATGTCTGCCATTTGTAAGCTGTGCTCTGTGGTTTGGGGTATAGCAGCCTCAACAGGCCAAGACAGCGCTGGAGGGATGACAACATTAACCAGAGGACGACCAGCGAGAAGATGTCTCCTCCCACCCCAGCTCCTGGCCCTCCAGCACCTCCCCAGGGCCCTCAGGTGCTGTCTGTTCATGTTTGCTCACAGCTGTCACATGCACAAGTGTGTGCATCCTGCACAGGTGTGTGCATCCTACACATGCACACGCGATCATCTCTGCATTTTCAGTAATGCAAAGCTGCTTTATGATGTATTTACTGAGTTGGAGTGGGGAGTAAAGATATAGGTGTGACTAGAAAATAGAAGTGATGTCCCAGAAGTGTTGGTTAGGAAGCAGGGGCAGCAGAACCCTGAAACAGAGGAGTCTTCACTCTGGCTAAGGCTATGCAAGTTTGCACCCCAAAAGATGATCACAGCAAGAATTTGTTTCTTTTTTATTTTTTAATTTTTAAATTTCACTTCAAGTTCTTTTATACATTCAATCACATTATTTAGCTTGTAAAGTGAATATTCCAACATGTGTGCGTTTCCTCCTGGTCCAGTTGATAATACTATAAAGTTATCCTCAATAGATAATACCCCATTTCTTTGTCCCATTAATGCTTTGCCTATTTTTCTCCTTAATGTCCTTCCTCAGACTCAATTCCTTCACACACCCTCTTCCCACCTTATATCTGGTATTCACATCCATTTATGTGTTACTATATCCTTTAGTCATTCAGTTTTGGTTCTAGAGTGGAGACACTCAGTATATATTAAATGGAGACATACAATGTCTCTCTTTCATAACCTGGCTTGCTTCACTCAGCAGTAAATCTTCCATATTCCTCTTGCCTGCAACTTGATTTTTTTTTTTGGAAAGGTTTTTTGTTTTTTTTTTTTTTTTTTTTTTTTTTTTTTTTGCTATAGGGCATGTGCACTCACCAGACAGACAGAGAGAGATAGACAGAAAGTGAGAAATCATCCCCCGGGGGGATGGCCACACTGCAATCCCTAATCCCTTCTCCTCTGTTCTCCTCTCGGGATCTTGGGCACGCGCGCACATGTGCCCGGCATGAGTTTTAAGCCACAGGATCTGGGACGCGAACCGCAGTCGACTACGTGGGAGTCCAGCAACATAGCCATTACGCTAACTGCTGGTCCCACAACTTGATTTTTATGATTGCATAAATTCCCACTGTATGGATGAACTCTATACAACTAATTTTCTACTACTGTAAAATTTCCATTTTTCCAAATGGCGAATAATACTTGTTTAACATACTTAATCAGTAAATCTTAGCATTTCACAAGATTCTTGAATTTCATGGCAAAATTCCTCCTCAGAAGCTCATCTCAAGCTGGCGTGTGCTGGCAGAGAGATGGAAACACGACCACCTGCTCCTGGCCCGTGTCTACACTGGGGAGTGTGCACTCATGGGGTGTGTACCCGTGGATTTAGTGGTGGTGTTCCTGTTGCCATATCCGTTTGCACTTTTCTTTCTCTACTTTACTCCCACCACCTGTGGTATCAGGGTAGAAAGGAAAGAGCGAGCAGTCTGAAAACGCTTTCTGCACCTTCTTTTTCTCATGTGTGCTCCTGATTTTGTGGGTGGCTTTTTCTTGTGTTTGTTCGTTTGTTTGTTTGTTTATTTATTTATTTATTTATTTTCAAGATTGAAAGAGACAGTTGGGGAGAGAGGAAGAGGGAGAGAGGGAGAGCATCCCAACAGAGTCCCAGCACTGCAGCCCCCCCAGCCTCAGACAGTCCCGGATCATGGCCACACATGTGCTGGGCGCACTTAGGGAGGTCTTGGACATGAACCGGAGTATCCCCTCCACACCCTCCTCGGTGTCCTCGCAGCACCCAGCAGCTAACCTCCCCAAAACAGCAAGGTGTAGCCAATTAACCAAGGCCACCCCACCACAAATTAGATGCAGGGTTGTGAACAGAGTCTGTGGGGTCTTTGATATCACTCACAACTGGCTCTGTGCCTGGCCCGTGCAGACTGGGATCTGGCAAAGGTTTATGGGATGCGTGAGTGGCGTCTGGCGGCTGCAGGACTGACCCGTTCCCATCTCTGGCAGCACCCTTCTGTCCCAGCATGGACAGACACATGCCTGTCTCTGTCAGCATAGCCCGTCTCTGGCAGCACCCTTCTGTCCCAGCGTGGACAGGCATGTGTCCTGTCTCTGTCAGTGTGGCCCCTGGTTCTAACCTTCCCATTCCCCTCCTCCAGGGGCCTGCACCAGGGCACGATGGTAAGCTTCAGGCTTGACCTGCACTTTCCCCACCCAGGAGTGCGGAAAGGGGTGCATGATCTTTAAAACGAAGACACAAGTGCAGGGGGCAGGGGACGAGCTGTACCTAGCATGATCTGTAAGCAGGTTTCTAATGGGAGAATACTAGTGTTTGTGACACACTCACCGATGTGATTGTCCTTTGAGCACACCTGTGCACACATGGTGTACTTGCTCTCTGTGAATGGGCCACGGCAGGTCCACGTGCCCCCCGTGGTCATCCTCTAACCATGGACCATCTGCTTACTTGACTGGGCCCCCATAACTGGGTTCCACCATAACTGGTGGGAAGGGAGGGAGCCCGGCGATGTCCTGAAAGTCTGGTTGCAGATGCCTCCCTGGCAAGGAAACTGACGTCTCTTGCTTTCTTTAGTCATGCTGCCTTTTGCAGTGATCACCCTCCCCCTCATAACTTTCCAGACCACAGTGATTTGAGAACAAACATGGAGAAGAATTCCACATTCAAGAACTAGATGGTGGCAGGTCCCTGAAATGGAGGGACGGGAAGGTTGGAACCAGGGGCCACGCTGACAGAGACAGGTGCCTGTCTCTGCACTGGGATAGCAGGGTGCTGCTGGCATTCTTCAGCCCTGATAACATGTCCGATGTTCTATTATAGCCAGTGAATTTACATACATGTCCTCTCTAGTCTTCTCTGAATCTACAAGATTATTACCTCTTCTTTATAGACAGGTAAGCCAAGGCTCACGCAAAGACCTTGCCGAAGATGCACTGACCGCAGGTGGTAAAGTGCTGACTCGGCTGTACAGCTGGAGAGCACACACTCCACACAGCTGCCTTCCAGAAGGCCCAGTCAGGGAGCGTAAGAAATGGCACAGGTAACACACACATAGCCACCTATTCACACCACCTCCTTGCTGCCGTTGAGCTGAACAATCCCTGCGTTCACTCTCATTTAGAAACAGTTTGCCAAAAATGCATGTCAAGGGAAAGCCATTAATGGTTTTCCCTTATCTCGTGTCGCTGAGCTGACAGGGTCAGCAGTGCAGCACACGCGAGCCCTGCTGTGCTGCTGTCATGTGGACTACGGAGCAGCGCACTTGGAAAGTGACTGCTGAGGTTTGCTCCCACCTTAATCCAGGCAACCCCACACAGGGGCTGGGTGCCCTGAGGATAAGAAGGTGCTTGGCACTGGCTGAAGGGCTCCTTGAAAAAGCCTGAAGATACTGACATTAGGAGTGTTTCATGCTAAATTTAATCTTTTAACATTATTTCTCTTAAATCTGCAAAAGCAGTGCCTGACTGTTGTTAAGAATATGTGAGATAAGGAATAGGCAGAGATAAGTAAAACCTTTTAAAAAGAATCTATGATCCTCAGCTAAGATGACCACTCCTAGCAGTCTGGACTGTGCTCCTCCGTGGGTGAGTGTGTGCTGCAGTTAGGGTGGCTTCGGCCAGTTTCCCAAAACTGTACTTCTATGTACACATGAAGATGTGAGCGTATCAACTTCTGTTTCATACTTTAATTGTAATCTGTCGCATGTTGTAAACAACTTTCTGTGTGATTGAATATGTATTAAAATTATTATTTTAATGCTTACATGGATTGTGTCTAAGGCTATAAAGTTAGAGATAGAAAGATGCAAAATGTTTCTGTTGGCCTCACGGAAAAGTTCCCTTCTTTTCTTTTCTTTTTTTTTTTTGGAGAGGTTTTTTTTTTTTTTTTTTTTTTTTTTTTTTTTTTTTTTTTTTTTTTTTTTCGTTATAGGGCGCGTGCATTCACAGACAGACAGAGAGAGACATAGAGACAGAAAGTGAGAAATCACCCCCCAGGGGGCATGGTCACACCACAATCCCTTCTCCTCCATTCTCCTCTCGGGATCTTGGGCACGCACGCACACGCGCCCGGCGTGAGTTTTAAGCCACCAGGTCTGGGATGCAAACCGCAGTTGACTACATGGGAGTCCAGCGACATTGCCATTATGCTAACTGCTGGTCCCAAGTTCCCTTCTTTTAAAAGAACTTTTTTTTTTTTTTTTTTTTTTTTTTTTTTGTAGAGAGAGATTTTTGCTATAGGGCATGCATACTAGCCAGAGAGAGAGAAAGCAAGAAATCACTCCCAGGGAGGATGATCATGCCACAGTCCCTTCTCCATTCTCCTCTCGGGATTTTAGGCATGCATGTACATGCACCCTGTGTGAGTTTTAAGCCGCTAGACCTGGGACTCAAACCTCAATCAACTATGTGGGAGTCCAGCAACATAACCGTTACTCCATCTGCTAGTCCCTTCAAAGAGCTTTTAAATAGTGACGTTTTCATCTGATGGTCCCCAATTTTTTCTGTAAATTCCAGGAGTAGCTTTCCCTTAGGTGTCCAATTCTGCACATCTTTCTTACCACCTCAGTGCAGCCTTCCTAGTCTCCAGGCCCACTCCTCCTCTCCAAAGACAAAGAGCCTAGGGGTGTCAGTGCCTCTACTTTGCTCACCACTGACTCTGGAGTAATGACATCGTGCTGCTTCTACCCTGGCTCACCCTGCACTGCACGTGCCTGCAGGGGCGGGGACTCTTCTCTCCAGTATCCTCCCTCCTCCATCCCAAGGGAAAGGCATGGTCTGGAGGACCAAGAAAACATGGGAGAACAAACTGTTCAATGCGGTCCCTTCCTACAGCTCTCTCCTGGTGTCTGGCTAGGGCAGGTGTGTTTGTAGGACCCCAGCCCAGTTCTCCAGCTGCTCCTTTCTCCTCTGTGAAGAAGCCAGCTGCCATGCAGCTCAGGGTGGATCTGGCCCCTGACTTGATCTGTGCTGTGAGAGGAGGGGTTACAAGGTCCTGTTGGAATCTGCGATGCTTATTCTTCCAGTCAGCTTTGTCAACAATAAAGACAGTGGTTTTCTTTTCCCTGTCTGGCTCTTGCATCTAATTTTTCCATTAATTCTGGACTCAGAAGAGGAACATCATTCACGGCAGTGACCAGCCAAGGCAGTCTCTCTGTCATGAGCACAGTTGATCTAACTCCTGGCCTCGCTCACTGTTCCCCAAATCTGCAGTCTTCCCCTCTTCTATGCATTTCATTTAGTGGTTCCTTTTTCTCAGAATTCCCTCCTGATTCTCTCTGCTGTAACTTTCTACTCATTATTTATAATCACTAGCAGTCCATTTCTGAAATTACATCATAAAGCGGATTGTGAATTTCCATAATAGCAAAGTAATAATTGGATATTGTTTCTCACTAAAGATCTAGCATAAAACAGCCTATTACAAAATCTAAGATATACTCTTTATAGTAGCTTAAAATTTTTTTTTTCCTTAAGAATAAACTTATTCTTCGGGACCAACACATGGAGTAATGGTTATGTTGCTGGGCTCCCACATAGTCAACCATGCCCTAGACCTCGAGGCTTAACACTAAGATAGTGCATGTGTGCCCAAGACCCCGAGAGGAGAATGGAAGAGGAGGGATTGTGGAGCAACCATCCCCACTGGGGGATGATTTCTCACTTTCTGTCTCACTGTCTCTCCAGTGAGCACATGCTCTCTATAGCAAAAAATCTCTTTCTATTAAATAAATCAAACTTATTCTTCAGAATGTGTCCCCCAGATCCAGTGCCAGCCAGGACAGAAAGGTGCTAGTCATCTCTACCTTTTCCTGTTTTTAGTGCATTGCATGGTTTTCCATTTTCATCCCAATTTCATTTTTTGTGATTTTTTTCTTTTTTTCTCTTTTTCTTCTAGTACTTTCCTTCTTCTCTCCCTATTTCTATTTCCTACTTTCTTTTTCTTTACCCTACTTTGCTGTTTTACATTAGGCGCATAGTAGCCAACCATCTGATCATTGCCAGTTTTAGAGAATTCTTTGCACATCACTGTAGTGGTTGCAAAAATAGTGAAATTCCCCTTCATAAATCTGATTGCAAAACTTTCCCTGTGATTCCCACATTTGAGGACTTAGTAGTGTGGGGAGCCAAGAAGGAGACGTGAGGAACGTGCAGGATGTGACCGCTAGATGGAGACCAAGGTTACTGTCTGGACCTAACCTTGGGCGTCTGAACTGTTATTTGCAGAATGTTCCAAGTATTATTATAACAACCTGATAAACTCAGCAAGGACTTTTGAGTCCCATGTTAAGGGAGCCAAATGTTTCTGTATAAAAGAGAGCAATAAACTTAACTCGTGGCTGACCAGTATTGACTGGCAGTCCTCCCGTTTCTATCCTGTCTTCTTGTCTTTTCTTTAATCCTCGCCCCCCAACTCAGGAACTGTTTGCCGTTGGTGGGTACGACATAGTAGAAAGGAGAAAATAGCACCAAATTATTTCACAGTGGGGAAAACACACGAGTTCACAGTCACAGAATCCCTCTCCAACAAATTGACCAGAAATGAATATATTACCAAATAACTAAATATCAAAGAAGAGCTTCAAGGATGAGAGAATCAAGTAGTACATCTCCACTAAGGGAAAGATGCAACTTGTCTCCAAGTAGGGAAAATTTAGAGCATATAATCGAAATGTCAGAAAAAGAATTTAGAATATTTATGGTAACAAAATTCTATGAGATGCAAGAGAAAAGAGATGTTGAGCTCCAAGAGATAAGGAAATCCTTCAACTACATGAAAGAAAAATTGGATACCATAAGAGAAGAATCAAATGAAACTGTTAGACATGAAGGCTATATTACAGGAAATTAAAAACTCCCTCGAAAATATCAAAAGCAGGTTAGACCATGCAGAAGATAGAATTTTGGAAGTAGAAGACAAAAGCCAATCACCTAGAAAAAACGATCAAAAATACTGAGAAAACAATGAAGAAAACTGAGGATAATACTAGATACCATGAAATGCCCAAATATACGAATAATCAGTATCCCAGAATGTGAAGAAACTAATAAGTGTATTGATAATCTATTCCATGAAATACTGGAAGAAAACTTTTCAAGTCTAGAGAGGCACTCAAACATCCAGACCCAAGAAATACAAAGAACCCCAAGTAGAATAAATCCAAGAAGATTTTCTCCATGCCACATTATAGTTAGACTGACCAAAACAACAAAGACAAAATAGCTAAGATTGGTAAAAGAGAAACATCAAGTCACTTACAAAGGCTATCCCATCAGACTATCACCAGACCTCTCATCAGATACAATGCAAGCAAGGAAAGAATGGGAAAATATATTCAAAGTGTTAAAATAAAAAAAATTTGAGCCAAGAATAATATACCTGGTAAGATTATCCTTCATATGGGAAAAGAAAATAAAAACATTCTTGGATAAACAAAACCTGAAAGAATTTACAAATTTCAGAGCAACTCTTCAAGAAATTCTGAAAGGAATACTATACCAAGAAAACTAAAGACAGACAGACAGCAATAAGAGAACACAAAACAACCGAGAATATGGCCAACTTAATGGTAGGGACAAGTCTGGAAATATTGGTAATAATGTTGAATGTCAACGGATTAAATTCTCCAACCAAGAGACACAGACTGACTGAATAGATTAAAAATCAGAAACCCTCCATCTGTTGCCTACAAGAAAACCAATATCATGGATAAAGACATACATAGACTAAAAGTGAAGGGCTGGAAAAAGTTATTCCATGCCAATGGAAACCAAAAAAGTACAGGAGTCTCTATACTGATTTTGGATAAAATAGGCTTTGAGACAAAAACTGTAAGAAAAGACAAAGAAGGGCATTATATAGTAGTAGAAGGGCTAATTCACCAAGAAGATATAATGATTATAAATATCAATGCACCAAATTCAGGAGCACCCATATATGTAAAGGAAAGACTGCTAGATCTAAAAGGAGAGATAGATTGTAACACTCTAATTGTTGGAGATCTCAATACCCCATTATATACTTTAGACAGGTCAACAGGAAAAAAATTAAGCAAAGAGATCCAGTATCTAAATGATACCATAATTCAGATGGACTTGATAGACATCTATCAGACTTTTCACCCAAAAAACAAAAAATATACATTTTTCTCAGCCCTACATGGTACTTTCTCAAGGATTGATCACACGATAGGGCACAAAACCAGCCTTTACTGATTCAAAGGCATAGAAACTATATCCAACATCTTTTTTTTTTCTGACCACAATGGAATTAAACTTGATATTAATCTCAGGAAAAGCTTTTGAAAATATACAAAAACATGGAAAATAAATAACCCACTTTTGAATGACTCCATGACTACTGCAGAGATTAATATGGAAATAGAAAGATTCATGGAAACTAATAATAATGACTACACAAGTTTCCATAATCTATGGGATACTGCAAAAGCAGTCATAAGAGGGAAGTACATAGCAATTAGTGTGCACAAGAAAAAGATGGAAGATGGCAAAAGGACACCTAACATCATGCCTCAGGAAATTGGAAAAAGAGCAATAAAAATCCAAAAAATGCCAGGAGAAAAGAAATAATAAAGATTCAAGCAGAAATAAATGAAATAGAAAATAAGCAAACTATACAGAAAATAAATGAAAGCAAAAGCTGGTTCTTTGAAAAGATAAACAAGATTGACACACCATTAGCCAGGTTAATTAAGAAGAAGATAGAAAGAAACCAGATAAGTCAAATTCACAATGAATCAGGCAACATTACAATAGACATAACAGAAATACAAAACATCATTAGAGGATACTATGAGTGACTCTATGCCAACAGAGAAGAAAGCCTGGAAGAGATGGACAAATTCTTGGACACATATAATCTACCAAGATTGACTTAGGAAGACATAGAAAGCCTGAATAGACCTATATCAAGCAATGAAATTGAATCAGTAATAACCTCCCAACAAAGAAAAGTCCAGGCCTCGATGGCTTCACTGCCGAATTTTACAAAACTTATAAAAAAGAGGTAACACCCATTCTACTCACACTGTTTCTAAAGATCCAAAAGGAAGGAACCTTTCCAAATTAATTCTATGAAGCCTCCATTACCCTCATTCCTAAAACAAATAAGGATAAGACAAAAAATGAAAACTACAGACCTATATCCCTGATGAATATAGATGCAAAAATTCTCAACAAGATACTTGCTAACTGTATTCAACAGCATATAAAAAAGGTTATTCATCACGACCAGGTAGCCTTTATTCCAGGGATGCAAGGGTGGTTCAACAAACGCAAAACCATGAGTGCAATACACCATATTAACAGAAAAAAAGGTAAAAACCATATGATAATCACTTGACAAAATACAACATGCCTTTATGATTAAGACTCTCAGTAAAATTGGCATAGAAGGACCATTTCTCAGTATAATAAAAGTCATTTATGAAAAACCTACAGCTAACATTATTCTGAATGGGGAAAAGCTGAAAGCTTTTCCACTAAGAACAGGTACAAGGCAAGGCTGCCCACTTTCTCCATTCCTATTCAATATAGTACTCAAGGTTCTAGCCAAAGCAATCAGACAAGAGAAGGAAATAAAAGGCATTCCAATAGGGAAAGAAGAGCTGAAATTATCTCTGCAGATGACATGATTGTATACATGGATGACTCAACAGTATCCAAAAAAAATTTGTCAAAGTAATAAATGCATACAGTAAAGTGGCAGGATACAAAATTAATTTACAAAAATGAAACAACAAAACCGAGTCTGCTCCATGGCTCCTGCGATCTAGCCATTTTGGGAGAAAGGAAGATGTCCCACTCCTAACTGGGCCTCCAACATACAAAACCCGCGTGATTGAACTTCCAAGTTTGGGAAGAAACCGACCATCCACCAGATGACTAGAAATCGCTGCAGGACCACAAGAAATATGGAGAAGCAGGAAAATGCCTCTCCTCCAAGGGAAACGGATAGCTCCTCTTCATCCACACACAGTTCAATGGAAATCATGGAAATGTCTGATAAAGAATTCAGAACATTCATAATGGCAAAGCTAACAGAAGATGGAAGAGAAGAGAGACAAGGAACTGCTGAAGAGGAAGGAGAAAGGAGCTGAAGAGTTTCAGGAGGTGAGGAAATTCATGCAAGATCTAAAAGAGGAGTTTTACACTTTACAAAAGAATCAGATGGAACTGTTAGAGATGAAGGCTATAATACAAGAAGTCAAAATCTCCCTTGAAAGTATTAAAAGCAGACTAGATCATACAGAAAATAGAATCTTTAATGTAGAAGAGAAAATGGCTGTCCTAGAAAAATCCACCATAAAGACTGAGAAAATGGCCCCAAAATTTGAGAATAATATGCGAGAAGTACTAGATACAATTAAAAGTCCAAACATCCGGATAATAGGCATCCCAGAGGGTGAAGAGACTCATAAGGGCATTGATAATCTATTCCATGAAATCCTGCAAGAAAACTTTCCAAACCTGGAGAGGCACTCAAAGATTCAGTCCCAAGAAATACAGAGGATCCCAAATAGAATCAACCCAAGAAGATCTTCTCCAAGACACATTATAGCCAGATTGACCAAAACCACAGACAAAGACAAGATACTAAGACTGGCAAGAGAAAAAAGGCAAGTTACCTACAAAGGGTATCCCATAAGACTAACGGCAGACCTCTCATCAGAAACAATGCGAGCGAGGAGAGAATGGGAAAATATATTCAAAATATTAAGGGAAAAGCAATTTCAACCGAGAATTCTGTACCCAGCAAGGTTATCGTTCATTTGGGAAGAAAAGACACAAACTTTCCCAGATAAACAAAATCTGAAAGAATTTACCAGCACCAGACCAGATCTCCAAGAAGTTCTTAAGGGAGTGCTATGTCAGTAAAATTAAATGCAGACACACAGAAATAAGAGTTTAAAAACTAAGAAAATGGGCAACTTAATTATAGGGACAATGTTTGGAGATGAATATTATATCCCAGAATTCAATCTGGAAGATCGAACCTTAACAGAAGAAAGATTAAGTACATGAGACTGAACCGATGAAACAACATTCTGTGACTTGACTAAATTATTGCTGCTTTTCTCCTAAGCTTTGTTTTCCGGTTTTAAAGGATTTTTGTCCTGTCTTGAGCTGTTGATAGGTGCATGTACCTACTATTTGAACAGAATACTAACCTGTTTCTAGGCTTTAAGTTTCAAGGAAATATCATTACCAGTTCAAAACTACTCTTCTTGAAATTACCTGCTGAAAGTAGTTGGATTACTTATGATATTGTGTGGTCAACAAATTGTTGGGGAAAAAGGAATGGAAGACAACTGTATATAGCAGAGATAGTGTAATAAGAGAGTGGGAAAGGGCAGAGGGTCAAACATGGGGTAAAAAACATATATATACGTATACATATGTATGAAAGTAGAAATGGAATATTATTGATGATAACATGCTTGATTAAGCCACTATGCAGTTTATTCTAGATGGGAAACCACATTTAGTACGTTGTGATGATGCTCAGGGAATGAATGTTAAGTAATTAAAAAAAAAGTTGCAGGAGGAAAAAAAATGGTAAAACTGTTCATATCAATTTTTTAAAAAATGCATATTTGATGACTGCAGTAAGCTATATAGCCCCAGCTGGGTACTACTTTATAATATGTTCATTCTACTCACTGGGGTTTATGCCTAAAGTCAGACTTGGGTTCATGTATAGGTATATATCAGCTGTGCTAGCTATTGGATATATTTAGACT
Source organism: Tupaia tana (assembly GCA_026018925.1). Classification (NCBI taxonomy): domain Eukaryota; kingdom Metazoa; phylum Chordata; class Mammalia; order Scandentia; family Tupaiidae; genus Tupaia; species Tupaia tana. The sequence goes on along the minus strand of JAKSZU010000003.1, from coordinate 55,630 downwards.
AATTAAGTTCATTAGCAAATCAATTAAATGGGGCGGGGGAAGGCATAGAAAGCAACCATGGATACCAGAGACAACGTGGGAGGAGGGTGGGACATGGCAGAGGGTGAGGGATAAGGAATCAAGGATGGCAAAACAGAAAACAAAGTATACAAGACATAAGAATTGGAAAATTATTTGCTAAAAACATGTATGTTGATGTGCTTGATTGAGCCAATACACAGTGTATTTTGGATGGAAAATTCATTTGTATGCTGTAGTGATGTATAGTGAATTAATGTAAAAAATAAATAAATTTAAAGAGAAAAAAATAATACTATAAAGTTATCTTCAACAGAAAAAAATGAAACAACAAAACCCTGGCTTTTGACAGAAAGTGGAAGAATATGGAAGATTTACTGCCGAGTGAAGCAAGCCAGGCTATGAAGGAGGAGAGACATTATATGTCCCTCACTTAATATCTACTGAGTATCCACATTCTATAACTGAAACTGATTGACTAAAGGTTATAGAAACACAGTAAATGGATGTAAATACCAGATATAATGTGTGTGAAAGAGTAGAGTCTGAGGAAGGACATTCAGAAGAAAAATAGAGAGGCAAAGCATTAATGGGACAAAGAAATGTTGTGTTATCTGTTGAAGATACTGTTATAGTTTTATCAACTGGACTAGGGAGAAATGTTCACATGTTGAAATATTCCATTTGTAGGCTAAATAACGTGATTGAATGTCAAAGAGAAAATGAAATTTAAAAATGTTTAAAAAATCTATGGCATTTCTATATACAAACAACAAGCAGACAGAGACAGAACTGAAGAAAGTAATTTCATTTACCATAGCCACAAGAAGCATAAGATACTTAGGAATAAAACTAACCAAGGAAGTGAAAGACCTCTACAAGGAAAACTATGAAAACCTTAAAAAAGAAATTGAATAGGACACTAAAAAGTGGAAGGACATCCCATGTTCCTGGATTGCAGAATCAATATAATCAAAATGGCAATCCTACCCAAATTAATCCACATGTTTAATGCAATCCCTGTAAAATTACCAGAGACATTCTTGCAGATCTAGAAAAGACAATCATAGAATTTGTCTGGAGTCATAAAAGACCCCATATTGCTAAAGCCATCCTGCGCAAGAAGACTGGAGTAAGTGTCATCTCATTTCCTGACCCCCAATAAGTTACAAATCTGTGATAATCAAAACAGCATGGTATTGGCACAAAAACAGACATGAGGACCAATGGAACGAAGTAGAGACTCCAGAAATAGACTCCAAAACATACAGCCAACTCATCTTTGACAAAGGGTACCAGTCAATCCAATGGGAAAAGGGAAACCTCTTTAGGAAATGGTGCTGGAAAAACTGGGTATACACCTGCAGAAAGAAGAATCTGAAACCCTGTCACCATTAACAAAAGTCAAATCAAAGTGGATCAAAGATCTAAACCTGACTGCAAATTGTAAAAATACTGGTGGAAAACACTCAGGAAACTCTGGGAGACATTGGGGGTAGGCAAAGACTTCTTAATTGAGACCCCCAAAGCACAGGGAATAATCCCCAAAACAGACACGTGGAATTACATCCTATTCAGGAGTTTCTGCACAGCAAAGGACAGCATAATTCATGTGAATTGACAACCATCAAAATGGGAGAAAATTTTTTGTTAACTGTGCCTCAGATAAAGGACTGATAACCATAATACACAGGGAACTCGAGCAGCTTACCCAGAAGAAAATGATTAACCCAATTAAAAGCATTAATGGGACAAAAAATGTGTTATCTGTTGAAGATAATTTTATAGTATTATCAACTGGACTAGGGAGAAATGTACACATGTTGGAATATTCACTTTGTAAGCTAAATAATGTGACTGAATGTATAAAAGAACAAGAAATTAAAAAAAGAAAGTATACTTAGAAAAAAAATGATACGTGCTGATGGAGGTATGGTGAAAGGGGAACTCTCTTACACTGCTGGTGAGAATGTAAATTGGTCCAGCCACTGTGGAGAACAATGTCGGCGTCACTTCTGAAGAGACGACATGACACCCGGTTCTTCCTCACGGAGTCTTTATTCACAGGTTTCCTTTACTTTTTTCTTTCTCTTCTTTCTCTTTCTCCCTCCCTTTACCCCCGTATATATATGATCCTCCCAACGGCCCCGCCCGCAAGTTCCGAGGCAAGTACTGGAGACACGCCTCCCTATGCAGCCAGCAGCGTTATCTTGGCTCGGCGGCCAAAGGCGGTGGCCAACAGTTCCCCCTTTTTGTTTTTGTCAGGAGAAGGTAGAGATCACGGGCCCCAGATGCGGTGGACTTGCTTACTGACCTGTGGAAGAGCCCAGGGGCATTCCCCAGGTTAGCCTGTCCGATGCCTTTTTATGGGGATGGGTGTGTTGTCGGCATCAACCCATATGCACCCGGACTTGCCTTCCTCCAGGTCCCATCAAGGGTCCCTGGAGTGCAGTGCTTTGCCTCGCATCCTGAGCTGATAGGGGTTTACTGCATCTGGGCCAGCCAAGCCGCGGGGGAGTATCCTTCTTCGATAGCTGCAAATGCCTGTACGAGGCAAGAGGAAGGCGCGGTCGCAATTGCATTGGGCCCTGAATCTGTACAGACAGAGAAGGCAACCCCCACATAGGAAGACAAGGAGGGGGCCAAGGGACCCCATCCCTGCCCACTCCTTAAGATGGAGCGCAGCTTGAGAGATCCACTGGCGAAGGTGGCATCAACTCGTGTTGAGTTAATGTGGATGATGCTCCACCGGAGCTCCTCAGAGAGGGTATCAAAGCTCTGATTCCAGGGACCTGTAAGCTACTGGGAAAGTCCATCGTTGTTCAGACTGAGCCCCCTGGGGGAGCGTCAGTGTCCCCAGGAGGAGAAGGCTTCCCCAGGCCATCATCAGGGCTCTGTGTATCAGCAGGCAGGTTCTCCTGGGATGGAAGGCGTCGTACCAACCTCTCTGGGACCCACACCGGGTCTGGTTCGTCCTGTGGGAAAACACAAACAGATCCTCTCGACCAAACCAACACAGGGTCTGGTCCCCTCCAGCGCCCTGTGAGGACGTCCTTCCATTTTACTTTTCCCTGCTTGCTCGGCCCCGGTGCATGGTGCCTGTCGGCAGCCGAGCGCCCTTGGGAATCGAGCTGAAAAAAATTGAGTGTTAAGAGTGCTATTGCAATGCGGTCTTTCGGGGAGTGACCTTTGCTGACTCCCCCTTTTTGTTTTTGTAGGAGCTCCTTGAGGGTGCGATGAGCCCTCTCTACTACACCTTGACCTTGAGGGTTATATGGTAGGCCATGTGTGAGCATGATTCCCATGTGGTTGCAGAATTGTGAAAATGACCGGGCTGCATAACTGGGGCCATTATCCGTTTTAAGCGGTTGAGGCTGCCCCCAGGCTGCCCAGGCATTGAGACAGTGACCTATGACATCTTTTACCTTTTCCCCTGTATGGGCAGTAGCATGAATGACGCCTGAACAGGTATCCACCGAAACATGGACATACTTAAGTGTCCCAAATTCTGGGACATGTGTGACATCCATTTGCCAGAGGTGGAGTGGTTTGAGGCCCTTGTTTTTATAGGGGAGGATTGCATTGCGACATTCTTTTGTACACTGTTCAAATATAAGCTGTTTGACCAAAGGCATGGCTGCATCCGCATCACCAAACATCCTGCCCGTGTCCATTATTCTGGCCACGAAAACAGAGAAGGGTTCTGTGGGGCCCTGAGTGATTTTTGTAAGGTTGGCCTGTGGTTCCCCTTTGTTGGGAAGCATTTTCCAGGCCTTGATGGCTATTGAATTGATGTGATCGTAAACTGCCTGAGGGTATCCTGTTTGTTGATTAGCGAACCTGCCCTTTTCCATATACATATCCACATCCCACGCTGCCTGTCCCGAGGCCCTGTTCCCGGAGGCTTGGGCTTGCGCCCCCTCAAGGTAAATAGCTTTCCAGTCAAGATACTGACTGGGGACAGGCAAGTCCTCGAGAGCGTTCCCCAATCACTGGGTGTCATACAGTACCGCTGTAGAGTCTCAACGAGGCCGAGAGTAAAAGCTGCACCATTCCCGTATGTCTTTACAGCCTCTGCTAAAGCCTTGATGGTCTGATAATCTAGGGGCTCATGATATCTATTCCCAGCATTATCTGCAAAAACGGGAAATGCCTGAACAGGCCCAAGCTGTCTGGCCTCCCGCCAAGCCCCTGGGCAGAAAGAAACTCCGCCCTCTGGGTTCTCCTTTTGTGGGGTGGAGGGATTATAAAGGGGAGGAGCCATGGGTAGAGGCCGGTCTTCCTCCTCCTCCTCGGCAACCTCCCAACCTTTAACTTCCTCAACTAATTGTCTTACTTCGCGATCGTCATCTTCCCCGCAGGCTTCCGCTATCTTGGCGGCCCCATTCTCTTCCTGAGAGTGCTGCTCCCGGAGGGACTCCAACGCCTCCTGGCCCTCCCTCACCTTCCGTACATATCTTTGATTCTCAAGGCATGCTCAGACAAGCCTCCAGAGCGGCCTAACCCCTCCAGAAAGCCTATCGTCCTCCGCAGCCAGGTCTAGATCCCTGCCTAGTTTATCCCAGCATGTGGGCCTGAGCCGCCCCGAATGGAGGAACCAGGGGGCCACATCATCCACCTGATCTATAAAGTGCTGAAGTGTCTTATCCCTCAATTTAAGCCCTTTCAACTTTAGGAGCTCTCTGAGCGCCTTGACGATCGGCTGGGATGGCCCAGCCCCCATCGTCCTTGTTCCCTTTATTCCTTACTTTTAGCCAATGGCTTCAGTCTGCCTCTTTACCGAGGTTTTGTTTTGTTTTGTTTTGTTTTGTTTTGTTTTTAATCCGCCTCTTTACCGAGGTCTTCTGCCTCTTTACCGAGGTCTTCCGCCTCTTTCCCGAGGTCTTGAATCCGGGACCCCCGCCCGGTACTTACCAGCTAGCTGCCCTGTAGACTCGGAGGTTCTGAACCTTCTCCGGTCCTTCCTCACGCAGTCTTTATCCACAGGTTTCCTTTATCCGCCTCTTTGCCGAGGTCTTTCCGGGGACCCCCGCCCGGTACCAGCTAGCTGCCCTGTAGACTCGGAGGTTCTGAACTTTTTCCTCTTTCCTCCTCTTTACCGAGGTCTTTTACCTTTTTCCCCGTACGTCTTCCCCGTACGGGCCACCACTTGTCGGCGTCACTTCTGAAGAGACGACACGACACCTGGTTCTTCCTCACGGAGTCTTTATTCACAGGTTTCCTTTACTTTTTTCTTTCTCTTCTTTCTCTTTCTCCCTCCCTTTACCCCCGTATATATATGATCCTCCCAACGGCCCCGCCCGCAAGTTCCGAGGCAAGTACTGGAGACACGCCTCCCTATGCAGCCAGCAGCGTTATCTTGGCTCGGCGGCCAAAGGCGGCGGCCAACAGAACAATTTGGAGGTTCCTCAAAAATCTACAAATAAAACTACTATATGATCCAGCAGTCCCACTCCTTGGTGTCTACCCAAAGGACAGAAGAACTCTTAATCAGAAAAGTGCTTGCACACTGATGTTTATTGTGGCATTATTCACAATTGCTAAGACTTGGTAAATTTAAAAAAAAAACAGATATAACCAGTATGCAAATAAATTAGTTTATCTTTCATTTCTTACTACCCATACCTGGGAAAGACACTCCCTTTCTTCATCCTATTTCTAGGACAGAAGACTGGATGTACAGTTAGTTGTACGTCTCGGCTACCAAGGTTCTCCTAAGCACCTGTGAGTTCTTGTAGTAAGAACCTATATACTCCCTGAACTCTCAGTGGCTCCCTTCTAGAAAGTGAGTATTGGCAGGGTCTCTGTCCTGAAGGATTCCTTTTTAACTCACTGGGAATCACAGAGAAACAGAAGTGTCTGGTGAAATATGAAAGCCTGAGTAAGAACTAGGAAATGGAGGACCAGATTAATGAGAGGGAAGTAGAGATGCATTCACAACTCAAGCTTGTCAGCATGGAGCTTCGAACTTGGCTCCCATATCTCTGTCTTCTGGTAAGCACAGGAGCACCTGGTTGTGACATTCAGGGAAGCAGACAGATAGAGGGATTAAGATGTCATGGAAAGGAATGTGGAAGACATTTAGACTCCATGAAACATAGGAGAATTTACCTGAAGTATGCCAGTCTGAATGAGTGACAGTTTGTAAAGAGAATTTAAGCCACCGTGTCTGGAACACGAACCGTGGTCGACTACATGAGAGTCCAACGACATAGCCATTATGCCAACTGCTGGTCCCTTCTCCTTAGGTTTTGAGGAGGAGACTGCTGGCTAGAAATGACTCCTTCATGACTGAGTTCATTCTTGCTGGTTTAACAGACCACCCAGAGCTCCAGCAAACCCTTTTTTACCTGTTTCTGATCATCTACATTGTCACCCTGGTGGGCAACCTTGGGTTGATCATTCTTATCGGTCTAAATGCTCACCTCCACACCCCATGAACTATTTTCTTTTCAATCTGTCCTACATCGACCTTTTTTACTCCTCTGTTTTCACTCCAACAATGCAGATGACCTTTGTGTCAAGGAAGGGTGTCATCTCCTATGCTGGGTGCATGATGCATCTATGTTACTTTCTCTTTTTTCTCATCTCTGAATGCTATGTGCTCTCCTTGATGGCCTGTGACCACTATGTGGCCGTCTGCAACTCATTACTGTATAAGGTCACCATGTCCCTTTGGGTCTGTGCTGTACTGTCCTCGCTTTGTATATGATGGGACTTGCTGAAGCCACCGTTCATACAGGGCGCATGCTGAGATTGACCTTCTGCCATGCCAACACCATCAACCATTACTTGTGTGACATTCTGCCCCTTCTCCAACTTTCTTGCACCAGCACTTTTGTCAATTAGGTAGTAGTTCTCATTGTTGCAGGTGTTAATACCACGCTGCCTGGTTTTACCATTCCAATTTCTTACATTTCCACCCTCACTGCTATTCTCCATATACAATCCACACAAGGATGGTCAAAAGCCTTCAGGATCTGTAGCTCTCACATCATTGCCCTATGTCTTTTTTTGGGTCGGCACTACTTATGTATCTTGAATATTCTCCTCTTGGGTCTATGAACCAGGGGAATGTTTCTTTGTTTTTTATTTATTTATTTATTTTTTATACAAACATGGTGCCCATGCTCAATTCCCTGATCTACAGTCAGGGATAAGGATGTCAAAGTTGCACTGAGGAAAGTCCTGGTTAAAATTCAGATGAGAAACCTATTGTAACTAGAAAAAAAATAATACTTTTTTATGAAAATATTTTGTTTATAACCATGTTGCTTCTATAGATAGTGTTACATATAGTATTGTAGATGTGTCTTATTATTTTCCTTATGGCCAACTTCATCTCTTCTTATTTTTTCTGGATCTCTGTCTTTCTCACAGGTTTATGAAATAACTAGTGGCATGTCTGTGAAAGGAGCATATGCACCAACATTTTCATTATTGTTTCATATGCCATTGTCTCCTGGGCTATTCCTAATCTGGACAGATATGGTAAATTTCAGGAATTACAAAAAGTTAAAATTGTACTTGCTTGTGTAAACACAAACATGCCAAATATGATGGAAACATTCTCCTTTTTGTCAATATTGTTAGTGGATTAACCCACAGATCTTTTTATTTTTAATTTTTTTGAGAGGTTTTTGCTATAGGGCATGTGTGCTCACCAGAAAGACAGAGAGAGACAGAGAGACAGAAAGCAAGAAATCACCCCCAGGGGGGATGGCCATGCTGCAATCCCTTCTCCTCCATTCTCCTCTAGGGATCTTGGGCACGCACGTACATGCGCCTGGCATGAGTTTTAAGTCACTGGGTCCAGGACTCAAACCGCGGTAGACTACATGGGAGCTCAGCGACATAGCCATTATGCTAACTGCTGGTCCCAATGCACATGCATCTTTGTATTCCAACGGGGAAAGTGATTTACAGTATAAACTTGAGTTCATTGCTATCTAAAATGACATCAGGTATTTTGGAAAAGAGTATGTAGTTCTTGCCGGGGTCTAGCCTCGGCAGGGGTGGGTTGACTTGACGGAGGCGGCGCAGGTGAACAGAAGACAGAGGCCTCGGTACCTTTTCATGCACATCCTTTTTCGGACACCCCTCAAAGATCGCTCTCTGAGGAGTGACAACTGCTAGGAATTATCGTGCATTTTTATTGAAAATGTGATACATGCAAGTAAAGGGAGAGGGGCTACGTGTTTCAATTATTAGCTCATAAAGTTTTTAACAATAGAGAACATAGATTCTATTTAGGGTTGGATTAAGGGTGGGTCTTGTGTAGTTCTGCAATTGTAGGTGGGTCTTCATGGAATGCAGTTTCGGGAAAGTGGTTCCAGTAAGCAGAGATGATTATTAGCTGATGTGGCACAGCAGCCATCTTGTGATTACCGGGAAGGTGCTGAGAAAAGAAAATTTCAAGAATAGATATTAGTTCCTATGGATCTTAATAAAGAATGATACTTATATAGTTTTATAGGGATTTAAAACTTAATTTGAGGAATCTTAATATATATATCTATTTTACTTGGTGACGGCGGAGGTGTCCTGGGTCAGTTTTGGCTTAATCCTATTTTAAGTAAAGAAAAGATTAAGTTTACCTTAAATGTATTTTGAAGGGCCTTTTAAAGGTCAAGATTATTTTTGCCTAGAAAGAACTTCAGCCCACCCTCTATTGTGACCATGGAGATAAAGCATTGTAATTAACAGTAGGTGATTAGAGCAAAGGGGAGCGGTCGGGGGACTTCCTGGAAAATTTTATCGTATACTCAGGATGTATAAGAGAGCCCCAGCAAGTTCTTATGGTGATTTCTTTTTTCCTATAGGAATGTTTGGCATATTAAGTTATTAGAAATATTTTATTCAATATTTTACTTATCTAGTCATATTTACCATAAAACAAGTGTACATCAGCAATAATAAACTATATGCAAATACTTTGTGAGCTTACTTAAACTTTGTCTCACCAATTAGACATAAAATATATTTATTTACTTAAGATTCTGTTTTTATTAGTTATGATGCCTGGCTTAAACATATTTGATGTATATCTGTGTGGAGTACGTATGGCTTTTCATAGTTCTACTAGTTGTTTTTGAAGGATGTATTAAATTGTCCATATATTTCCTCTGTTGTGGTGCACCATCCTATAGCCTCTTCTTTGTGTCTCTGGTAAAAATGCTCTCACAGACCTGTCTCCCACTCCCCTGCTGCCCTGGTATTTCCATGATTCTGCTTATACAATTTCAAGTCCTTCTTTTCCACCATGGAGTGCAGACTTTTGGTACATGTCAAGTGGGGAGATAGTATTTGCTTTTCGTAGTCTGCTTTATTTCTCTTAGCATGGTATCTTCTAGGTTTGTCCACTCGGTCAAATGACAGGATTTTGTTGTTCTTTAGGGCTTGTATATGTACCATGTTTTCTTAATCCATTCATTGGTTTTGGGGGCACTTAGCCTGATTCCATGACTTGAACAGTTGCTATGAATAATGCTGCAATAAATGTGGGTGTGCAAGTATCTTTCTGGGGGATTTTCTGCTCTTCAGGTGTATATCTGATAGTGGATTGCTGGCTTATATGGTAGTTTTATTTTTATTTTTTCTTTCTACAAACAGTTGTGTTGATAGTTGACTTTTTTCTTTTGATTTTATTATTTTTTTCTCAGAGAATGTGTGCACTAGAGAGAGAGAGACAGAAAGGCAGAGAGAGAACACAGCCAGTGAGGTGTGGTCAGACTGCAATCCTGTTTCCTCCATTTCTCCATTCTGTCAGGGTTTAGGATGTGCATGCTCACATGCCTGGAAAACTTTCAAGCCAAGGGCTGGAATTCAAACCATGGCTGACCCTGTGGGACCCAGGACCCAGTGCACAGGAGTTAGCCACTGTGCCACAGGTCAATCATAGGCTGGAAGAATATTTGCAATACACATATCAGATAATGGTATTATATCCAGGATGTATAACAATTCAGCAATTAGAAGACATGTCAATAGTAAAAAGGCAATTTAATAAATGGATGAATGACCTGAAAGGAACATTGTACAGGCAGGCGTATGGTGACAGTGGGAGAGCTCAAGATTTCAGATTCCTTATCAGAGTCAGAAGACAATTTATCAAGAAGGGGGTGAGTTGAAAGTTTTCTGGAAAATTTATTTAAGAAAGTGAAACTTAATACCCATGACTAAATGTACTGAGACATTACAAAAAATGAGGAAGAAGTTGGGAAGAAATCAGAGAAAATATATGGAATAATAACAAATAACAAAATAATAACAAATAATAACAAATAACAAAATAATAACAAAAGCAAAAAAGTCATGGAAATAAAATTGATGAATTAGCTGTGAATAATATCTGAAAATAGTCTTGATACTGTCAAACAGGAATGCTGATATCATGAGGGCTGTGAATTTAACTATAACTGTGGGGATCAGGTTTGGAGCCAGGAAGAAAAGGGCATGTGTTCCCAGAGATGGTCGTGGGGCGTGAAAACATCCAAATCCTCATCTGCCAACTGCTGCAGGAGTCCAAGTCAGAAATGGTTAGTTGTTCAGATCTAAGATGTGTATTGATATGAATATTCTTGAGCAATATCTTAAATATCATTAGCTATGTGTTAACAAATTTATTTAACAATCAAAGATGCACTAGCAGAATGAAAATGGAAAGGGGAAGTTTCCTACTGCACCTGCCTGGAGATGTGCAATCCCTGATGTGAAATTATGAGTTGAAAATTGTCTCTGAAACACAAAGTAAAACCATTTCATCCCTGTGTAAGCAATTTCTTAAGTCTATCTTTCCTAAGGGATTTGAATCCTGGAGGGACTCCTGGGAAAACATTTACATCAAATCCCTGAGATCTTGAAGCTCAGCATAAAATAGTTTACATGAGATGTTAAGATGCTGAAGAAAAGGAACACTGTCTGCATTCCTCGGTTGTTTAATGATTACACCGGGCAAAACCGTAGTTACAAATCATGATCTTTATTTGACTGACTCTCAGAGCAAGGCAAAAACTGAGACTTATGGTTTTATTTTTTATTTTTAGGGGTCAGCATGCTTTATTAATCTCCTCTGTAGACTGAGTGCAGAGCCACCCCTGCAGTAGCAAGGTTATTTGTCTTTGGAAAGCCATGGAGGAGGGGAGCCACGGGGCACTCCTGCAGCCTCTCGGCAGGGCAGGTATTGAACCTTTGCGTTTCATGCCTTTCTTGGCCCTTCTGCTGTCCTCAGCTCTGACCTGAGGTGCAGGTGACTGAGGGTCTGTGTGGGAGCACAGTCGCCAGTCCAGGTTGCTCTGGGAGGGCCGGGTTTGCAGTGCCGGCGGTCTCCCTGCCCCTGCAAGTGTCCTGGGAAGGAGACCGAGGTTCCGTTGCTGGCTCTTCCCCCGCGCTTGCTCGAGAACCCCAGGGCTTCTGTGAGCCTGTTTCCCAGGTGCTGTTGCCGTGGTGCTTGTGGTTCCCACCCTGGGCATTACGCGGTCTGAGTGCTGGCCAGCACAGGGTGGCCGGGTGTGACGAGAAAGATTAACGAGCACAAAGTGGACCGTCTCCGCGGCCTGTGGAGGCACAGAAAGGAGAAATCTCTGAACTTCCCTGAACTGCTTTGCTTCTGGCCCCTCCTCAGGCCTGGGTTTGCAGTTCCACCATGTGAGAGCTCTAGTGGGTCACACTGGCACATTTCCCGTGTGCTTTAGCTGTGCTGTTGCCCCTGTGTGTCTTCCGTCTCAGACAAGCAGCACCAGACCCGGCTTTCTGCAGAACGATGGAACTCGCAGGCCTCTGGGCTTTGGGCTCCAGAAGGGATCAGGCATGCATGCCTGGTAAATTTGGGTTCTGCCTCAAATACAACCCTGCTCTCCTGTGTTTCAGATCTCACGGGACTAGAATGGACCTTGGAAACAGTTCCCGTGTCTCTGAGTTTGTCCTTGTTGTGTAACTGAACATTCAGGCATGCAGCTCCCCGCCTTCCTCCTCTCCTAGGGCTCTACATCCTCACAGGGGCAGGAAACCTGGGCTTGGCCACTCTACATGGACTGAGTTTTCATATCCACTCTCCCATGTATGACTTCCTCTTTAATTTACCCCTCATTGATCTCTGCTACTCTCCGTCACTACCCCAAAGCTGCTGGTGAGCTGTGTCAGGGTGAGCACCATCTCCCACGGGGTGCGTGAGTCAGCTCTTCTCCTGCTTCTTTGTCAGCGCAGAGTGCTACGTGCTGACAGCCATAGCCTATGGCCGCTACGTGGCCATCTGAGAGCCCCTGGTGTACACGGCCACCATGTCCCATGGGTCTGGCTCTGCTGGCTGTGAGTGTGTGCAGGGGCATTGGGTGGTGCCTGCCCACACGGGGTGCATGCTGAGGCCGACCTTTGGGGCCCGCACCATCAACCACTACATGCGCGACATCGTCCCCTCCTGGAGCTCTCCTGCACTAGCACATACATTAACCAGCTGGTGGTTTTTGTGGTGGTAGGCTTTGATGTCGGTGTGTCCAGCCTCACCGTGATCATTTTGTACGCCTTCCTCCTCTCCGGCATGCCCCGCATCCATTCCCCTGAAGGAAGGTCCAAAGCCTTCAGCACCTGCAGCTCACATATCCCTGTGATTTCCATTGTTTTGGGATCAGGGCATTCTTGTACCTCCATCCTTCTCCTGTGCTGTCCATGGACCAGGGGAAGGTGTCTACGGTGTTCTAACCATCATGGTGCCCATGCTCAACCTTCTGTCTACAGTTTTGGGAACAAGGAGGTGAAGGTTGCCCTGAGAAAAGTCTTGAGTAGAAAAACATTCTCCAGCAGTATATTAATTATTATAAAATAATGCAGGTTTCCTTGGAAATTCCCCTCCCCCAACACCACCTTTGTTTCTTTCACATAGAAGGAAATGAGATGTCACAGAAAGAACATTGGATTTGGGGACCAGCAGTTGGCATAATGACCATGTTGCTGGACTCCCATGTAGTCAACCATGGTTTGAGTCCTGCGCCCGGTTATTTAAACTCACGCCAGGCGCATGTGCGTGTGTGCCCAAGATCCTAAGAGGAGAATGAAGGAGAAAGGATTGCAGCGTGGCCATCACCCCCACCCCTGGGGGTGATTTCTCGCTTTCTGTCTCTCTGTCTTTCTGGTGAGCACCCACGCCCTATAGCAAAAACCTCTCAAAAAAAAAAGAAAAAAAAAGAAAAAGAAAAGAAAGATAAGAAAAGAAAAGAAAACAAAAAAGAAAGAGCATTGGATTTGGAATCAGAAAGCCTGGGCTAAAAGCTCTGAAAAATAAGGGCTTCATGGGGCAGGAGTAAGTGTGGGGTCTATGACTATGGGACTGATCCCTCCTCTCCTCTCTTCCTTCCGTCTTTACTTTCCTTATTCCTTCTTTCTTTCTCTCTCTGTGCTTTCCATTATATCTTACAGGAAAAATTTAAACCCTCTTCAAGTAGCTTCTTACAGATTAAGTTGGCTGGCTATGGAAATAATCACTGTGTAGGTGACTTTCAACAGAGTTCATGTCTGAAATTCAGACTGTCCATTTTGTTAACTGATAGTCCCACTGGAATTCCCACAGGGACTCATCCTGGCAGCCACTCCAATACTGCAATCTCCATCATCTGCCTGGCCATTCAAACCAAAGTGGGCATTTCCCTTGACTCCTTTCCCTTCACTCTGCACTACTCACCCCTCCTTCCCAGTTCTCAGGACTGTGGCTACAAAGAACTCCTGGAATTTCCTGCCTTGACCTGTTTCTCCCAGAGTTACCCGATGTGATGGCCATGGCTCTTGTGTCCTCTGTACAAACAGAGCCAGAGCCAGCTGGGTTCTCCTGGGCTTCCCCAAATATACTTTGCTCTGTTCTCTAGAACACCTCTGCCCTCTCCCTTCAGCCTGGAGTACCCTCATACACTTTTTTCTTAGACTTGCTCAACCTATCCATCTTTCCGCTCTAAGGCTCCCCAGAACCTCTGGGAAGTCTTTCCCACTGGAAATGCAAGGTTAGACCTCAGGGTATGTTCTGGGCACACCCTATGTGTTTCTGACATGATATATTGAAATTCTTTCTCTCTTTAGTGCCCCTAGTCAGAGGGCAGACTGCACCTCACTCACTGGGGTGACCCGGGGCTCCATGCTCCTGACTCAGCAAGCACGTGATAAATGTACACTTAGAATGTGATTCTGTGTACTTAGTTACAAGACCACTCCAACATTTTTGAAAAACGTTAATGCAAGGGAATATGTTTTATGGGAAAGACACATCCCGTTTGGCTTTTCAGAAACAGTGAGACTTACTTGAAGGTTTGCAGAGCCCGAAGGGAGCTCCGTTGTTTCCTTGGCAAATCTTGGTACAGGACAGGTCTGAGCAGCACTGCCTCCTCCTCCACCACAACACATCTGCCTTCCTGTTCTCAGAGCACTCATGTTAATTCAGAGGCCAGCCAAAGAGAAACTCCAGCCTAACTCATCTGCAAGGGTTAGGTGTTCCTGTCTGGGCTTTACAGACTGTATTATAAAACGGGGACTTCAGGGACTAGCAGGTTAGGTATGGTGATTAAAGTGCTGGACACTCCCATATAGTCAACCACGGTTTGAGTCCCGGACCTGGTGACTTGCTTTCCCACTTCCTTACCCTGCCCAATGTCTGTCTCTGGTCAAATTTTTAAAAAATGAATATACAGCTCTCACAGCCTGTCCTGTCCCTGGCTGCAGGCCACAGACAGACCCAACAGCAGGCCTCTGGCCAGCCAGTGATTCTGAGGCAGGGACATCACTGCCCACCTACCTCTCCTGCAGACCCACCCGCTAGGTAGGTAGGTCACCATTACTTTCTGCTTTGGATTTTAAGCTCCTTTATTCTCTTGTTAATTTTCTGCTCTTCCTCCTCTCACAGCCTGTCCTGTCCCCGGCTGCAGGCCACAGACAGACCCAGTGGCAGGCCTCTGGCGAAACCGCGCACCGCCCTAATGCGCGGTGTGCGACTTTTTCTTTATTTCTCTGTGTTCTGTTTTTTCTTTTTTTTCTTGTGTTGTTTCATCTAATTCTCTCTCCTCTTCATCTTCCACCCTTCCAGAAGGACTAGACAGGTCTATAATCAGATATCTGAAATCCCCCAACAACCTAACTTTCTCTGGGATCTTCCCTTGTACTGATCCACCTGAAAAAAAGGAGATATTGCTTTTCAGACACCTCAATACAGTAACCCTCTTGATACCACATTGGTTAAAACAACAGAAGAGAGACTTCGGCAAACATTAATTTGCAGCAAAAGGGAAAGTCACTTACTCCTAGTCGGAGTAACTTTCCCGCAAGAGGTATTCAAAGTGAATACATCTTCTAATGGCTAGAAGTAGAAGAAGAGCCTCAGGTATGAATAAACAAAGAAATACATCTCCATCAAAAGTACAGAGTAACTCCCCTCCATCTGTTGTGCTAATGGACGATGTTACCAAAATGTCAGACAAAGAATTTTGAACATTTATGGTGAACGAATTCTTTGAGTTGGAACAGAAAAGAGACAATGAACTCCAAGAGATGAGGAAGTCATTCCAAGATATGAAAGAAGAAATGGACACTCTGAGAAAGAACCAGATGGAGCTATTAGAGATAAAGTCTGGAATAGAGGAAATCAAAAACTCCCTTGGAAGTATTAAAAGTCGATTAGACCATGCTGAAGATCGAATCTCTGATGTAGAAGATAAAACCTCTGACCTAGAAAGAACCACCAAAAAGATAGAGAAAATAACAAAACAAAAATGAGGATAATATACGAGAAATACTAGATTCCATAAGATGCCCAAATATCAGAATAATTGGTATCCCAGAGGGTGAAGAAACTAATAACGGCATGGAAAATTTATTCCATGAAATCCTGGAAGAAAATTTCCCGAGTCTTGAGAGGCACTCAAGCATCAAGACCCAAGAAATACAAAGGACCCCAGTTAGAATCAACCCCAGAAGATCTTCCCCAAGGCACATCGTAGCCAGACTATCCAAGACCACAGATAAAGACATGATACTAAAACTCGCAAGAGAGAAACGAGAAGTGACATACAAAGGTCATCCCATCAGGCTAACTCCGGACCTCTCAACGGAAACAATGCAAGCAAGGAAAGAATGGGGAGATGTATTGAAAGTGCTAAGAAAGAAACAATTTCAACCAAGATTATTGTTTCCTGCAAGATTATCCTTCATATGGAAAAAGAAGATTAAAATCTTCTCAGACAAACAAGACCTGAAAGAATTTGCCAGCACCAGACCAGCTCTTCAAGAAACCCTGAAAAAGGACTGTTCCAGGAAAACTAAAGAGCTAACAGACAGAAACAAAGGAATAAAAGCCTGCTGTGACAATGGCCAACTTAAATGTCGGGACAGATCCAGTTACAATGATAATAACACTGAATGTGAATGGATTAAATTCCCCAATCAAGACTGGCCGAATGGATAAAAATACAGAGACCCTCTATCTGTTGCCTACAGGAAACCCACCTCATCGATAAAGACATACACAGACTGAAAGTGAAGGGTTGGAAAAAGGTTTTCCATGCAACTGGGAACCAAAAAAGAGCTGGAGTTGTGATACTAATTTCTGACAAAATAGCCTTTAAAACAAAAACTGTTAGAGGAGACAAAGAAGGGCACTATATTGTAGTAAAAGGATCAATAGATCAAGAAGCTATAACTCTTATAAATATCTACGCACCCAACACAGGAGCCCCCAAATATGTTAAGGAAAGACTGTTAGATCTAAAAGGGGAGATAGACTGTAATACACTAATTGTTGGAGACCTCAACACTGCACTATCCCCTCAGGACAGATCATCTAGACAAAAAATGGATAAAGAGATAAAGGATCTGAATGATACCATAAATGAAATGGACTTAACAGACATCTATAGAACTTTCCATCCAAAAACTATGAGATACACTTTTTTTCTCACCCCCACATGGAACCTTTTCAAAAATTGACCACATCATAGGGCACAAAACAAGCCTCTACAGATTCAAAGGCATAGAAACTATTCCCAGCATCTTCTCTGACCATGATGGAATTAACCTTGAGTTTAATTTCAAGAGAAATCCTAAAAAATACTCATATACATGGAAACTAAATAACCTACTACTGAATGACTCCACAACTACTGATGAAATAAAGTCCGAAATCAAAAGATTCATGGAAGCTAATGATAATGAGGACATGAGTTTCCATAATCTTTGGGACACTGCTAAAGCAGTCATAAGAGGGAAATTTATAGCAATTAGTGCTCATAAGAGGAAGACGGAAAGAAGGCAAATGGATCACTTAACATCATGTCTCAGAGAATTGAAGCAACAGAAAAATAACCCAAAAAACTCCAGGAGAAAGGAAATAGTAAAGATCCAAGCAGAAATAAATGAAAGAAAATAAGTGAACCATACAGAAAACAAATGAAAGTAAAAGCTGGTTCTTTGAAAAGATAAACAAAATCGATACACCACTAGCGAGACTTATTAAGGAGAGAGAAAGGAACCAGGTGAATCAAATCTGCAATGAAGCAGGAAATATAACAACAGACGAAGCAGAAATACAGAACATAATTAGAGGATATTATGAACAACTATATGCCAAGAAACAAGACAATCTGGACGAGATGGACAAATTCCTGGACACATATAATCTACCAAGATTGAGCCAGGAGGATATAGAAAGCCTAAATAGGCCCATAACAAGCCAGGAGATTGAATCTGTAATAAATAGCCTTCCAACAAAGAAAAGTCCTGGCCCGGATGGATTCACCTCTGAGTTCTATAAAACTTTCAAAGAAGAGTTAACTCCCATTCTGCTCAAGTTATTTGTAAAGATCCAGAAGGGTGAATCTCTCCCGAATTATTTTATGAAGCCTCCATCACCCTTATCCTCAAAACAGATAAGGACAGGACAAAGAAGGAAAACTATAGACCAATATCTATGATAAATACAGACTCAAAGATTCTCAACAAGATACTAGCAAACTGTATCCAACAACTTATAAAAAAGATTATACATCATGATCAGGTAGGCTTTATTCCAGGAATGCACAGTTGGTTCAACATACATAAAACCATAAATGTAATTCACCATATTAACAGGAAAAAAGACAAAAACCATATGGTCATATTGATTGATGCAGAAAAAGCATTTGATAAGATGCAACATCCATTTATGCTCAAGATGCTCAGCAAAATTGGCATACAAGGGTCATTTCTCAACACAATAAAAGCTATCCATGAAAAACCCATAGCAAATATCTTCCTGAATGGAGAAAAGCTGAAAGCTTTCCCATTAAAAATGGGTACAAGACAAGGATGCCCACTTTCTCCACTCCTTTTCAATATAGTACTGGAAGTCCTCGCCAACACAATCAGAAAAGAGGAAAAAATTAAAGGCATCCAAATAGGAAAAGAAGAGGTGAAACTCTCTCTATTCGCAGATGACATGATTGTGTACATAGAAGACCCAATGATTTCCATGAAGAAATTTCTGGAAGTAATGCATGAATACAGTAAAGTTGCAGTAAAGTTGCAGGATACAAAATTAATATACAGAAGTCTATAGCATTTCTATATACAAACAACAGGCAGACGGAGATAGAACTGAAAAAAGTTATTCCATTTACCATAGCCACTAAAAGTATAAGATACTTAGGGATAAATCTAACCAAAGAAGTTAAAGACCTCCACAAGGAAAACTATGAGAAGCTAAAAAAAGAAATTGAAAATGACACAAAAAAGTGGAAGGACATCCCATGTTCCTGGATTGGAAGAATTAATATAACCAAAATGGCAATCCTACCCAAATTAATCTATCTATTTAATGCAATGCCAATCAAAGTACCAGACATATTCTTCACAGATTTAGAAAAGACAATCATAAAATTCATCTGGAATAATAAAAGACCCCGCATTGCCAAAGTAATTCTACAAAAGAAGAGTGGAGTGGGTGGCATCTCACTCCCTGACCCAAAAATATACTACAAAGCTGTGGTAATCAAAACATCATGGTATTGGCATAGGAACAGACATGTGGACCAATGGAACAGAATTGAGTCCACAGGAATAAATCCCCAATCATTCAGTCAACTGATTTTTGACAAGGGGTACCAGTCAATCCAGTGGGAAAAGGAAAACCTCTTCAGCAAATGGTGCTGGAAAAACTGGACTTCCACCTGTAGAAAGATGAATCTTAACCCCTACCTGTCACCTTTGACAAAAATCAAGTCAAGGTGGATCAAGGATCTAAATCTAAAACCCCAAACTATTAAACTGCTTCTAGAAAACACTGGGAAAACTCTGGGAGACATTGGGGTAGGGAAAGACTTCTTACATAAGACCCCCAAAGCACAGTCGATAATCCCCAAAATAGACAAGTGGGATTACATCAGACTAAGAAGTTTCTGCATGGCAAAAGACACAGTAATTAGTGTGAATCGAAAGCCCTCAGAATGGGAAAATATTTTTGTAAACTATGCATCAGATAAGGGATTGATAACCAGAATACATAAGGAACTAAAGAAGTTGTTTGGAAAAAAGACGATGAACCCTATTAAAAGATGGGAGAAGGAGTTGAAAAGAACACTCAGTAAAGATGACATAGGAATAGCCAGAAGGCATATGAAAAAATGCTCAACATCCCTCATCGTAAGGGAAATGCAGATCAAAACAACAATGAGATACCACCTAACCCCAGTCAGAATGGCTAAGATTAAGAAAACAAAAAATGATAAGTGTTGGCGGGAGTGTGGTGAAAGGGGAACTCTCTTACACTGCTAGTGGGAATGTACATTAGTTCAACCACTGTGGAGAACAATTTGGAGATTCCTCAAAAATTTACAAATAGAACTGCCATATGATCCAGTAATTCCATTTCTTGTCATCTACCCAAAGGACAGAAGGATTTCTCATTAAAAAAGTGCTTGCACATCAATGTTTATTGCGGCACTTTTCATGATTGCTAAGACATGGAATCAACCCAAATGCCCCCGTACGGATGAATGGATTGAAAAACTGTGGCACATACACTCTATGGAATACTATTCAGCCATTAAGAACAACAAAACCCTGGATTTTGACAGAAAGTGGAAGAATATGGAAGATTTACTGCTGAGTGAAGCAAGCCAGGCTATAAAGGAGAGACACTGTATGTCCCCACTTAATATATACCGAATGTCCGCACTCTATAACTGAAACTAACAGGCTAAAGGATGTACAAACAGAAGTGATGGATGTAAATGCCAGATGTGGGGTGTGTGGGGGTGAGGAGCCTAGGGAAGAACATTTGGAAGAGGGATACGAAGACAGCATTGTTGAGACAGGGAGGTAATGTTGCTATATTTTGATCAACTAGACTGGGGAGAAATGTTCATATATTGAAATGATCATGTTGTAAGCTAAATAATGTAATTGAATGTATTAAAAATGTAAATAAAAAATAAATTAATTAATTAAAAAAATTAACTCTGAACCTGTTTTCCTCTTTCTTTTATTTGTATGCATTTCTTTCTTTCAGCTATAGACCCTTACAACCCCAAGTCTTTATTCTAAAGAAAGATAATGTATTTACCTTCAGAATGTGTCACCTATAATTCTTTACTTGGATTATATTTTAAATTAAATATCATCATACTGTGCCAGCAGGTGACGTGGTTGTTAAGGTGCTGGATTCCCATATGGCCAACACAATTTGAGTCCCAGACCTGGTGGCTTATTTTCTCATTTTCTCTCTCTCTCCTTTTCTGTCTCTCTCTGGTGAGCACACATGTCCTATAGCAAATTTTAAAATTAAAATTAAAATAATGATAATATAACAAAAAACCAAAACAAAACAACAAAAAAATGAATATACAAATAAAATTAAATAATTATCTAAAAAAAGAGGTGGCTTGGTAACAGTCATTTGCACTTTCCTTTTCAAGTGGCTGATCAGTGATGTCTTCCCTACAGACCCTGGGGTCCTCACACACCCCATGTGTCTCCTACTCACTACTACAACTCCATGCTCAGCTGTTTCGGGCACTTAGTCGGGCCTCAGTAAACATTAGTGGACTATGTTTTATTTATACTACCTACATTTAAGTTTCTTGTTATGGATTTACTTTTTGACTTGAAGAGGGGGAGTTTGGGGAGATGAAGAATAATCAGAATTGTCACCACTTCTCCATCATGGAATAGTTTCTTTATTAATTTATTTTTTATCAAGATTTTCTTTTCTATCCTTTTAAAGCACAGTGATGGAAAGCAAAGCTTAATTTTATCCAGTTGTGTGTATTCAGTCATTTATGAGCTAGAAGCAGAGGAGAGGAGGAAGGTGCTTGGTCTCTGGTGTCAGAATATTTGGTTTGAATTGGACTCTCCCTTGTTAATTTTGTGAGTGTGAACAGTTATTTAACCTTTCTGGATTCCAGGACAGTGGGAAAGGCTAGAATAACCACAGAGTTTGTAGGTGCCGACTGTGGCTGAGGTGAAACCTGGGGTCTGTGGGCCAATAGGGGTGTGAGTGACTGGCGCCAAGAGAGCCAAGAACCGAGAGTTTTGAGAGATGAGATAGGAGGAACCTTAGAACCAAGAGCTGAGAGAGCCAAGTTCTGAGAGCCGAGAGACCTGAGAGCCTGTAAGAATAAATTTAAATTGTGCCTTTTTGCTCTGTAAAGATAAAATTTAACCTTTGCTTTTGCCAGACACCCTTGTGATAAACTGCCCTTGTGATAAACTGCCCAGACAGACTTAATTATGCAAACCTCCAGGAACTGAGCAAATGGAATGTGGACAAGGAACTAGAAAGACAACCCATGCACCTGTGTCACAAGAACTGCCACTCTTCCCCCTAGAAATGAACTACCCGCTAAACTTCTGCATACCTTCTCCTGCTTATAAAAAGACCTATAACCCTAAAAATGGAGTCCTTGCTCGGGCCTGCTGAGTCAGGTGTTTGCTTGGACCCCAGCCGGCTGGAAAAATAAAACCTCTTGCATTTTGCATCAAGAACCGACTCTTGTGGTTGATTGGGGGTCGTGTATCCTCTGGACAGAAAGCGCACTGAGCCAGGCGGCTGGCGGCCTTTCAAGTCAAGAGCCAAGGGAGCTGGGGGAGCTGAGTCGAGGGCAGCCTGATATTGGACAAGGAGCCCTGGGACCAGCACTCCTTCCACAGAGCAGCTCAGGAACTCTTCCTAGGAGCTCACGGGAGGAGCCTACATCTCCAGCTGCCTTTGGTCAGCTTGGGTCCCCTTCACATGCTAATAATACAACTCAGGGAAACGTTGTTTTGTACATTTTTCATCAAGTAGTGCTTAGATTTACTAAATTATTTTACTTATTTGAAGGGGGTCCAAAAAGTTTTTGTAAAAATGGGATTAATGTTGGGAACTAGCAGTTAGCGTAATGGCTATGTCGCTGGACTCCCATGTGGTCGACCGCGGTTCGCGTCCCGGACCCGGTGGCTTAAAACTCACGCCGGGCGTGTGTGCGTACATGCCCAAGATCCCGAGAGGAGAATGGAGGAGAAAGGATTGCGGCATGACCATCCCCCCTGGGGGGTGATTTCTCGCTTTCTGTCTCTATGTCTCTCTCTGTCTGTCTGGCGAGCGCACGCGCCCTATAGTGAAAACCTCTCCAAAAAAAAAAAAAAAGGGGGAAAATGGGATTAATGTTCAAATTTATTTTGGTGAAAAAAATTGAAATCCTAATGTCCTCTAATTTTTCAGTTTCCATCATAGAGTGCATACAGTTGGTATATGTTAAATGGAGACATACAATGTCTCTCTTTAATAGCCTGACTTGTTTCACTCAGCAGTAAATCTTCCATATTTGTCCACTTTCTATCAAATGCCGCCAGGGTCATCTTGTTTTTTGTTTGTTTGTTTGTTTTTGTTTTTTGGCTGAGTAGTTTCTCACACAGTATATGTGCCACAGTTTCCCAATCCATTCATCTGTCTGTGGACATTTGGGTTGATTTCCATGTTTTAGCAATCATAAATAATGCCACAGTAAACATAGATGTGCAAGCATTTTTCTGACTGAGTGTTCTCCTATTCCTTGGGTAGATACCCAGGAGTAGAATTACTGGATCACATCATGTCGCATTACTGGTGGTTCTAGCTGTAGATCTTTGGGAAACCTCCATATTGTTCTCCAGAGAGGGTGGACCAATTTACATTCCAACCAGCAGCGTAGGAGGGTTACCCTTTCACCACATCCCCACCAGCATTTATCATTTATTGTTTTTAAACTCTTTGTCATTCTGACTGGGGTTAGGTGGTATCTCATTGTGGTTTTGATATGCATATCCCTTATGATGAGAGACATTGAGCATTTTTCCGTGTGCTTTCTGGCTGTTCGTGTATGTCTTCCTTAGAGAGTTGTTTGTTCAACTTGTTTTCTCACCCTTGAATTTTTTTTTCCAGGTAAGCCACTGGAATTCCCCATGTATTCTGGTTACCAGTCCCTTATCTGAGGCATAGTTTACAAAGATCTCCCATTCTGAGGGTTGTCAATTCACAGTAATTCAGGAGACAATGTGGGAAGAGGGTGGGAGAAAGATGGAGAAGAGTGGGAGAGGCAAGACATTTTGGACACAGAAATGGGTTATTATCTGTCAATGATAATGTGTTTGTATCTGCAATTGGACTGGTGTGAAGCAAATTCATGTTGGATATATTCAACTTACAAGCAAAGTGTTGTATAGTAATTAAATGTATAAAATTTAAAAAATAATAAATTAAAGAAGTGTCATTTACTTTATTTCATTCATCTCTCATGATCTTTGTGTTTTTCCCTTTTTTGGTGTACTGAGAAGAATAATATATTGGTTCTGAGCACTGAGGGACAAACCCTGATATCTTGTTCACCATGAGAGTACCCCACAGTGAAGCCTCTTGAAGATAGGAGGATTTATCTTACCTCTCTAACTTTCATCCTATCTTAAGATTTGCTCCTTTTACAGATCAAAAAGAAAAGATATGGAGGAAGAATTTACTAAAGAAGATAATAATTTCAAGAGTCATTTTCCAACAGGAAGTAGAACATAGAAGAGTCCTTATATTCACTTCATAGGATATTAGAATTAACTATTTTTTTTGTACAGTTTCACTGCGATTCCTTTGAGAGGAAATCCCTTTGGAAGCTGAGATGGAAAATAAATTGCCCCTGCTCATTGCATGTGTTGCATCATCTAGAAATGTGCCCATAAACATTTCCAAAGAAACAACTTTTAATAAATCTATTAGGTATTCATCTCCTTCAGGACATAAGCACTTAGTTTGTGGAGTTCACTTTTTTAATGGCAGAATTATGGCTGTTACCTTATACCCAAAGGGATTGGGAATGAGCACACAGACTCATTAGACTAATGATAGCTGGAGGGTGAATCCCAAACCAACAGCAAGCAGGAAAGGCTGGGAAAGCATTCCTCTTCCTTACCTGTGGAGAGTGGCTATTTTGAACGAACATGGAGACTTTTAGACACATGTAGAAATACAGTTTTGTGAGTTTAATGTGTATAGTAATGAAAGTATTTGTATGTAAATACAGTAGCTGTTTGATATTACAGAGAAGTATCTAAGGAAGCTATGTGTTATTTAGATTTTTTTTTTAAAGATTAGAAAAGCTATATGGCACCAGTTGTTTTACATTATTAGGGTTGATTAACATGTAAAAACAACTGACTTTGTATTTTATTTATTTATTTATTAAGAAATAGAAGTTGTTTTGCAAGAGGCATTAGCATTTTTAAAGGCTAATTGCTTTAACAAAACAATTGATTGTTTAGATACCAGTTGTAATATGACTTGTATCAAGTCGGAAATAAAATCTTGATATAACTCACTCAGTTTTTGTCATGTATTTATTAAAATATCTGTTTTTTATTTTGACCAGTAAGCTTTTTTAGTGTTTCAAGTATATAATGTTAATTTGTCTGTGGTGTATATTTAATTTGTGTATCAGTATTGACATTTTTTTTGTTTTAGCCAAGATTTTAAATGTGATAGGTATTTGTTTTGGGGCTTTTTTAAACCAATCTTTTACAAAATATAATTTTTTTGACAAGTATGTTTTGTTTAACTTTTATCCCTAATAACTTGTCAATTATTAGGGATAAAAGTAGATTGAGTAGGTGCCTTTAACATTGTAATTGTATATGGTGTTGTGGGACTATATTGTGTACAAATCATTTTTAATATTTTTAGATTTTTAAAGGATATCAGTTTATGTTGACACTGGTTTTTCTTGGATTGTCTGGACTGGGAGTCTTTGAAGTGTCTTTTTAAAAATCTGTCCCACAATGTAAAGCTTTTTAGAGAGGGGTTAAAGTGGGAGTACTTTTTCTTGTCTTTGTATGATTTGATATGTAAATAGTCCCAGTGGGGGAGTTCTAGGCTAAAGGGAAGTGGCTTTGTTTTCTTCTCACCCTGTAGCTGTCTTGGAATTTGTAATTTTTAAGTCCCTTTAACTTTAAAAGACTGTTGTTTTTATTATTATGTCTTATTTTTGGCTTTAGTTATAGACTCTGATTTTTTTAAGTAGGAGGGAGGTATATCCCTCTATGGTGATTTTTAGTTGAGTTATTAAGCCAGTTTTGGGTACTTTTTGGAGGGTTTTGTCTTAAGCACTCTTTCACCATCCTGATTTTGAGTCTTGTCATTGCTAATTTGCTTCATAATTAAAGATGATTATATCTCCCTCTCTACCTAGTGAACCTGAACTATAACAAAATGAAGCTGCATACTAGTTATTGTTGAAATTTTATGACTATAAATCTGTACACTATATAAAGTAAAAGGATAATACTTTGACCAAACAGATAGGCTTAATGGATAATTAGGTCACCATTACATTTACAAAAGCAGAATCAGAGCAAAGCCTGCCTATGAAGCAGTGTGCTGATGGACATCATCTGTTCAGTGAAAGTGGCATCACTCTGCACTCCTTACTGCATCTGGGTGGCACTCTATTGGCACAAGGGAAAAATACCCAGTCTTAGCTATCCAGGCTGAACAACTATCAGTGCTTCTCAACCTTCTCAAAACTCTGCACCCCCCATTTTTGTGTGTGTTTTAGAGAGTTTTTTTCTTGTTGTTGCAATAGGTCATCTGTGCTTGCTGGAGAGACAGAAACAGAAAGTGAAAAGCCATCCCCCCCAGGGGGGATGGGCACACCGCAATCCCTTCTCCTCCACTCTCCTCTCAGGATTTTGGGCATGCTCATGTCCACAGGAAAAAAAAAAACAACTGTAAAATTAATAATTAGTAATTAATGCGGTTTATTTCCAAGCCAACTGTGAGTGACCTAGGCCAGAGAAGAGGCATACATGCCTTTTCTCAGGGTGATCATGTACAGAGGTTCCTTTTATTAGCTTTTGAGATCGACAGACAACATTTAGTGAAAAGATTTTTCATTGGTCTGGCCCAAAAAGGTGGGACATGTACAGGGGTGGGGGGGCTTGTAGGTTATAGGTGGGTTCCACAATTCTTTGGTTGGTGATTAGAAGGGAAGATCCATGTCTTAGTTAAAGAAAGGCTTAATCTACATCTCAAGGAAAAGGGAAGTTCTGTGTCTGGGGAAGAGATGTTCTGTGTCTGGGGAAGAGATAAGTACAATAATATACTATAAATATATTGAAATTTACATCTCAAAGATACTATGCCAGGAACAGGAGGTAGGAAGAATCCTGTTAATAGAAAATAAATAGTCTGTTAATGTTTGTGGGCATGACTTCCCCAGTCCCTTTTGCAAAGATTTTGGAAAAATAGGAAAAGTAGTCAGACTTCTGTCCACATTTACTATCTATTAATAGAAATAATACCTTGAGAAACATATTTTACTTACTTTGTTTAGTTTATAAAAGTTACTATTTTTGGCTATTTCCCTTGTTAGGGGTTTCTTTCCATTTGTTAAAAGTGATGTCAAGTATGTAGAACCCAAGACAGAGCTGATAGTCATCCAACTGAGAAGGTTGTACACAAAGAAGAGAAATTGTGTTTGTGAGGTTTGGGCAAAGGAAGAGGAAGGAATTGACTGTGCATGCTGAGCTGTGATCATCTCATCCAAAGTAGATGTGATTCAAACCTCTGCCCTTTGTTGTTCCTTTCTTCCTCTCTGGAAAGATGTCAGGCACCCTTATGTGTAATTCCAACAATCATCTCTTTTAGCGAAATCTTCCCCTTTGCTTTGCTGTCCCTATCTACTCAACCTGACCACTGCCATCACCATCACCACAACCATCAATTTATAACCTTCTGATAAGTTCTTACAACGTGATGAATGCTATGTGATATTTTTTGAACAAAGCACAATTACTTCCACTAAGGAACTTCCAGTCTAGAAGAGGAGACCTAATATAAACACAGAGGCAAATTCAATACACTAGTTTGTGTTCTAAAACAGGATTAGAACACATGGAAGGGCAGGGAGAAGAACCTGCCTCAGTCACAGGGAGCAGTGGAGGCTTCCTGGAGAAGATGCAGTGTAAGCACAAACCTGAGTTTGGCAGGAGCTTGTCTACACAGGGAGCAGTAAGTGGTGACAGGTGGTCGTGGGGCAGGGTGAGCATTCCATGCATTTCCAAGTGCCTGTTTATGGGTGCCAGAGTGCAAGGTGTGTCTCCATTCCTCACAATAACGATGCTAAATTTACCAACATTTTCTGCCAAACTTGTTTCAGTTAGGATTGTCCTATTTTTAAAAATAACAATGCTATTCTTCTAGTTTTCAGGGTCCAGAAATGAGGTAATTTTTCCCTCTCTCTCGTACTCTCCCTCCCATACCTTCCATGTCACCCAAAGCCTTCATATGTCAGTTTATCTTGTTATGACCACACCTCCTGCTGCACTTCGGACTCTAATATGTCATGTGTCACTTTTGGGTGTCTTCCCACAAATATACTTTTGTATATGGCTTATGTGCTCTCACTGGAGAGACAGAAAGTGAGAAATCATCCACCATAGGGGATGGCCATGCCACAATCCCTTCTCCTCCATTGTCCTCTCAGAATTTTAGGCATGCACACACATGCACCTGGCATGAGTTTCAAGCTGCTGGGTCCAGGATTCAAATGCAGTTGGCCATGTGGGTGTCCAGCAACATAACCATTATGCAATCTGCTGGTCTCCAAACATGTTTTAATGACACCATTCTGCTACTCAGTAGCCTTTAGTGACTCTGTATAACATTAAGGCTCAATTCTAAAAAGAGAGAGAACACTCAAATCTTTTGAAACTGTTCTGACAATTTTTATGAATTGATTTTCAGTTTACCCCCAAGTAATTCTTGGTCTCAGTTAAAATCACATGGTTAATTTTTCTCCACATGTGTTTCTTGGTCTCTGTACCTTTTCTCTTACCACTTGAGTTCTAACAATGCTTTTCTTCTGACAATTCCACTGGTCAAATCACTAACTTTAAGATTTTCCTTCTGGGCCAGTAGGTGGCTTAGTGGTTAGGGTGCTGGACTCCCACATGGTTGGCCACGTTTTGAGCCCCAGCCCCTGCAGCTTGAAACTCATGCTAGGTATGTGTATGCGTGCCCAAGATCCCAAGAGAAGGATGGAGGAGAAGGGATTATGGTGTGGACATGGCCCTCAGGTGATTTCTTGCTTTTTGTCACTCTGACAAGTGCATATGCCCTACAGCAAAAATCTCTCCAAAGGAAAAAAAGAAAGTGATATACCATGCTCATGCTCAAAAAGAAAAAAAGCACAGGTTTTTGCCATAAGGCATGTGCACTTGCCAGAGGGAGAGGGAAAGTGAGAAATCATCCCCCCCCACACACACAAGGGGATGACCACAACACAATCCCTTTTCCTCCATTTACTTCGTGGATTTGGGACATGCACACACACACTCACACACATACACCTGATGTGATTTCCAAGGCACCAGGTCCAGGACTTCAACTGGGGTCAGTCTTATGGGAATCCAGTGTCGTAACCACAACATCACCTATTGGCCTCTAAAAGAAAAGATACTCATATCAGGGTTTACAGTACACAGGGTGAGTGTGCTCACCAGAGAGAGACAGAGAGAGAGAGAGAGAGAGAGAGAGAGAGAGAGAGAGAGAGAGAGAGATCACTCTCCAGGGGAGATGACTATGCCACAATTCCTTTTCCTTTATTCCCCTCTTGGGATTTTGGGCACACACACACACACACACACACACACACACACATGCCTGGTGTGAGTTACAAGTCACTGGATCCAGAACTTAAACTCAGCCATGTGGGAGTCCAACAATGCAACTGTTATGCCATCAAATTTAAGCATCATGTATTACTAGATATTTGGAAAGCACTTCATAATGATAAAAGGTTCAGTTCAAGGTTATCTAAAGGAGATAACCAAAGCATAGTTTTCCAATTTTATTTATTTATTTATTTTTACAAAGGGTATATGTGCTCACCAGAGAGAGACAGAGAGAGGGAAAGTGGTAACGCACCCACATAGGCGTGGTCACATTGCAACCCCATCTCCATTTTTCCCTCTAGGGATTTTGGGCACACACATTTCTCAAGCTATCATGTCTGGGACTTGAACTGTGAAGTTGGTCATGTGAATCCACCTGCCTTGATCACCAGACTACTGGTTGGTTGGATCAATTATATATCTATATCTATCTATCTATCTCTTTATATATATAGGTACTAGATGGTGACAGCAGTGATAGTAAAATGTGATGCTTTGTAAGGCTGGCCCCTTGGGAAGGCCCAAGTTCCTGCCTGGAGGCATCCCTGAATGTGCTGGGTGGGCTGAGAATGGGTGGGGACTGGTATCAGGACCCTGTTGGAGGTGCAGGCTCTCTCATTCATGGAGAAGATAAATACATTCTTTAAGACTTTTTAAAAGAATAGTTTAAATAGAAAATGTGCACAAAATTTATAAAATCGACATAGCCTAAAATGTGTTATTAAATTGATTAATAAAATCCACAAACTCCCTAGAATGAACAATGAAGAAGAAGATGAGTCAACCTAGCCTCCAGTACCTCACACTGTTGGCACAGTAGTCAGAGCACCCAGAGGCTCAGGTTCCATTCCTGGCTTGCTCTGAAAATTCAGGCATGATTGCATGCATCTGTGATCTCAGCACTTGGGAGGCTGAGGAGGAATGATCACAACATAGCAAGACCCAAGAGAACATCACACATGTAAACATGGGCTCTAAGTTACCTACATCAGAAATGAGTAAATAGGAAATGTTGCACAGCCCACAAACACCAAAAAAGGCATAAAATATTTAGTTATTTTAAAAATGAACGAATGCCTTAAAGTTTCAGTTAGGAGAAATGGAAGACAAAAATAGGAATAATTGAAAGTTATTAAAGAAATTTAATCTGTGATTTAAAATATAAACCAAAAAATGCAAAAGATCTGTATTGCTTTCCTGGTGAATAATTCCAAACATTGAGGATAAGTTTTGTGTGACCTACTCCAGAGACAGAAAGAGAGAGAATACTTTCTAAATTTTTATGAAGTCATTCTTTAAAAAAATATAAAAAAGAAAAATTAAGGATAATTTATTTTATGAATACGGAAAATAGGTATCAGCACTTGAATCCAGCAACAGACATACACACATAAAAGCTCGTATTTTAACATGTACATGAACACACACACCCCACACAGAAAGAGATATACATTTTAAATATGCACTAGTGTTTTCACAATCTAAAATTAAATGTGATTGCGCAAGATTTCTTTTCAAATATTTGCCTTGCATTATTACTATTTTTTGAGAGAGATTTTTCCTCCAGGATGCTTCCACTCATCTGAGTCAAAGAGAAAGAAAGTGAGAAATAACCCCCTCCCTGGGGCATGGCCATGCCATAATCCCTTCTCCTCCTTTCTCCTCTAGGGATTTTGGGCATCCATGCACATGTGCCCAGCATGAGTTTTAAGCAGCTGGGTCCAGGACTCGAACTATGTGAGAGCAGAGCAATGTAACCATTATGCCATCTACTGGTCCAAAGAAAATTATTTAATCCATTTATTTACAAGATTTTTCTTTGTATTATGTTGATTTTTCTATAGGTTCAATCATATCATCTACAAAAAAAGTTGTATTTCTTTATTTCTAATGTTAACTATTTTATCTCTTTTTCTTCACTGAAGGATTGAATATTGTTAGTATCTGCAGTACAAAGATGAACAGGAATGAATATAGCAAGCAAGCGCCTTTGTCTCCTCACGTTGCCAGGGAAAAGTTCCATTTTTTACCATTCAATTTTTTTAAGAGAGATTTTTGCTATAGGGCATGTGTGCTTGCTGGACACACAGAGTGAGACAGAGAGATAGAAAGTGAGAAATCACCACCAAAGAGGGAAGGCCATGCCACAGTCCCTTCTCCTCTATCCTCCTCTTGGGATTTTGGACACATGTGCACATGCAGTCAGTGTGAATTTAAGCCACCGGGTCAAGGACTCAAACCACAGTCAACTATGTGGGAGTCCAGCTATGTAATCATGCCATCTGCTGGTCCCAAGGCACAGAGATTTAATCAATCAAAAGCCTCAATTTTATTCATCTCTACAAGGGGAATAATACACCTGCTTTCCCTGAGAATACTGTAAATATTAAATAAAGTGATCCATTTAAATGGTGGGCACATAATAGGATGTCTCCTAAGATTTCAACCATGTCTGCTGCACTATGACCTCTATCATTATCATAATCATGTTTACCATTATCATCATTTTGTCCCTGTTACTGTTTGTATTATTATTAAAAAATAAAAGTAGGGCTTCTTTAAATCTTGAAAAACATTTTTTTTTTGTTGACTTTATTTCTCCAACATAGCCATTGTGATACAGATTCAGAGAAGTGGGCTGGAGAAGAATTTTGAAGATGTGTTATAGAAAAGCATTGCTAATATTTCAAAGATGTAAACAATAAACCTAAGAAATTATACATCTAGGCAAATGAAAGGCCTGTTTTCAATATGACAATATGACATTGATTCTATTTACAAATATGTCCTCTTGTCCAGAACTTTTTAAGAGCAATATTGACATCCTTATTCCTCAGGCTGTAGATCAGGGGGTTCAGCATGGGCACAACAGTGGTATAAAACACAGAGGACACTTTGCCGTGGTCCATGGAGCTGACCGATAATGGCTGCAGGTACATGAATGCTGCAGAGCCAAAGAAGACAGAGACAGCGGAGACGTGGGAGCTGCAGGTGCTGAAGGCCTTGGACCTGCCCTTGGTGGAGCGGATGGAGGATGCTGGCAATGATGAATACTAGGAGCCAAGGATGGTTAAGACAGGAGTCAGGATATTAAATGCACTGAAGATCAAAACCAATAACTCATTGATACAGGCGCTGGAGCAGGATAGCTCCAAGAGAGGAAAGAGATCACAGAAATAATGGTTGATCACGTCGGTCTTACACAAAACAAGTCTTGACATAAAGCCTGTATGAACGGTAGCCCCAGTAATACCCAAAATATAAACTCCCAGTGTGAGACAGAAGCAGAGGCGGTGAGACATGATGGCATTGTACAGCAAGGGGCTGCAGATGGCAACATAGCGGTCATATGCCATTGCGGCCAACATGTGACACTCTGAGATGACAAACACCAGGAAGAAGTAGAGCTGGGTCATGCACACTGGGTAGGAGATGACGTTCTTCTCTTTCACAAAGTTCACCAGCATCTTGGGAGTAATGACGGTGGAATGACAGAGATCAATGAAGGACAGACTACTGAGGAGATAGTACATGGGGTTGTGCAGGTGAGGACTGAGCCCAACCAGTGTGACCAGGCCCAGGTTCCCCACCACTGTGACCACATAGACTCCCAGAAAGAGGAGGAAGAGGGGCAGCTGGAGCCATGGGCTCTCTGTTAGCCCGGCCAGGAGGAACTCGGTCACCATGGAACAGTTTCCTGGGTCCATTATGCTGTCAGCAGGTTCTAAGTTTGAAAAAAATAAAATGAATGTAGCAGTGTGTGTGTATGCATGTTTTGTGTGTGTGTGTGTGTGTGTGTGTGTGTGTGCGCGCGTGTAGAGAGAAATCCTGAGGAGATCATTTTATCCCTCATCAGGGGGATACACAACACAAGTCTTGTAACTTGGGTGCTCTATAGAGGAATTGCATGTGTCAGGACCTTAACCCTGAGATAATTCATAACCTCTTAAGAGAAAAATGCCATTTTTTTAGATTTTTACCTGTTAGAAGAAAGGTCACTGCTAGAGGCCAGTAGGTGGCGTGGTGGTCAAGGCGCTGGACTCCCACATGGCTGATCGCAGTTCAAGTCCTGCCATTTGAAATGTATTAATGCATTCTACGGAATATGGGAGAGAAAGGAGAGTCAGATACTAGCAGTAACTGTATTTCTCCAAGGGCGTAATACACTGGCCTGAATCTAGGTTACGTACCACACCATGCTGGTCAGGGAGTAGCGGGTCACGACTGGACTTCATGGTTGAACTGGTGGAGGTCAGAAAACCATGTATTTCTCAACACAAAGGGTGCTGGACAGAGAGCTCTGGAGGTCTCGTATCCCTGTCACTTTTCATGATGTATTTTGGATGTTATCTCTATCGGATTTAAAGATGATAGATGTATGGCTTAGTAGAGCTCACGCAAAATGCAATTAGAAATTTTATTCTCGGGGGACCAGCAGGTGGCATGGTGGTTAAGGCGCCGGACACCCCCACGTGGCTGATTGTGGTTCTAGTCCTGGACCTGGTGGCTTGCTCTCTCACTCCCCTCTCCCCCTCTATCTATGTGTCTCTTTCTCTGGTCAAATTAAAATAAATGAATAAATAAAAAAATTTAAAAAAGGAAATTTTATTCTCAGTTCAGTTTTAGTCAACAGTGTGATGTGGTTTTTCCAAAGGACTAATACATCTTTTGTTTAGTTTCAACAAAATATATTTTAGAAAAAGGGAAATTTATAGTAAATAATCAAGCAATGGTTTGATTGGTGTCCTCAGCTTGGGGTACAATATTTTATGTAGCATATAGAAAAACTAGAAAACTTCAGATAAATTATCTAGAATCTTGTAATTTAAAGGATGGCCAAAATCACATGCAACGGGAGCTGGCAGGTGGTGTGGTGGTTAATGGTGTGGAACTCCCACATGGCTGACCGTGGTTCAAGTCCTGGACCTGGTGGCTTGCTTTCTCGCTTTATCTCTCCCTCTCTCTGTCCCTTTCTGGTCAAATTAAAAATAAATAAATAAAGTTAAATGAAATAATTCTTTAAAAAAATTTCACCTTAAAATCACATGCAACACATGGCATTTACGTAGAAATGTCCAACATATGAGGAGATTTTAAAGGCTCTGTGGGAAATGGAATTAAAGTACAGGTTGATTTTCCTACAAAAAATTTTTGAAATTCATGCATACATCTTTTAAAATATGCATTTTCCATACACTTTTTTCTGTACTTATGAAGGTTTTGGACTCATTGTATATGTCTCAAAAAAAGTGAAATAAAACTAACTCCTTGAAACTATGAGGAGAAATATTTGATTTCACAACAAAGAACATTCAGCAGTCAGACACATGAAGTTCAAAAGATGCATGGAAATGCATATTGTAAGAAATCGTGGGGTTAATGGTGGTGCAGCGACAAAACACAATTCTCCACAAGGCAGGCCCCACGGGAGGGTTGCTGGTTCACATCCAGAGACCTGCCCGGGTACACCAGCTGCCCCTGGGCCTGTGACCAGGATGGCAGACCCTGGGGCTGCATCATCTCGTCAAGACTCTGTCAGGAGTACTGTGTCTCTGAATCTCTTGTCTCTCTGTATCTCTCTGTTTTCACATTCATGGAATACATAAACTTTGAAAAAGCTGCATATATTTTAAAATTTTTTGCAACAAATAAAGTTATACTTCAATTTTACTTTCCACGAAGTTTTTGAAGTTGCCCCACACTGTGGCTCATTTGTAGCCGGGCATGTTAGAGCAGATACTGTCCCAGGACACAGCCCTGAGGGTAGTTAGATTATGTCACCTTTAACACCACTTCTAATTCTCATATCCCATGACACTGTGAAATTAGATCATACTTGCTGTGCGATCTTGGGAAAATTACTGCCACTCTCCAAACCTCTGCAATGCAGAAATGTTAACATCTTTCTTGTGTGAAATTTAAATTAAATGATCCATTGTTCCTAGTTCATGGTGGGAATTAACAAACATTGGTGTGTTTTTCATGGCCATCTGCTGAGTCTCTCCAGCACTTTCATTCCTGTAATAATGGCCGAAGCTTTCCTTTTTGTTTTTCTCTGCATATCTTGTTATGACTCCCTCCTACATTAGTACACATGTAATACAAAGATTCAAGATATTTGTTACTAAATATTAGGCCCCTAAAAATAACAGTATTGGGGACCAGCAGGTGATGTGGTTAATGCACTGGACTCCCACATGGCCAATGTGGTTCCAGTCTTGGACCCAGTGGCTTGAAAATCAGGCAGGGTGTATGTGCACGTGTGCTGAAAATCATGAAAAGAGAATGGAGAAGAGATTGTGGGATGAGCACCCCCCAGGGGATGTTTTCTCACTTTCCCTCTCTCTGTCTCTGGTGAATGGCATGTTCAATATGGTAAAAACCTGCAGAGAAGAGAATGGCCAGGGCACGTAGTGTGATGGTTAGGGGCTAGATCCCACATGGCCCTCTGTGGTTCAAGTCTTGGACCTGGCAGCTTGGAACTCATGCCGGAGTGTGTGCATGCATGGCCAAAATCCCAGGAGGAGAATGGAGAAGAAGGACTGCAGTGTGGCACCCCCTGGGGAGTGATTTCTCACTTTCCTTCTCTCTCTCTCACTGGTGATCACGTGTGCCCTATGTCAAAAACAAAACAAAACAAAAACAACAAAAAACTATCAATATTTTTCATTGTCTAAAATAAAGTTCAAACTGGTATCTATCTGTGTCATTCAAAAACTGGTATCATCTAGCAACAAAAAGGAAAGTTTTCATCTTTTATTCCCCGGCAAAGATGATATTGTTTGGCCATTCCACAGAAGGGTATTTGGTAGGGTTTCAGTTTCAACTCATACTATTCCTCTACTTTTTCTCTTCTTCTATTACCTCTATCTTATGAAATCCTGTTTAATAAAGATTCTTTCATTAAGGGCTTTAACGGGTGAAAACCTAGCTAACAAAACCTTACTTTCCCATAAATGTGTTTCTAATATTTTCTTTAAGCATTTACTTAATTCTGTACTAATTCTGTACTGTAAATTCAATATAATGTTTAGCACAGTGCCCTGTATACAACAAGTCTCATAATATATGTGTCCTATAAAAGTGTTAAAAGAAACTTAGAGATAAGTTAACACAGGTTTAAAATTTCTAAACAGAGACCCCACATCATCCAAGCTAAAATGAGTAAACAGAAGTGCTTGTCATTATTTTATACTGCAGGGCACAGGGAGGTGATGAGTGAACCTATGCTCAACATGGATATGACCCTAGAATGAGGAGACAACAAATAGGTAAAAGCTCGTGTATCTATTTGCCAGGGAGGTAGAGTTGAAGAGTCTCAGGCCTAAAAGCAGGGACTGCGAGTCAGACACACCCTCCTCCTTCCCAGAGAGGTTAGAGTTGAAGAGTCTCAGGCCTAAAAGCAGGGACTGCGAGTCAGACACACCCTCCTCCTTCCCAGAGAGGTTAGAGTTGAAGAGTCAAACATACCCTCCTCCTTGGCCGAGAGCTCAGTCCCGAGCATGCTCCTTCTCTGTCGCTCTGAAGGAGAAACTGGTTCGGGTGATGGGAGGTGGTCAGAGCTCAATGTCTCCTTGGCAGCAGTCAAGTCACTGAGTGCAACCTTCTCTCTGATGATGCTTGTGCCCAAGACCACTGGGTCCTCTGCACGTGTGGCTGCTATGATGACTTTATGCTCAGTGTACATAGTAAGAACCTGATTAGGAACAGCAATAATAATGACCTCCCACTAGACTCTTATCCCACCAATGTCAACTGTTGGGAAAAGAAACAATTAGAATTTCCCCTTCTCCCCATTTATTCTCAAGTGCTTAATCTTTTTCTTTTTCTTTTCTTTCTTGTTTTATTTTTTTGTTTGTTTGTTTTTTTTGAGAGGTTTTTGCTGTAGGGCATGTGCGCTCGCCAGAAAGACAAGAGAGAGACAGAGAGACAGAAAGCAAGAAATCACTCCCCAGGGGGGATGGCCACTCTGCAATCCCTTCTCCATTCTCCTCTCGGGATCTTGGGCACACACACATGCGCCCAGTGTGAGTTTAAGCCACCGGGCCCAGGTCTTGAACCGTGGTTGACTACATGGGAGTCCAGTGACATACCCATTACACCACCAGATGGTCCCGTACTTAATCTTTTTGTGTAAGTGAGATTTACTGTTCTTGTTAGAGTATAAATTGGAAACAGGATGTGAGAGATATTGTTAGACATTGTGAGTTTCATGCCAAAGCATTTAAAAATTCAAAATTTTAGGAAGTTTTTCAGACATGCACTGAAAAAATTGTCCAAAGTGATTTCTTACATGGGGAATAATGGAAAACCAGGAAGAGCAATCGATGTCAGTAAGATTTTAGTTTTTGCCTTCCTTGACCTCCAGTGCTGACCTCTAGGTTAGGCACTATGACTAATTCATAAAATAGTAAAGCATGGGACGTTTAACTTGGGGCGGGATGAAAGCAGCCCCAATCGGAAATACGTAGATATTGCCAATGACCTGTGTAGACTTCCTAACAAGCTTAAAAGGGAGGAATGATAGCTTCTTCTTTTATTAATTTATTAATTATTTTAAAAATTTACACTTAGTCATTATACAACTCTATGTGTACACTATGCCTTTCACAGCATACAGTGCAAGTCAATCAAGTCTTTGGACACTGGAGATGGTGTGGGAGGCTGGAAAAGAGGATAGAGTTAGAGAATCAAGGGAAAAAGAAAGAAAACATTTTTTCCTTTAGAGAGTTCTTTTTTTTTTTAAAAATACAGTGTATTCATACTGGGAAAATTCATTTTGTATACTGTAATAATATACAGTGGTTGGCTGTATAAAAATATAAAAACTATTTTAAAATATAAAAAAACTAACATATTACCATATATGTAATTTTATAATTTTTCTTCTTTTTTTTTTTTTTGAGAGGTTTTTGCCATAGGGCACATGCACTTACCAGAGAGAGAGAGAGAGAGACATAGAGACAGAAAGTGAGAAATCACCCCCCAGGGGGGATGGCCATGCCACAATCCCTTCTCCTCCATTCTCCTCTCAGGATCTTGGGCACGCACGCACACGTGCCCGGCGTGAGTTTTAAGCCACCGGGTCCGGGACGCGAACCGCGGTCGACTACGTGGGAGTCCAGCAACATAGCCATTACGCTAACTGCTGGTTCCCTAATTTTTCTTCTTAAAGTAAAAATGTTGAAATGAAAGTATATGAGTTATAGAAATTATTATTTTTTAAAGAGATTTTGCTATAGGGCATTTGCACTTGCTGGAGAGACAGAGACAAAAAGCAAGAAATAACCCCCCAGGACAGATGCCACGCGACAATCCCTTCTCCTCCATTCTTCTCTTGGGATTGTGGGCATGCTCGCACACGTGCCCTGTGTGAGTTTTAAGCTGCTAAGTCCGGGATTCGACCACTGTCCACTCTGTGGGAGTCCAGTGCCATAACCGTTACGCCATCTACTGGTCCCTAAAAATTATTTTTATATTACATTAAAATTATTTGTTTGTAAATTAAATTATGTTTACTGTTTTAATTCTATACTAATTGTTATATCTAGTTGGAGATAAAAATTGAAAAAAAATTCTTAATTAAATTTACTTTGGAATGCTTTAAATTATTGTTAAATGTAATGCCTTTGCCTTGACTACTATGCACTGTATTCATGCTGGGAAAAATGTTGTACACCGTAAAGATATACATTGATTAAATGTAAATAAAAATAAATAAAAAATATTATTGTTAGATGTGGCACTGTCATCTTTTTTGTTTGTTTTTGCCATAGGGCATATACCCGAAAAAGAGAGAGAGAGAGGAGGAGAGAGAGAGGGAAAGTGAGAAATCGCCTCTCAGGGGACTGGCCACACCACAATCCCTTCTCCTTCAGTCTGCAGCTGGGCCATGGCACACACATGTGTGCGCCCCAAGTGCACAGTGAGGCCCCAGGATGGAGACGCAGGACCATTCCTCGCGGACCCCTCTGAGCCCTGCTGCACCACTACATGATCACTTTGATCTGTTTTTTACAGTTTTGTGTGTGTGTGAATTTTTGTGAGAAGGATAAAAGCCTAGTAACAATAATAAACTCTGTGAAAATGCTGCTCATCAATATTTATCTCTCAGGACCAGCAGTTGGTGTGATGGCTATGTGGCTGGACTCCCACGTAGTCGACCGTAGTTTGAGTCCCAGACTCAGTGGCTTAAACTCATGCTGGGTTCATGTGCACGTGTGCCCAAAATCCCAAGAGGAGAATGGAGGAGAAGGGATTGCGGCATGGGGGTGATTTCTCACTTTCTGTCTCTCTGTCTCTCTTTCTTTCTGGTGAGCACACACACCCTATAGCAAAAACTTCTCAAAAACAAAATGATCTCTCTCTCTCTCTCTCTTTCTCTCTCTCTCTCTTACTCTGCCCCTTACAACTAGAACCACCTACAATGCCAGAAAAAACTTCATTATCAGGAATTTGATGATATTGATGGATATCATAGCCGCAAGTATTCAGTGACAAAAAACACAAGAGAAGATATTGTAGATACCATTATTGTAGATGCCATTTATTTTATTTTATTTTTTTATTTTGGAAAGGCTTTTGCCATAGGGTGCATGCGCTCGCCAGACAGAGAGAGACAGAGAGACAGAAAGAGAGAAATCACTCCCCAGGGGGGATGGCCATGCCGCAATCCCTTCTCCTCCATTCTCCTCTTGGGATCTTGGGCACACATGCACTCGTGCCCGGCGTGAGTTTTAAGCCACCGGGTCCGGGATGCGAACCGCGGTCGACTATGTGGGAGTCCAGTGACATAGCCATTACACTAACTGCTGGTTCCTACATGCCGTTATTGAGGTGTGTCTGATTAGAACCTGAAATGATGAGAATTAAACACTTGCATTTGACATTGACAGCCTATCACCCAGTAGTTAAGGCAGTTGGATGCCACATGACTGACTGTGTGGTTCGAGTCTCAGACCTGGAGGCTTGAAAGTCACATCAGGTGCATGTGCATGCATGCTCCATACCCCAGTAAGATGGGGTGGAGATGGAGAAGGGATTGTGGCATGACCATGCCTTATGGGGGGTGTTTTCTTGCTTTCTCTCTCTCTCCAAGTGCATGCACCCTCTGGCAAAAAAAACGTTGTAAGTGTGTAAAATTAGGAAAGCAGAGTGTAGTCAAGAAGGCATTTCAGGATAGGGAAACAGCATGGATGAGCACAAAGCCATGGGAATAAACCCAGCATAGCGCTGTATACTACATGGACTGCTCCACCGAGCATAGTGCTGTATGCTACAGGGACCGATCCACCCAGCATAGCGCTGTATACTACAGGGACTGCTCCACCAAGCATAGCGCTGTATACTACAGGGACTGCTCCACCAAGCATAGCGCTGTATACTACAGGGACTGCTCCACCAAGCATAGCGCTGTATGCTACAGGGACTGCTCCACCCAGCATAGCGCTGCATAGCTCTGTATGCTACAGGGACCGCTCCACCCAGCACAGCGCTGTATGCTACAGGGACCGCTCCACCCAGCATGACATTTGCCTTTCCAACAAGTCTAATAGGTGTGAAAATATCAGTTTATCCATCACACAGTTTTAAAAATCATAACATAATTATTAACATAATTATACTTTGTATACACAAGGCTAAATCCAAATGTTAAATTATATAGCGTCATCTAGGACTTAATGCAGATATTGGAAAGTATGGAAGAAACTCTGCTATTCCTAATATCATCACTTTCTTCCTCAATAAGTTCCTATATCTTAGTTGGGTCCATGCCGTACACTGTAGATAACCATGGCATTTCTCAATTCCTCCTATAGCTACCTCTGAACAGAGGACTAAGTCCTTCCCAGAGAGACACAGGTTAGGCGAGGTCCCCCACTTCTGAGGTCTGCCAGTAGTAGATCGACTTAGGAGACATTCCCTACTCCTTCCTTTGCTTCTCTTTGATGGCTGGATGGTGGAGATGAAGACGGCTCTGAAGCTATGATCTGCGAGCAAGGATGGAAGTTATACCTGTTGTAACCTGCAGGATGGCTTAAAGGAACTGGTGCCTGTTATAAGCCACTGTAACAGCCCTGAATCATCTTCTGGTTGTGTGTGTGTGTGGTGTATGCATAGTGGGTGTATATGATGTATGTATATGTGGTATGTGTGTGGTGTGTGTGTGTGTGTGTGTGTGTGTATGACATATGTGTGGGGGTGGTGGGTGTGTGTGGTGCATGTGTGTATGGTGTGTGTTTGGTGTATGTGTGTGTGTATATGATATATGTGTGGTGTGTGTGTGTGTGATATGTTGTGTATGTGTTGTGTGTTTGTGTGTGTGTGGTGCGCTGTGTGTGGTGTGTGTATATAATGTATGTGTGTGTGTGGTGTATGCATGTGTGGGGTGTGTGTATGTGTGTGTGGTGTGGGGCTGTGTGTATATGTTTGTGTTTTGTGTACAGCTAAGATTAATTATAACTAGGTATGATTAGGTAAAAATGATTCTCTTGGGGCTGGCAGGTGATGTGGTAACTAAGTACATTGGATTCCCACGTGGCTGACCACAGTTCGAGTCTCAGACCTGGTGGCTTGCTTTCTCACTTTGTCTTTCTCTCTCACTGTGTCCCTTTCTGGTCAAATTAAAATAAATAAATAAAGTTAAATAAAATAATTCTTTTAAAAAATGATTCTATTCCTGATGGGCTCCAAAAATGCTAATTACATGATACCTGATGCTCTGTTTTTTTTTGAAATTAGCATATGCTTGTATCAGAGAAATGAAAGATAAACTTTGCATAAGAATATCATCATAGTGCCTGCTGCTCAAACACATTTATCCTTCCGTACTCGTCTCAGTTATTAAAATGCTTAATTACTTGTATCCTTCATGTACGTGTGCATATTTGAACATGTGTCTGTTTGTGTGTGCTTGTCGGAGCTCCAGGAGTGCAATTTATTTATAGCATAAAAAGATTTCAGAACTGACTC
This sequence comes from Tupaia tana, assembly GCA_026018925.1. Taxonomy (NCBI): domain Eukaryota; kingdom Metazoa; phylum Chordata; class Mammalia; order Scandentia; family Tupaiidae; genus Tupaia; species Tupaia tana. Next base: position 13,468 of record JAKSZU010000003.1, on the reverse strand, counting down.
CCATCTTTCGACCCCTGGGCCAGGAACTGCGAGGGAGGACTGCCCCCCGAGGCTCCAGCCCCAGGACCCCCAAGCCAGAAACCCCTGTCAGCCAGCACATAGGAAGGCCCTTAGACCTACAGACACCCCACTCCCATCTTTCGACCCCTGGGCCAGGAACTGCCAGGGAGGACTGCCCCCTGAGGCTGCAGCCCAAGCCAGAAACCCCTGTCAGCCAGGTACACTTTTTTTTTTCTCCTTCTCCTCTTTTTTCATTTGTAAATTTCTCTCTTCTCACTAGCACATAGGAAGGCCCTTAGACCTACAGACACCCCACTCCCATCTTTCGACCCCTGGTGAAATTGCACACCGCGCACTAGTGCGGCGCGTGACTTTTTCTTTCTTTCTTTCTTTCTTTCTTTCTTTCTTTCTTTCTTTCTTTCTTTCTTTAAATTTTACTTTTTATTATTTTTCTCCCACTTATTTGGTCCTTACTCCCTTTATCTACACCATCTCTGGAAGTTTAGATAGGTCTAGAATTACAGTTCTGAAATATTCTAGTATTTTAAGACTCTCTGGGATCATCCCTTTCACTGAAACACCTGTCAAGAAGGAGATACTTTTCTTTGTACAGCTGAAGGGAATACTTTTCCTTTGCATTGCTAAAAACAATAGAAGAGAGACTTTGGCAGTCTTCCTTCTGCAGCAAAAAGGAAACACTCTTGCTCCTATTCGAGGAAACTTTCTCTTAAAAGGTATTTCAAAGGGAACACATCTCCCAATGGTTAGAAGTAGAAGAAGAACCTCAGGTCTGAATAAAGCAGGAAATATGTCTCCATCAAAAGAACACAGTAACTCCCTTCCTTTTCTTGAAAAAATAGAAGACGTTACCAAAATGTGCGAGATAGAATTTAGAACATTCATGTTGAACAAATACTATGAGCTGGAACAGAAAAGAGATAATGAACTACAGGAGATGAGAAAGTCCTTCCATGATATGAAGAAAGAAATGGACACGCTAAGAAAGAATAAGATGGAACTATTAGAGGTGGAGTCTGTAATACAAGAAATCAAAAACTATCTCGAAAGTATTAAAAGTCGACTAGACCATGCTGAAGATCAAATCTCTGATGTAGAAGATAAAACTTCTGACCTAGAGAAAACCACCAAAAAGATAGAGAAAATAACAAAACAATGAGGATAACATACGAGAAATACTAGATTCCATCAGACGTCCTAACATCTGAATAATTGGTATCCCAGAAGATGAAGAAACTAATAAGGGCATGGAAAACCTATTCCATGAAATCTTGGAAGAAAATTTCCCAAGTCTAGAGAGGCACTCAAGCATCCATACCCAAGAAATACAAAGGACCCCAAATAGAATCAACCCAAGAAGATCTTCCCCAAGGCATATCGTAGCCCGACTGGCTAAGACCACAGATAAAGATAAGATACTAAAACTGGCAAGAGAGAAATGACAAGTGACATACAAAGGTCACACCATCAGGCTAACACCAGACTTCTCAACGGAAACAATGCAAGCAAGGAAATAATGGGAAGATGTATTGAAAGTGTTAAGAGAGAAACAATTTCAACCAAGATTATTGTATCCTACTAGATTATCCTTCATATGGGAAAAAGAGATTAAAAACTTCTCAAACAAAACCTGAAAGAATTTGCCAGCACCAGGCCAGCTCTCCAAGAAACCCTGAAGAAAGTACTGTTCCAGGAAAACTAAAGAAGTAACAGCCAGAAACAAAGGAGTAAAAGGCAACTAAGACAACGGTCAACTTAAACGTCGGGACAGATCCAGTAACATTGATAATAACATTAAATGTTAATGGATTAAATTCGCCAATCAAGAGACACAGACTGGCTGAGTGGATTAAAAAACAAAAACCCTCTATCTGTTGCCTACAGGAAACCCACTTCATGGATAAAGATATACATAGACTGAAAGTGAAGGGTTGGAAAAAGATTTTCCATGCAAATGGGAATCAAAAAAGAGCTGGAGTCACAATACTAATCTCTGACAAAATAGGCTTTAAAACAAAAGCTGTTCGAAGAGACAAAGAAGGGCACTATATTGTAGTAAAAGGGTCAATCGATCAAGAAGAGATAATGCTTATTAATATCTATGCACCTAACACAGGAGCACCCAGATATGTGAAGGAAAGACTACTAGATCTAAAAAGGGAGATAGACTGCAACACACTAATTGTTGGAGACCTCAACACTGCACTATCCCCTCTGGATAGATCATCTAGACAAAAAATAGGTAAAGAGATAAAGGATCTAAATGATATCTCAAATCAAATGGACTTAACAGATACCTATAGAACTTTCCATCCCCAAACCTTGAGATACACTTTTTTCTCGCTGCCACATGGAACATTCTCCAAGATTGACCACATCATAGGGCACAAAACAAGCCTCTACAGATTCAAAGGCATAGAATCTATACCCAGCATCTTCTCTGACCATGATGGAATTAAACTTGAGTTTAATTTCAAGAGAAATCCTCAAAAATACTCAAATACATGGAAACTTAATAACCTACTCCTGAATGACTCCACAACTACTGAAGAAATAAAGACTGAAATCAAAAGGTTCATGGAAACCAATGACAATGAGGACATGAGTTTCCATAATCTTTGGGACACTGCTAAAGCAGTCATAAGAGGGAAGTTCATAGCAATTAGTGCACATAAGAGGAAGATGGAAAGAAGGCAAATGGATCACTTAACATCATGCCTCACAGAATTGGAAAAGCAACAGCAAAAAGATCCAAAAAAACTCCAGGAGAAAGGAAATAATAAAGATCCGAGCAGAAATAAATGAAATAGAAAATAAATTAACTATACAGAAGATAAATGAAAGTAAAAGCTGGTTCTTTGAAAAGATAAACAATATTACAACAGTCAACTCAAAATGGATCAAAGATCTTAACCTAAAACCTCAAACAATAAAACTACTGGTGGAAAATGCTGGGGAAACTCTGGGGGACATTGGAGTAGGCAAAGACTTCTTAAATAAGACTCCCAAGGCACAGGCAATAATCCCTAAAATAGACAAGTGGGACTATATCAGACTAAGAAGTTTCTGCACAGCAAAGGACACAGTAACAAGTGTGAACCGACAACCCTCAGAATGGGAAAATATTTTTGTTAAATATGCCTCAGACAAGGGACTGATAACCAGAATACATAGGGAACTCAAGTGCCTTATGCGAAAAAAAATTATTAACCCAATTAAAAGGTGGGAAAATGAGCTGAACAAAAGTCTCTCTAAGGAAGACATACGAATAGCCAAAAAGCATATGAGGAAATGCTCAACATCCCTCATCATAAGGGAGATGCAGATAAAAACTACAATGAGATACCACCTAACCCCTGTCAGAATGGCAAAGATTAAGAATATAAAAAGTGATAAGTGTTGGCGGGGATGTGGTGAAAAGGGAACCCTCCTACACTGTTGGTGGGAGTGTAAACTAGTTCAACCACTGTGGAGAACAATATGGAGGTTCCTCAAAGATCTACAAATAGAACTACCATTCGCTCCAGTAATCCCACTTCTGGGTATTTACCCAAAAGACAGGAGAACGCTCAGTCAGAAAAGTGCTTGCACATCAATGTTTATTGCAGCATTGTTCACAGTTGCCAAGACGTGGAACCAACCTAAATGTCCACAAACTGATGAATGGATTGGAAAAGTGTGGTATATATACTCTATGGAATACTACTCAGCCATAAAAAATAACAAGGCCCTGGAATTTGATAGAAAGTGGTCAGATACGGAGGATATATTGCTGAGTGAAGTAAGCCAGGATATGAAAGAAAGATATTGTATGTATCCACTCAATATATACCGACTATCAGCATTCTATGATAGTGAAAAAAATTGGAGGACATAAAAGCAGTGAAGGTACTTAATGAGAATAGGACAGTGTGGAATGGGGGAAGTGAAGAGAAGAGGATAGAGAAAGATAACAAATGAACAATAGAGAGGCAGGTCATTAGTGAGAAACAGATATGGCTTATTAACTGTTGATGTTGACATGTATAGTATTCTCAACTGGATTTGTCTGAGAAGTATTTCATGATGGGCAAAGTATTTGTACAAGCAACATGAGAAATAGCGATGGACTGTCTTAAAAAATAATTAGAATAATAATAATGATTGGGGAAAACATAGAAAAGATATTGAATGTTGAAGCGGGGAGATTAATGTCTCTGTACTGACTGACATGCATGGCATTCCCTTTTGAAAAAGTAATGTAATACAATGTAAAGTTATATGTAATTCAATGTAATATAAAGAAGAATATGATGATAATAAAAAAAAAACACTAAAAAAAAAAAAAAAGAAAAGATAAACAATATTGATACACCACTAGAAAGACTTATTAAGAAGAGAGAAAAGAACCAGGTGAATCAAATCTGCAATGAAGCAGGAAATATAACAACAGACAAAGTAGAAATACAGAACATCATTAGAGGATACTATGAACAACTATATGCCAAGAAACAAGACAATCTGGATGAGATGGACAAATTCCTGGACACATATAATCTACCTAGATTGAGCCAGGAAAATATAGAAAATCTAAATAGGGCCATAACAAGCCAGGAGATCAAATCAGTTATAAATAACCTCCCAACAAAGAAAAGCCCTGGCCCTGATGGATTCACCTCTGAATTCTACAAAACTTTCAAAGAACAGTTAACCCCCATTCTGCTCAACTTATTTCTAAAGATCCAAAAGGGTGGATCTCTCCCTAATTCATTCTATGAAGCCTCTATCACCCTTATCCTCAAAACAGGTAAGGACAGCACAAGGAAGGAAAACTATAGACCAATATCCCTGATGAATATAGATGCAAAGATTCTCAACAAGATATTAGCAAATCGCATACAACAGCTTATAAAAAAGATTATACATCATGATCAGGTAGGCTTTATCCCAGGAATGCAAGGTTGGTTCAACATACGTAAAACCATAAATGTAATACACCATATTAATAGGAAGAAAGATAAAACCATATGGTTATATTGATTTATGCAGAAAAAGCATTTGATAAGACACAACATCCCTTCATGATCAAGACTTTCAGCAAAATCGGCATAGAAGGGTCATTTCTCAACACAATAAAAGCTATCTATGAAAAACTCATAGCAAACATCATCCTCAATGGAGAAAAACTGAAAGTTTTTCCACTAAAAACAGGTACGAGACAAGGATGTCCACTTTCTCCACTCCTCTTCAATATAGTACTGGAAGTCCTGGCCATTGCAATCAGAAAATAGGAAAAAATAAAAGGAATTCAAATAGGAAAAGAAGAGGTGAAACTCTATCTATTTGCAGATGACATGATTGTATACATGGAAGACCCAATGGTTTCCATAAAAAAATTTCTGGAAGTAATACATGAATACAGTAAAGTTTCAGGATACAAAATTAATATCCAGAAATCTATAGCATTTCTGTATATGAACAACAGGCAGACTGAGATAGAACTGAAAAAAGTTGTTCCTTTTACCATAGCCACAAAGTGTAAGATACTTAGGGATAAATCTAACCAAAGAAGTTAAAGACTTTCACAAGGAAAACTATGAGAAGATAAAAAAAGAAATTGAAAATGACACAAAAAAGTGGAAGGACATCCCATGTTCCTGGATTGGAAGAATTAATATAATCAAAATGGCAATTCTACCCAAATTAATCTACCTATTTAATGCAATGCCAATCAAAGTACCAGACACATTCTTCACAGATCTAGGAAAGACAATCATAAAGTTTGTCTGGAATCATAAGAGACCCTGTATTGCCAAAGCAGTTCTGAACAAGAAAAGTGGAGTGGGCGGCATCTCACTCCCTGACCCAAAAATATACTACAAAGCTGTGGTAATCAAAATAGCATGGTACTGGCACAGAAACAGACAGGTAGACCAATGGAACAGAATAGAGTCCCCAGAAATGAATGCTCAAACTTACAGCCAACTGATTTTTGACAAGGGGTACCAGTCAATCCAGTGGGAAAAAGAAAACCTCTTCAGCAAATGGTGCTGGCAAAACTGGACCTCCACTTGCAGAAAGATGAATCTGAACCCCTACCTTTCACCTCTGACAAAAATAAAGTCAAGGTGGATCAAAAATCTAAATCTAAGACCTCAAACTATAAAACTCCTCCTGGAAAACACTGGGGAAACTCTGGGAGACATTGGGGTAGGGGAAGACTTCTTAAATAAGACTCCCAAAGCAGAGTCAATAATCCCCCAAATAGACAAGTGGGGTTACATCAGACTAAGAAGTTTCTGCATGGCAAAAGACACAGTGATTAGTGTGAATAGACAGCCCTCAAAATAGGAAAATATTTTTGTAAACTATGCGTCAGATAAGGGACTGATCACCAAAATTCACAAGGAACTCAAGCAGCTGTTCCGGAAAAAGACAATCAATGCTATCAAAAGATGGGAGAATGAGTTGAAAAAACCACTCTCTAAAGATGACATATGAATAGCTAAACGACATATGAAAAAATGCTCAACATCCCTCATTGTAAGAGAAATGCAGGTCAAAACAACAATGAGATATCACCTAACCCCAGTCAGAATGTCTAAGATTAAAAAAACAAAAAATGATAAGTGTTGGCGAGGGTGTGGTGAAAAGGGAACTCTCTTACACTGCTGGTGGGAATGTAAATTGGTCCAACCACTGTGGAGAACAATTTGGAGATTCCTCAAAAATCTACAAATAGAACTATCATATGATCCAGCAATCCCACTCCTTGGTATCTAACCAAAGGACAGAAGAATACTTTATTGGAAAAGTGCTTGCACATTGATGTTTATTGTGGCACTTTTCACGATTGCTAAGTCATGGAAGCAACCCAAATGCCCACAAACTGATGAATGGTTAGAAAAACTGTGGCACATATATTCAATGGAATACTATTCATCCATAAAAAAAAAAACCAACAAAACCCTGGCTTTTGACAGGAAGTGGATGAATATGGAAGACTTACTGCTGAGTGAAGCAAGCCATGCTATGAAGGAGAGGCATTGTGTGTCCCCACTTAATATATACCGAGTGTCTGCACTCTATGACTGAACCTAATTGTTTAAAGGATATAGAAACGCAGTATATAGATGTAAATACCAGATATAGTGTGTGTGAAAGAGGAGGGTCTGAGGAAGGACATTTGAGGGAGGGACAGGGAGGAAAAGCATTAATGGCACAAAGAGGTGTGGTATTATCTGTTGAAGATATTTTGTAGTTTTATCAACAATACTAGGGAGAAATGTTCACCTGTTGAAATATCCTTTTTGTAAGACAAATAATAATGTGATTGAATGCATGGAAGAAAATGAAATGAAAAAATAAATAAATTAAAAAAAAGATTTCAGAACTTACAGAAGGTTGACCAAAGGCCCCATTGAATTTTTTTTTTATTAATTACTTTATTTATTTTTGTATATACTTTCAATCATATTGTTTGGCTTACAATGAGACCATTTCGATATGTGAACATTTCTCCCCAGACCCGTTGATCGAAATATCTTCAACAGATAACACCACACCTCCCCATCCCGTCGATGCTCTACCTCCGTATCCCTTCTCCAAATGTCTTTCGTTGGGCCCCACTCCTCCACATACACCTCATCTGACATTCACACCCATCTCTTGTGTTTGTTCAACTGTTAGTCAATCAGTTTCAGACATAGAATGCAGACAAACGGTATATGTTAAGTGGGGACATACAATGTCTCTCCTTCATAGCCTGGCTTGTCTCACTCAGCAGTACATCTTCCATATTCTTCCACTTTCTGTCAAAAGCCAGGGCTCTGTTGGTTTTTATGGCTGAGTAGTATTCCATAGAGTATATGTGCCACAGTTTTTCAATCCATTCCTCCATACGGGGGCATCTGGGTTGGTTCCATGACTTAGCAATTGTGAATAGTGCCGCAATAAACATCGATGTGCAAGCACTTTTCCAATGAAGGATTCTTCTGTCCTTTGGGTAGATACCGAGGAGTGGGATCTCTGGATCATATGGCAGATCTATCTGTAGATTTTTGAGGAATCTCCAAATTATTCTCCACAGTGGTTGGACCAATCTACATTCCCACCAGCAGTGTAAAAGAGTTCCCCTTTCACCACACCCCCGCCAACACTTATCATTTTTTGTTTTTTTCATATTAGACAATCTGACTGGGGTTAGGTGGTACCTCATTGTTGTTTTTATCTGCATTTCCCTTACGATGAGGGAGGTTGAACATTTTTTCATATGCCTTTTGGCCATTCGTATGTCATCTTTAGAGAGTGTTTTCTTCATCTCCTTCTCCCATCTTTTAATAGGGTTGCTCATCTTTTTTCCAAACACCTTTTTTAGTTCCTTGTGTATTCTGGTTATCAGTCCCTTATCTGATGTAACATTTACAAAAATATTTTCCCATTCTGAGGGCTGTCGATTCACACTAACTACTGTGTCTTTGGCCATGCAGAAACTTCTTAGTCTGATGTAATCCCACTTGTCTATTTTGTGGACGATGGACTCTGCTTTGAGGGTCTTCTTTAGGAAGTCTTTCCCTACACCAATGTCTCCCAGAGTTTCCCCAGCATTCTCCAGGAGCAGCTTTATAGTTTGAGGTCTTAGATTTAGATCTTTGATCCACCTTGACTTGATTCTTGTCAAAGGAGAGAGGTAGGGGTTCAGATTCATCTTTCTGCAAGTGGAAGTCCAGTTTCTCCAGCACCACTTGCTGAAGAGGCTTTCATTTTCCCACTGGATTGACTGGTACCCCTTGTCAAAGATCAGTTGACTGTATGTTTGGGCACTTATTTCTGGGGACTCTATTCTGTTCCATTGGTCCACATGTCTGTTTCTGTGCCAATACCATGCTGTCTTTATTACCACAGCTTTGTAATATATTTTTGGATCGGGGATTGAGATGCCACCCACTCCATTCTTCTTGTGTAGAAGTGCTTTGGCAATACGGGGTCTTTTATGATTCCAGACAAATTTTAAGATTGTCTTTTCTAGATCTGTGAAGAATGTGTCTGGTACTTTGATTGGCATTGCATTAAATAGGTAGATTAATTTGGGTAGAATTGCCATTTTGATTATATTAACTCTTCCAATCCATGAACATGGGATGTCCTTCCATTTTTTTGTGTCATTTTCAATTTCTTTTTTTACCTTCTCATAGTTTTCCTTGTGGAGGTCTTTAACTTCTTTGGTTAGATTTATTCCTAAATATCTTATACTTTTAGTGGCTATGGTAAACGGAATAAGTTTTTTCAGTTCTATCTCAGTCTGCCTGTTATTCGTATATAGAAATGCTATCGATTTCTGTATATTGATTTTATATCCTGCAACTTTACTGAATTCATGTATTACTTCCAGTAGTTTTTCCATGGAGACCATTGGGTCTTCTATGTATACAATCATGTCATCTGCAAATAGAGAGAGTTTCACCTCTTCTTTTCCTATTCGAATGCCCTTTATTTTTTCCTCTTTTCTGATTGCGTTGGCGAGGACTTCCAGTACTATATTGAAAAGGAGAGGAGAAAGTGGGCATCCTTGTCTTGTTCCTGTGTTTAGTGGGAAAGCTTTCAGCTTTTCTCCATTCAGGATGATGTTCGCTATGGGTTTTTCATAGATGGCTTTTATTGTATTGAGAAATGGCCCTTCTATGCCAATTTTGCTAAGAGTCTTGATCATGAAGGGATGTTGTATCTTATCAAATGCTTTTTCTGCGTCAATCGATATGACCATATGGTTTTTGTCTTTCTTCCTATTAATATGGTGTATTATATTTATGGTTTTGCGTATGTTGAACCAACCTTGCATTCCTGGAATAAAGCCTACCTGATCATGGTGTATGATCTTCTGTATAAGTTGTTGAATACGATTTGCTAGTATCTTGTTGAGAATCTTTGAGTCTATGTTCATCAGAGATATTGGTCTATAGTTTTCCTTCCTTGTCCTGTCCTTATCTGTTTTGAGGATGAGGGTGACAGAGGCTTCATAGAATGAATTAGGGAGAGATTCACCCTTTTGGATCTTTAGAAATAATTTGAGCAGAATGGGAGTTAACTCTTCTTTGAAAGTTTTGTAGAATTCAGAGGTGAATCCATCGGGGCCAGGGCTTTTCTTTGTTGGGAGGTTACTTATTACTGATTCAATCTCCTGGCTTGTTATGGGACTATTCAGACTTTCTATTTCTTCCTGGCTCATTCTTGGTAGATTATATTTGTCCAGGAATTTGTCCATCTCATCCAGATTATCTTGTTTCTTAGCGTATAGATGTTCAAAGTATCCTCTAATGATGTTTTGAATTTCTACTATGTCTGTTGTTATGTTACCAGCCTCATTGCAGATTTGATTCACCTGGTTCCTTTCTCTCTTCTTCTTAATAAGTCTCGCTAGTGGGGTATCAATTTTGTTTATCCTTTCAAAGAACCAGCTTTTGCTTTCACTTACTTTCTGTATAGTACGTTTATTTTCTATTTCATTTATTTCTGCTCGGATCTTTATTATTTCCTTTCTCCTGTAATTTTTTGGATTTTTTTTGCTGTTGCTTTTCCAATTCTCTAAGGCTTGATGTTAGGTGATCCATTAGCCTTTTCTCTGTCTTCCTCTTATGTGCACTAATTGCTATGAACTTCCCTCTTATGACTGCTTTGGCAGTGTCCCAAAGATTATGGAAACTTGTATCTTCATTGTCATTGGCTTCCATGAATCTTTTGATTTCGGACTTTATTTCTTCGGTAATAGTGGAGTCATTCAGGAGTAGGTTATTTATTTTCCATGTTTTTAGGTATTTTTGAGGGTTTCTCTTGAAATTAAACTCGAGTTTAATTCCATCATGGTCAGAGAAGATGCTGGAAATAGTTTCTATGCCTCTGAATCTGCAGAGGCTTGCTTTGTGTCCTATGATGTGGTCAATCTTCGAGAAAGTTCCATGTAGGGGTGAGAAAAAACTATATCTTGTGGTTTTTGGGTGGAAAGTTCTATAGATGTCTGTTAAGTCCAATTGATTTATGGTATCATTTAGGTCCTTGATCTCTCTACCTATTTTTTGCCTAGATGATCTGTCCAGAGGGGATAATGCGGTGTTGAGATCTCCAACAATTAGTGTGTTGCAGTCTATCTCCCCTTTCAGATCTAACAATCTTTCCTTCACATATTTGGGTGCTCCTGTGTTAGGAGCATAGATATTAATAAGCGTTATATCTTCTCGATCTATAGAGCCTTTTACTATGATATAGTGCCCTTCTTTGTCTCTTCGGACACTTTTTGTTTTAAAGCCTATTTTGTCAGAAATTAGTATCGCAACTCCAGCTCTTTTTTGGTTCCCAACTGCATGGAAAACCTTTTTCCAACCCTTCACTTTCAGTCTATGTATGTCTTTTTCCATGAGGTGGGTTTCTTGTAGGCAACAGATAGAGGGTTTCTGTTTTTTTATCCATTCAGCCAGTCTGTGTCTCTTGATTGGAGAATTTAACCCATTAACATTCAATGTTATTATCGATGTTATAGGGTCTGTACCGACATTTAAGTTAGCCATTGTCTTAGTTGCCTGTTATTTCTTTGTTTCTGGCTGTTGCGTCTTTAGTTTTCCTGGAACAGTACTTTCTTCAGGATTTCTTGAAGAGCTGGTCTGGTGTTGGCAAATTCTTTCAGGTTTTGTTTGTCTGAGAAGATTTTAATCTTTTTTTCCCAAATGAAGGATAATCTTGCAGGGTATAATAGTCTTGGCTGAAATTGTTTCTCTCTTAACACTTTCAGTATGTCTTCCCATTCTTTTCTTGCTTGCATTGTTTCTGATGAGAGGTCTGGTGTTAGTCTTATGGGATGGCCTTTGTAAGTTATTTCTCGTTTCTCTCTTGCCAGTTTTAGTATCATGTCTTTTTCTGTGACGTTAGACAGCCTGGCTAAGATGTGCCTTGGGGAAGATCTTCTAGGGTTGATTCTATTTGGGGTCCTTTGTATTTCTTGGGTCCGGATGATTCGGTGCCTCTCTAGGCTTGGGAAATTTTCTTCCAAGATGTCATGGAATAGATTTTCCATTCCGCTATTAGTTTCTTCACCTTCTGGGATGCCGATTATTCTGATGTTTGGGCGTCTAATAGAGTCTAGTATTTCTCGTATATTATCCTCATGTTTTTTAGTTATTTTCTCGATCTTTTTGTAGTTTTTTTCTAGATCAGAGGTTTTATCTTCTACATCAGAGATTCGATCTTCAGCATGGTCTAATCGGCTCTTAATACTTTCCAGAGAGTTTTTGATTTCTTGTATTATAGACTTTATCTCTAATAGTTCCACCTGATTCTTTCTCAGAGTATCCATTTCTTCTTTCATATCCTGGAAGGACTTCCTAATTTCCTGTAGTTCATTGTCTCTTTTTTTTTTTCCAATTCACAGAATTTGGTCACCATGAATGTTCGGAATTCTGTGTCTGTCATTTTGGTAACGTCCTCCATATTTACGATACATGGAGGGGCATTTTCCTTTGTTGGAGACATATTTTCTTGTTTATTCAGACCTGAGGCTCTTTTTCTACCTTTAGCCATTGGAGGATTACTTCCCTTTTAAAGACTTCTTGGGAGAACTTTTGTCCCACGAGAAGTAAGAGTCTTTCCTTTTTGATGGGAATAGCTGTTTGTTGAAGTCTCTCTTCTGTTGTTTTTACCAATGAGTTTTCAGGCGGGGAACTCTACAGAAGTGTCTAACAAGCAGAATCTCCTTTTTCAAAGGGGATCAGTACTAGGGAGGATCCCAAAGACACTTACCTTCCTAGGAAATTTCAGATATATGATTCTAGACCTGTCTAGTCTGTCTGGCACGGTAAAAAATAAGGAGGAGAGGACAATATGCAACGAAAGGAAAGACAACACAGAAAAATAAAGAAAAAGTCGCGCGCTGCACGCGCGATTTCACCAGAGGCTTGCAGGACATGCTATTGCCTGCTGGCAGTCCAGGAAAGTCTGGGGGGAGAAGGAGGGCTAGGTGTTAACAAGGGAATGCAGGGGGGTCAAGAGAAAAGAAAAAAAAAGAAAACCACCTCAAGGAGATCCTGGCTACCTACCTAGAAGGTGGAGTCTGGGGCCTGGGGGTCTGGAAGTGGGGTGGGGGTCAGAGGTGACCCTCCCTCAGTATCCCTTGCTGGCCAGAGGCTTGCAGGACACGCTATTGCCTGCTGGCAGTCCAGGAAAGTCTAGAAGGTGGAATCTGGGGCCTGGGGGTCTGGAAGTGGGGTGGGGGTCAGAGGTGACCCTCCCTCAGTATCCCTTGCTGGCCAGAGGCTTGCAGGACACGCTATTGCCTGCTGGCAGTCCAGGAAAGTCTAGAAGGTGGAGTCTGGGGCCTGGGGGTCTGGAAGTGGGGTGGGGGTCAGAGGTGACCCTCCCTCAGTATCCCTTGCTGGCCAGAGGCTTGCAGGACACGCTATTGCCTGCTGGCCCCCCATTGAAGTTTTTT